>CAWTZC010000190.1:8681500-9285500 GCA_963919715.1 Microtus obscurus | reverse complement strand
ACAAGTAGTATTTGGTTCTACCCTAGGTTTCTAGATACCTAATCTCTGGTTCTTGATCACCCACTCAGTGTCGTGCATGAGTTCCATCTTATGGAATGGGCCTTAAGTAAAATCTGACATAGGTTAGTTACTCTCAAAAGTTTTGTGCCAGCATTTTCCTAGTATATTTTGAAGGAAGGACATCATTGTAGAACAAACATTTTGTCTCTGAATTACTGTATATATTTTACTTTTAGTAGCCTGCAGAGTATCTTCCTGTACCAAAAGCTAGAAGGCAGGGGTGAAAACTCTATATAGGCACAAGCTTAACCTCTTCACATTTAATAACTTCTGTGTGTGTTGTTCTCAGCAATAGGGCCATGATACTGCTGAAGTCTTGAAACAGTGGTGGAGACAGAGTTCCAACTGGGCATCACATGATATTAAACACAACTTTTAGTAACGGGACTGGATAATATCCAGTTGATTTGTTTGTTAAAGGGTTCTGAGAAATTCTCAAACATGTATCTGCCAAGACAATAGGTTGTCCTCTACAAGTTCTAATTGATTAAATAAAAGAATTAATTGCCTTCTTTCAAATAATTTTGAAGTAGTCATTATATTGTTTAGCCTGATAGGAGGGTCTATAAAAAACATGAATTTAGAAGACTGCAGTGTTCCAAAGTTACTGAATCGATCACTGTTTATTCCCCTTATAGGAAATTGTTCTCTATGTACCTTGAACTGATACACAATCTACTCATATATTTTAAAGCATCCCTGGGTTGCTTATAATAAGTGCCTTATAAAACAGTTACTGTAATAAATTAGCTTTTACATTACATTTTATTGTCTTATTGTTAAGATTTCTTTCATCTGATTTTAAATCATCATGTACCTGAAGAGGTTATGAACTTAGAAGGTTGACTGTATACAAAAGAGCAATAATAATTTCTTTTCTTTTTCTTTTTGTTTCGAGACTGGGTTTCTCTGTAGCTTTGGAGTCTGTCCTGGAACTAGCTCTTGTAGACCAGGCTGGTCTTGAACCTCATAGACATCTGCCTGCCTCTGCCTCCTGAGTGCTGGGATTAAAAGCGTGTACCACCCTCTCCCTGAAGAGCAATAGTAATTTCCAACCTCTACCTAATGTAAAAATATCTGAAATGTTATTCAAAGTTAAATATACAAAATATTAAAATGAATTTTTTTAAAGATAATTTAAAAATGTTCCATCTCTCTCTTAGTATTTGATACCTCATTATTGTATATATCGGAAATCCAGTTTTGACCCAATTAGTTAATGGAATTTATATTTATTGGGATTTCTTTGGAATATTTAAAGAAGGGTTGCTGATGTCAACATAATTAGGAATTAAATCTTAACATTCCACAAATTCAACAATATAGTCAATTATATTTGTCCCACATTAGTTCAAACTGCTAGTAACAGTAGGATAGTGCTGATATATCATCACGAAGGAATTGTACTTCCAAAAATATATGTTCTATTAACTGAATAATATAACAATATGCATATGCTACCCATGTTCACTATCTACTCATTAGTTGATAGACATCTAAGGTAAGTTAATTTCCTAGTTACTCTAAGTAGAGTAGCAGGCAATAAACAAAATTGCACAAGTATCTCTTTTGTAAGATTTAAAGCCCTTTGGTAAAAGGCCAAGGACTGCTTGTAATATCATAGATCTATTGCTACTTTTGCATTAAATTTATTCAACTGGAAATGTTAAACTGAATGAAGTCATCCAGGTCCCAAAAGATAAAGGCTGCATACTTTCTCTCATATAGAGTCCTAGCTTCACATTTTTTTGAGTTTAATATAATGTACAAAGATAGGAAACTAGATAGACCAATGACCAGGGAATTCACTTAGAAATTTAGGTAAAGAGGATAGTAGAATCTATGTGAAATGAAAATAAAGAGGGGTAATACCTGTGGCATAAGTGTTCAGTTATAGTAGACTCTGGAGCCTGGGAGGATTAAGGGCCAGTTGAAAGTTAAACAAAATAAAACATGTAAAAAGAAGTTACTTATATCTATGGATTTTCAACTCATATGTAATACATATGTGATATTATACAACAGGAACTGAATATGATTGGTAAATAAAGATTTAAGTAGCAAAGAAAATAAAATACAGAAAAGAAGAGAGTAAATTAAAGTCTGAAGGCCAGCCACAGAACACCTTCATAAGAGTTACTTATTGGTTAGAACATCCTTAGAGGTACTCCAAAACAATATAAGCTACTATCATTCCTCTTATTTTCCTATTGTAGCTAGACAAAACGACACTATTTGTAAAGACATCACTCATGTTGTTACAGGACACAGAAAAAAAAATCTTGAACTGAACAGCCACTGTACTGATGGTTAGATTTTAAAGCACCAAAAGGTGCAATGTGGGCACTGCAGAGAAAGACATTAATGGTCTTATAGAACATGGGACCTGCGTACTACAATACTAACCTGCCTGGTTAGGTGTGATCACTGGTAGCATAGTATCAATAAAATTTATAAGACTGTATATGTGCGGCAATTGTCCTGTTGATTGGATTTGAGGTCTGCTTAACAAGTTGAAGTTTATTCCTGGTATTATAAACATTCTAAAAATCTTTGGCTTAAAAAGTCATAGACCTAATGTAGAATGGATGATGTTTTTGCTAAATTGTCCTGATGTCAAGCTTTCTCTAAATAATCATGTTTATATCCAAAGATTTTTGCTGTTCCCAACCTTGCATGGAGAAGTTCTTATCACAATGGGTACCGTTTAGTGAAGAGACACATTACTATTCAATGTACTTCAATATGTTAAATATAACCTATGAAAAATGAATAGGAAGTTATAAACAATCTAAAATGTTTATCTGTGCTGGGTAAGAGTTCATTGTTCACAGAAAACTACTAGGAAAACTAGGAAAAGTTAAACACATAGGCTGTCTCTTCAAAAGAAGGAGATGTTATCATGTCTTCCACCTGGCATGCTAGGAAAGGATGTAGTTTGTGATTTGGGGATCTTTTGTTATTTGTTTTATCTGAATATCCCATAATATTATGTTTTTTTTTATTCCAGAATTCCCCACTAAATCTTGAACATTGCTTTTTAGTCTATAAAGATCACTATTGTGAGAGAACCTAATTGTACTTTACAACATCCTAAGAAACTTCTATTTTATCTTAAGATTAGGTCAATCCTGATTACACAGAAATTGTGTATATAGCTTTCCTTCTTCCCACATCCTTATCTTGAGCGTTGTTTCTGAGTCAACAGTACCCATACTTATGGAAAGAGCCATATATACTTTGCAAAGAGTTTCAATGTAAACATATTTTGAGTTTTGCTGCACACTCAGGACAGAGATAATTGCCACTGGAAAATTTGTCCGAAAATTATGCTGTACTGAAATATGACAAAATAAACAATGTGGTGTCAGACTTCAGAAGTTGCCATCAGTTATTGCCAGTTAAAGTCATACTGAATTCAGTTCATACTTGACTCTTCCTTGAGATCATTCTGCTGTCAGACTTAGAGCTTGCAGGGAGCACCGTACTCATCTTCATAATAGATGTGTATTTGGAGGCATGGTGAAAGATTAGCCACCAACAGGCTTCTCTGATTGCTCTCTCACTGAGGGGATGGAGGACCAGGAACCCAAAGGAAAGTCTTTGTTGGCAGAAAGAACATAGGCAATATGTTCTTTCTTAGTAGTAAATATGAAAAACACCACGGCACAGATATCAAGTATTTGTGTTATATAAAACTGCACTATCTGTCAGATAAACTTTGTACTAGGTAGTGTGCGCACGTGCATGTGTGTGTGTGTCAAAGCTTTTCCTGAATGGAAAAAAAAAAGATGAGCTCCTATTGTGGTGAGACTTTAAACTGAGGATGTCACAAATGGATCACCACATATTTGTCATATGCTTTATAACTTTATTATTTCCTACAGTACAGAATTTCATTATATTAACTTAAACAAAATAATTATTTTTAAGGAAAAATATTATTCTCTAATATAGACTGTCACTACCTGAGGCTAAAATTTATAACCTTGAATCATAAATCATAGTATTAATTTTCTTAATACTATTTTTTATTAATAACCATATTTTCAGATTTTTTATCATAAAAGAAACCTAGCAATAATGTTTGATATTTGACTAGAGTATGCTTCTCATACCACATTTTTCCATTCTTTTTTATTACCATGAATAGACATATAAGTGTGATTAGATTATATGACCTAGAAGACATGTTTCAGGCAGAGGTTATAAACTACTTGGTACAATGAATCTCTTTTCCCTACATTTGTTTTGTTTGCTTGTTTGTTCATTTATTTGTTTTAATTTTCCCCTTTATTGAAAGTAGACTTTTTCCCCTCACATACTATATCCTGATGACACTTTTCTCTACCTCTACTCTTCCCAGTTCCTTTCTACCTCCCCTCCATCCAGAAGCACTTCTTTCAAACTGCTTTATTTATGAGTCATAGGAGATTGAAAGGCTGAACAGTCCCTATTGTCCACAGGGCATAAAACCTACAGAGCTCCTGAACTCCACTAACATACTGATGTTTGCTCATGAATCTGTGATTTTTCCTTTTAAACAACAGAGGTGCTAGACAACATTGAGCACAGCATTACTGTGTCAATCATGGATGCCACATGCTTCTATACTCTGTTAGCCCTTTGAGATTGAGTTTCCTCTTTCTTAGAGCTGACACTGGTCCTGACACTAACACTGCCAACATGAATAATACAGTTTTAAGAATTAAACAGATTTTCCCTGTTATTACCTCAATGTCAGACCCTTGTAAATAGTTACAATAATACTCAGTTGCTTCAGCATCCATAGTGCTAGAAAGGTCATCACATTCTTTATTTATGAGAAACATGAGATTAACTGGCACCAGCCCCATTTCAGGCATCAGTGCAAATGATAGATAGTAATCACAGAGTACATTCTTGTACAAATCTAACTTAATAAAGAAATCCAGTTTAAGTTTGTTCTTATAATTGTTTTCCAGAGAAAAATAGCATTGTATATTCTTCACAATTTATGAAATAATCTAAATAGCTAGCCATGATGCATTTAAGGGAACTGGTACTTAGATGTGGATAGGCTAGGCTTGAAATGCCTTGTACTGGTTGAAAAAAAAAACTTAGAACATTATTAACTAATTTCAAGGTTCAATTTTTTGCCCTTGTAAGAAAGGAATGAAATTTTAGTAATTCTTTCCAATTTCGGTATGATTGTGGTTATTATCAGACAGGTTTTAATATTATAAGTGTGGCAAATAGAAAAAGACTGACATTGGTTGTCATTAAGTAACTGCACATATAATTAGGTTCTTTGCATTTTGCAAATAAAGTTACAAATAATTCCAAATAGCATATGTTTTCAGTTACTTAGTAGCTTTGACTAAAATTAAAAATTTTTGGGAGTATAATTTTCCTCATAAGTATCTAATAGCACCTGATTACTTGCTAAATTAATTGATATATTTTTGTTAGTAAGTAAATGATTTAATTTAAATCCATCTACTAATTAATGATACTTGTGTGCACAGTTGTTTAAAGATTGTTTAATATTTTAATATGAAATCTTAGTTTTTAAGTTATATAGGTATTAAGATTCATAGGTCAATAGTCATCCTTGATTGTCCTACTTATAGTTAGACTAATCATGTTCTTTAGTTGCATAGAGATTGTATACTGCAATAGGTAATCTTCAAACATTTCAAAGAGCTGTACACTATAGAGTTTAAATAAGTTGGGCTTTTGTTGACTTGAGACATGATTGCTCCTTCAGTACTGATCTTTTCCAGAGAGAATGTTGAGCACAAAAGACACTCCACTTGGGGCATTGTTTTCTTCTTGGCAAAACTGGCCTTCGGGCAAAAAATTGCCCAGGCATTGACCACTGACAAAATACATCATGTCTGGACAGGACAAGCAGGATACAAGAAAAAAGACTTTCAAATCGTGCCAAGAAAGGGTAATATAGTTTTTAAGAAATTCCTGTCTCTGAAAATGGTCTATCAGTTACTCTAGGTCATAGTCAAAGTTTGTCTCTCTAATGTTGCAAATGAGACTTTGGGTAATTGCCCAGGTAGCCAGTTGTCTCTGTAATTTGTTGCACATTTTGGAAGTTGCTTGATTGCGCTTCCTTCTTACACAAGTAACATTATTTCCCTTAGGTCATGAATGGGGTTGAAGACTAGATAGTTGTAGTTACTTTCTTCTCATGACTTGGCGAAGTTATTTATTATTCAAACTTAAACTCGTTATGATAGGATAATTATTGAAATATTTATCACATATTTCTTGCTTGATATTGTTACACTGGTTGTAACTCTAATTTTTTTACCTAATATCTGTTCTTATTGCATATAATTTTGTATTAGACTTAAAACATTTTATTTAAACAAAAGGGGGAGGTGCTGTAGGAATTCCTACAGCCATTAGCCTTTAAGTTATCCACTTATTTGGGCATCGCTTCTTATTCTTTATATGCCGATGTGAAGCACACATCCAGGCTCTCTTCTGGTGACATGATTTGGTTCCTTTTCCCTGTCTGTGCAGAGGACTACAATCTGTGAGTCTATCCCTAAACAAATAACCCTTTATTATACTCATTCTGAACTACTGTGGGATTTCTTTTAAGCATCTGTCTTCAATGCTTGTAATTTTTTATGCACTTCAGACATTTTAATATTTTAAAATATTTAAAATTTAATACATTTCAGATAATTTAATTTAATGAACAACATGTATTTCTGTGGGACAATGGTCTTGTACCCTGTAAAGATTTGTCCCTTGTACTGGTTTAGTAAAATTCTGATTTTCTAGAAGCCAAGCAAGAAGTTATAGGCAGGGTGAACAGAACAGGAGAATTTTGGGAAGAGAAAAAGTTCAATCTGCAGTTGTAACCAAGACACAGAGGAAACAAGATGAAAATGCCTCAGTGATAAAAGGTACCAACTCACATGGCTAACACAGACAAGAATTATGGGTTAACGTAAGGTATATCAGTCAAAAAGAAGACTGAGCTAATAGGCCAACCAGTTTATAATTAATGTAGAACTCTGTGTGTTTCTTTGGGACTGAATGGCTGCAGGACCAGGAGGGACAGAAATCCCAGTCAACAAAATGGCACCAATGTTGATAACTATATATACATAGAACCAGATAGAGCTTGGGAAGTAATTATAGATACAAAAGAACAGAGTTAAGCATGGGTTTTTTTCTCAGATGGGCTATGTTTGCTTAAGGCAATTTTGTCTCATTTAAGAGAGGCTTTCTGACACAGATTTAGCTGCAAAAACTTTGCAGCCCTTTTAAGAGGCTCCAGCATTAAAACACTTAAATAGTTCTAACAATTAGCTGAAACATGATTCTTGGTGGTGATAGGCATAAAACTCCATGGAGTTTTGGCAATAAACATGGCATCAAACAGTACCTCAGCTCTCAGAAAGTTAAGAAATGGAGTGGATACAGTCCTCAAAGCCACAGTTTTAATCCTAGCTATATTGCTTAGCAAATTAAAGACTCATATAATCAGAAAAAAAAGAGATATACAGTAAAGATAGTTTCAGATTTAAAAAAAAAAACCTCTGAATGGTTTACAGGATGTTTAAAAGTATATGCAGGCTTAAAAAAGAAAATAAAAAAAATAAATTACTTAAAGAGAGAGAGAGAGAGAGAGAGAGAGAGAGAGAGAGAGTAGTTGGTGGCAAATACTTTTAATCCCAGCACTTGGGAAGCAGTGGCAGGTAGATCTCTGAGTTCAAGAGCAGCCTGGTCTACGGAATAAGTTACAGGACAGCCAAAGATACAAAGAGAAACCCTGTTTCAAAAAAAAAAAAAAACCAAAAATTAAAAATAAAAACAAAAGAAATAGAGTTTAAAATAAAGCCTCATAAAGATAAAAAAAACATAGAGTCTGGATACTGTATGCTCTTCAGTTTTCTTTAAATTGTTTGAATGCTGAGAATCAGCAAAAGCAGCTAAAAGATATTTGCTTATAAATGCTGCTAAATTAATCCAAGATAAGTATTTTGAAAATACCTTGATTCTAAAATTTAAGTCAAAAGATATGTTACTTTGGAGAAGAGATTTTGCCTTTGTTTCTATAGGAAATGAGAGACTGTGGATTCATTCTTGGTTAAGAAAAATAGGGTTTGATCAAGAAAGAACACCTGAGAAATCAGATGATGCAGATGTCTGAGTTCTACATTCAGAACAGCCTTAAGACTGCTTGTTGAGAAGATCAGGTTTTACAGAATATTCCAGTCAGGACTTCATCATAATTCTAAATTTTCTTTAGGTCCCCATAATATTATCAGCTCCCCCAATCAGCAGGTGTTAGTCTAGAAAAGTAAGCATATATTTTTAATAAATGGATTATGGATGTTTTTTCTTTGTTTAAAATGTTGGTTAAAAGTTGCTATGAATGGTGGTCAGGACAAAAGCTTAACAAAGGAGATTAGATTCACAGTTTTTGTTTTGAATTAAAAAGGAAGGAATATACTGTGGGACAATGGTCTTGTACCCTATAAAGGTCTGTCACTTGTCCTGGTTTAATAAACTGCTAATTGGCCAGTAGCCAGGCAGGAAGTACAGGCAGAGTGACCAGAACAAGAGAATTCTGGGAAGAGAAAAGGCTCAGTCTGTTCTTATCATCCAGATGCAGAGAAAGCAAGATGAGAATGTCTCATTGCTAAAAGTTACCAAGCCACAGGTCTTACACAGACAAGAATTATGGGTTAAGTAAGTTATAAGAGTTAAAAAGAAGCTTGAGCTAATAGACCAACCAGTTTATAATTAATGTGTACCTCTGTGTGTTTCTTTGGGACTGAATGGCAGCAGGACCGCAAGGGACAGAAACCTCCATCAAGAACCTATTTAGAATACAGTTGTATTAACATGTGAATATGTGTCTTTTTCTTATACATTTGAAGTTATGGTTACTCTCTAATAACAACACTTTCTTTTCACAGATTTGAACTTTCCTATTCTTCCTTGAGTAGTTCATCTTGTATTAATTCATATTTTTGTTTTAGAAATTAAAATATAATTGCATAATTTTACTTTCCCTGTTCTTTCCTTCAATTCTTTCTGTGTATTACCATCACTTTGTCTCAAAGGTGTAGCCTTTGGACTTTTTTCTTTTGTTTCTTCTATATATGTATGTGTAATATTGAAATGATAGTTATTTTTATACAGTTATATATATGCATAAATATATGACATATATCTATGTCATATTTTTTTCTATGAGATATAGAGTCATCTTCATTGGTTTTATTTCAGTGTATGCATGTATATAGAAACCAGATGTAACATTTTGATATATTTTTCTCATTTTACATAGAAGGAAGAAAAAACAAAAGCAGAATGAGCTTAGGGATTAACGTATTCTTTCATAAAGATTAAATATTATCACTTTATTGTTGAATACTAATATAAACTTTTGTGTTAGTATATTGTTAGTAAATACCCAGTAAAGACGAATGGAAATCGAATAAAGACTGACAAACTTTTTTTTTGTTTTAATTTCATATTTGTTGTTTTTCTTATCAGAGAGCATCTCTGAAATGGTGAATATAATTAATCATGAAATAAAGAACACAACTTAAAGTAATGGCTTAATAAGAAAAGAAAAAGGAAGCAAATATATTGATAAAATGACAGTACCAATCAGCATTAAATCATTCTCCTTACAATGCTATTGGCCTTTTATCTTGTGACCACAGAGTGAAACAAGATTAAATCAGACACTGACCTCATAAGAAAGGCTAAGCAGCTTAATTTGAACATTTATGTCTTGTTAATTCCATTAAATTCCAGAATGTTGTTAACCTATGTGTTTTAAAATAGAGGGATCATTTCAGTTAGGATACATTATTTTTTTCAATCTCTTGCTATGCAAAATAATTTTTATTTCTGGTTAAAGTATAATTGAGTAGACTTAATAGTTAAATTGGTAGGCTTAGATACACATTAATATCTGTATATTATTTTACATTTAATTAATCATTCGTGTTGCGTGGGAGGAAAATTTGCACTGTAGTACAAAAATCACAAGATGATATTTCTGTGTTATATAGTTGTATGGTGACTGTTTGGTTCTGCTTTCTCCAATTGTTAATAAACCTGTAAGAATTTATTAATCAGAATTAGAAGAACTAGTGTGATTTTGAAATTTCCAACATAGACAAAGGGAAATTTTGTACATCATTGTATAGACAGTGGGATTCCCAAATTTTCATGGGATTTAACTGACATTTGATGTTTTATACCAAACTTTGACTTTTTCTTTTTAAATATATAAAAAGAAAATTAAAAAAAATAATTGGCAATAAAAAGTGAATTGATTTTTAGGTGAGCTAAATGGATTTGAAAACAGACTATCTCAATGGAATCATATAACATTTTGTTTACAATCCATTTATTTTAATCAAAACCTTCATGAATGTGAAAAAGTGACCCATAGGGAGGAGTGATCCAGGGCTAGGAGAGAGATATGAGAGGACATGGGTGAAATTAACCAAAATGTATTAAATATATATATAAAATTGCCAAAATAAGCTTAATCAAATCTTAAAGTCACTTTAAGTTTTTTTTTCTGTAAAACAGTGATAGTACCATCTGATTCAATTTAAGAGTTCAAGTTACCTAAGTACACAAATATCATTATATATACTCCTGAAGCACGATAACACTCCAGCTGTTAATGTTACTTATATTATCTTTAGTTTCTACTTATGATTACTTATCATATTAGCTTATCCACCATTTAAAGAATCACTTCAATAATATATTGAAGCTAAGTACTCATTTTAAAATAGTTTTTTAAGGCATTATTCCCACAATACAGTTAAAAAGCTACAAAAAAATGTAAAAATAAATTTGATTATCAAGGAAGACATAATGTCATCACAACCTGTAGAAACATTTCAGCTGATGAAAAAAGATGGTATTTCGATAATGGAAAATATAATCTACTCAATTATTTTTAGAACATACAATATTGCAATTTTAATGTGAAATAATATATGTTTGGAGAAAATATCAACATATAGAATGTACTTCTCTTATAGATCCTTTATTATGGTGAAGTACACTCTCCTCATCCAGATTTCTCCAACAATTTTATCATAAATAGGTGCTGTGTTTAATAAAGAATTTTCCTGTGTCTTCTGAGAAGTTAATTTGTTTTTTTGTCTTTGAGTTTGTTGATTTTATATTTGAACCTAAGCAGAATCCACAAACCTATAAAATGGCTACTGAGAGAGAAAATTCATAAAAGGAGGGATATAGTCACTGATGAAGGACGCTTAAAAGAAATACCTCACTAGCTCAGAATTAAGAAAAATAGACGGTTATTTATTTAGGGGTAGACTCACAAATCAGCGTCCTCTGCTGGAACAAAGAACAGAAACCGAATCTTACAGCTGAAAAAGAGACTGGACACATGCTCTACATCGGCATAAATAGTATAAGAGCCACGCCCCAGTGGTTGGGTAACTACTGGCTGTAGTCACTTATAGTTAAAACAAAGTAGAAAAGTAAAATAATGATCGGTGGAAAAGCTTATGCAATAATCAGAATAGAAATATTCAGGCATCTTGGGAATTGAAAGGTATAATAAAGGAAAGATATGGGTAGCCATCTGCAGCCTATGCTTTAACATCCAGTTAAAATTAGATTTGAAGTAGGTAGTAGGACACATAGTTTAAGAGAAGTAAGTATACTAGGAGTTGAAGAAATCAGATTGGTCGGGATAGGGAAGCAGGGAAGTTCAAGAAATAGCTTAAAGATTAATCAAAAATGACTGAACAATCCTTATGGAAATTCTATAATTAGTGCCCAGTACTGGACCCTACATGATTCATTACTGACCTGTCAGGAATTTGTGTACATTAGAGTAATATTGGCATGAGAGTTATTTGGTAATCAATATTTCAGGGTACTGAAGGCCTGACTCAGAAGTCAAAATTCATGTTTAGAATAGTAAAGCTGGACAAAAGTCCATGGCTGTTGAAGGTAAGGACTCTAGTGCGGAATTCACTGTTATTATTTTTATTAAGTGTTGTTGATTTTCCTTCTAAATATTGTATCTATAAGCCTCATGTCTCAACCAAGGTCAATGAAGCTTCTTTCTGCAGTGGACAGGAGTCATTGTAGTGAATTACAACTGCACAAAGTGCTGAGAATAAATGACTGTGAATACTCAGTTCAAAACGCAGTATATGTATCAAACCCTCTTCACAACTTTCTGGCAAAGATCATGGAACATATCAGAAGTTCATGCATTGGGGAAGTAAGAGCTGGAAGGATAAAAGATATTATAATTTGCTGTCTATTGGGCGTGACATGGCCAGTGCACTTGAGTTCACAACAGAACTGATTAACTATATAAGACATAAACATGACTGACCACCTGGAACCCTAATATGGTTAGACTATGATCTCTTGGGTCTCCCTTCAATAAATGTGGACCTAGCTGATATTGAGAACTACAGGGGGAGAAAGAACCATTATTCTTTAGTACTTCAGCTACTAAAGCTACTAGTGAGTAGGCTGCCCATGCTCCCCACATATATATGTGTGTGTGTAAATATATAAAACTACTAACTGACCTAAACATGTTGTTTAAAAAAAAAAGAGAGAACACTCAAAGTTAAAATGTAGACATATTAGCATGAAACAAGAAAGAATATAAGTGAGGTTATATGGGCATATGAACATATTTCATTGCTTACACGTACCAAATTCTTAGAGAATTATTTTAATTTGTAAAGAATGAATTTATACCATATTTTTGTGTAATTATAATATCTTTGACAGATAAATCTTAATATTCTCACTTACAAAGCTTGGGGCTCCTGAAAAATAGGGTAGTGATAATTTTGAGTATATGCACATTAACCTAAGCCAAAACCAACCAACCAAAACAAAACAGAAAACCCACAAATTTTAGGAAGGAATATTTGGCATAAATTTAGGGCAATGTGGATTGCCAGTTTACTGTCCTCTTGGATGTGGTAGATGGTCATGCAGAAAACAAAGTGCATTAACAATACATAAGAGAAGACAGTGATCAATGGAACTGAGTTGCATATAGGATGTTAAACTACTTTCCAGAGCCTAACTTGGTGAAACATGAAGAATTGACAAGAATAAGTAGGTAGCATATTTAGATTAGAGTTTCAGAGTTTAACACACACACACATACACACACACACACACACACGTACGCACACATGTGTATATATTCTAAGGGTAAAATCTCATTTTGTTTAAATTTGGAGATACTTTTCTTCATGTTATATTCCCTTGAGATTGACTTGTATACTTACGCAAATGTGTAAAAATATAGAGGAGGTCAAAACTTCTTTTCTGGAACAAAATTAAATAAAATTAAAGAATGTAACATTATTTTTAATATCTGATATACATTTTATGATTATCAATTTTCACTGTTTTGAAATAAGTATCAATCTATCAATATTAGATGGTACTTAAACTCAATATCACCAGTCAATGATTCATTCAGAATTTTATAATATTCAGTGCTTTATATTTTTTCATATTAAATGTTAATATATAGATAAAGTATTCTTGAAAGCAAAAGTGAAATAATTCACTGTCTGACATGTAGTTAAATTCCATGAGGAATAATATAATAGAACTTTAGCAATTCAAAGACTTTTTTATACATAAAAGGTAATAGTTCTTCCTTGATTACTTATAAACACCATCAATAAAATGTAGCTATCATCTTATTCTCAAGTAGTTTCTTCAGCATGGAAGTGCTAAGTTAAAGTTGAATTTCACTTAAGGAATAAAGTACCATAGGGTATCAACTCTTCCACCCAAATGTTTACTTCTGTGATCACCTCATAAAAATTCTTGTTGTATTAGGATTGCTTTCAACCAGAAAACCATGAACAATGGAGCACAAACATTTGCCAAATTTAATAATGATAACAGGTCTGTCTTGTCTGTTTCTATCAAACATGGCCATTTTTAAAAATAACATTCACAGAAACAAGAAAAAAATGTTTAGATTAATGCTGGTATTTAAATATTGTTTCAAAACATACATGTTCCAAGTGTGCTTATGTTATGGAATCATAATCAATACCACTTCCTTTCTTATCAATAAGTAAGTCATTAATAAGAAAAGTAATAAACTAACAATTCATTAGTGTTTAAATGGAAACTTATTTAATAGCATATTAGGTTAGCTTGAAAATAGTCTAATCTCTTAATTTTATGAGGCCCTGAAACTTGTCTACTGTAGTTTGGGTAGTAAAATTTACATGATGGAAACGGAAATGAATAGAGATTCATTGTCTAAACATATCTTTGTGTAAAATTAAAAGTTTGTAAAACATTCAGATGGAAGTAATTTTTATTAGGAAAAGAATACAATCCCTTTCATCAGAAAAAAATATGGAAGAGTTAAGCTTCTCAGTTCAAATCTGCTGTAAATTTCCAAGAGTTGTAGCCACTTTGCAAAGGAACACCACAACTTTTCCTCAGTAACCCTTTTGTTATAGTTGACATATAATCCCAATGAAGTAATAAGTATACAGCAGGTAAGATACAGCTAATGTAACTAAAATCATGATAAGAATAGTATTCAGCTAGTACAACGTGAATAATTGTCTATGTGTGCTTATAATCAAATTCAGTAAATTTTCAGGTCATCCAATTAAATTGTACCTCATTAATTCTATCAAGAGTGAAAAAAGGCTGCATGCAAAATTTTAAATGATCTCAATTGAATCTCTTAAAAGAATACACTGAAATTGAAGTATCTAAAGAATTGACCTTGCAAAACCTCCTTTAAAATTAAATTATCTCTTCTAATTGTTTACTTGCTGCTTAATTTCCTTACATTTTCTTTTATTTCTAATCACTTAGCTCACCTTTGTCATAAAATTTTCTTAAAGGCTGGCAGAAAAGTGAGAAAAAGCTTTCATCATAATGATATGCTGTTGACTCTTTGTCTAAAGTCATTGTAATTCTGGAAGTTGTGCTAAGGTTTAGTCGATATTTGCCAGAGTTTTAGTTTGTGTGAGTTGAGTACCTCTTGTTATATGGAGTGAAAAACACTGTCTGAATGAAAATAGGTGTATTCCTTTTCCTTATCTAGGGCTCAGATCCAGATGGGGGGTCTGGGGGTAGGATCCTCAGTGCATGTTAATATCTTGTTGGTCTCCTTTTTCACCAGGTTTTAGTAATGTGGTCTAGTCCTGAAACACTGGGTTGACGCTGTTGAGAAAATTCAGTGAATAAATACACATGCCTAAAATAATGAGCATGGTTTCCATAAGCCACTGACAAATAACAGGTTCATTACTTTGTGGTTATCCTGTGCAAAGCAAGCAAAAGCAATCTCTCATCCCTGTGCTCTGCTTAGATTCCTTTCTGTTTTCCAAGAAAGTTGTTGGTTTTATAATAAACACAAAATAATATTTTAAAATCTAGAATGTGAGCTCCTAAACCTACCTGCTACTCTACTACAAGTTAATGTGAAAGGATTGTAGATAAATTGATAGATTATAAAACTTGGAAACATTCCTCTGTAATCTCAACATTAGGGAGTCAGTGAGGACATCTCGAGGTACCCAGGTACACCATGGAGAGAACTTGTCTCAAAAAAGCACAAAAGAGAGAAAATAGAAACAATATAAATGGAGCTAATTGTATGTTTTATGTGCTGTTCTTGTGTGAGTGGCAATCAGGAAGTTAAAAAGATGAGAATATTCAAACAGCCTATGCAAACATAATTGCTAAGAAAGTTCTGCCTCCAAACCAATTTATTATAATGAAGTAAGTAAACAGAAATACATAAAGGTGCAGTGCTTTGTTGTGTGTTATCAAAAACAGATGCTTCATGGGCAGCATTCTTCCTGGATTCTGTTGGCACCATGACTCTTCTTATATACCTTCATGCTGCATTTGTAGAGGTCCTGGTTTTATGGATTGTTAACATGTTTCTGCTGCCCTCTCTGCTTATGATTACCCCCATTTCAGCTCACTTTATAGCAGCAGCATCCTGCTGGCTTCTATTTTCCGCACATGTGCAACTCAGTGGCATTGCACTATGATGTATATTGCTTCCATGTTCCTGGGTCAGTTTTTATTCAAAGACTATGTCTCTGGTGGCTGTATTTCTATCACTGATGTTCAACTGTGCTCAGAGGTTGGTTGATGAAAGAAATGCTGAAGCTTTATATCTAATGGGTTATAAGAAGTTTCAGGCATACACAAACCCTGCTCAGTGACAGCACAGCACAGTTTCACCTAGAGTCTGGAGCACTAGAATTCCTCTGGATGTCCCCATTAAACTGAAACTTATGAGTGCTCCCAACTGCGTTTAGACTACGATCCATCTTTTGATCTACAATGTACATATGTTTTCTCTTTATTTAGCACGATCTTGAGAGAAGAGCAAGTTTGACTTATCAAGAAATTGATGGGTTGAATAGGACCTTTATGCTAAGAAGTGAATGAGATAAAATTTGGCAATAATAAGTAGTTTTAATGAAATTTGCTTCTTTTCTCCAGTAAAAAAAAAATTCTAACACAGTTTAGGAGAGTTCATTTTATTTAGCAAAGGAAAGTATCAGTAGAGGACAGAAATCAGTGAGTGTATACAAAGCTTTGTTAAAATTTAAAAGTTGGGCAATACATAAGGTGGCTTTCCAATTTTAAAAATTAAATTTTGAAAAGCAAAATGAATTCTTTAGTTGCTTATTTATCCCAGCACATAAAGAGTGGTGTGGAACAACAGGATTACAACTTATACTTAAAAGGTACTTGGGTATGCATGTTGTATTGATGTGAAGAAATATGTGTGTATACATGTGCACATGTTTGTGTTGTATGCATGTTTGATATGCATATGTATGTTTATGTGTGTCGACGCATTGTGTGAACATGTATGTGTATATGTTTGTGTATGTTTCCATGTTCAAGATAGGAAAACAAGACATTTAAGTCATACACAGATGGATGGATGAATAAATTAATGACACTTAGATAAATGGTGTCTTAGGGTTTATGAGGAGACATAATTCGTTAGGCTGTGATAAGACATGATGACCATGGTAACTCTTAAAGAGAAACCATTTAATTGGTGTGGCTTTTTACAGTTTCAGAGGTTCAGTCCATTTTCATCATGTTGGGGAGCATAGCAGCCTATACGCAGTTGTGGTGCTCGGGCTGAGAGTCCTACATCTTAACTCAGAGGCAACAGAAAGTCCACTGACTATCACACTTAGTAAACTTGAGTAAAGAAACCCCAAAGCCTGTCTTAACAGTCACACACTTCCTCTAACAAGGCCACATTTACTAGTAGTGCCACTGCCCTTGGAGGGCATTATCTTTCAAACAACAACATTCCACTACCTGGTTCCCAAAAACTTATACTCATTTAATAATGAAAAAAAATAATTTAGTCCAGCTTAAAAGTTCCCATGGTATATCAGTCTCAGCAATGTTTAAAAGCTCAAAGTTCAAAGTCTATTCTGAGATCCATACAATCTCTTAACTATAATATTTTTTAAATCAGAAACAAGCAAACAAACAAAATGTAAGCAAACAAAAACCAGATTAAATACTTCCAACATATAGTTGCACAGGATATACATTAACATTCCAGAAAGTAGGAAAGGGAGCACAGTGAGGAAACACTGAACCAAAGCAAGACTGAAAATCAGCTGGGCAAACTCCAAACTTTGCATCTCCTTGTCTGACATCAAAATGATCTCAGTTCAGTTTTGACTGTAAAATACTTCTTTTTCTTGGGCTGCTTTCACTCCCTGTTAGCAGCTCTCTTTAGCAGGAATCCTAGGACCCTTGCTTCTCTAACATCTTGAATTCTCCAACCCAATCCAGGCTTCAAATTCACAGCTTCATGCAATGACCTCCCTATTAGGCGTCTCTTTAGTGATATTCTTGACACCTGCCAGGCCTCAGTAGCTCCTTACTTCTGTCTGTAACTCTAAAGCTAGAATCAAGTGGCCCAAGCTGCCAAGTTCTATTGCTTACTAGGGCTGGAACATGGCCTTCTCAATTACATCATTACTATCCTTTTGTCTTTTCTTGCCTAAGCTTGGTTTTTCAAGACAGGGTTTCTCTGTAGCTTTAGAGCCTATCCTGGAACTAGCTCTTGTTGCCCAGGCTGGCCGCAAACTCACAGAGATCCTCCTGCCTCCGCCTCCTTTAGCAAACCCTACAGGCATGTTCCACCACAAGGTCATATATTCTTCTGGAGTCTTTGATGGAGTTGAAGAATTTATAGTTATAATTATAGTTTTCCTTGGTTATGATAAAAGGCAAAGTAGATATACATATTGTAACTGTAATTTTTGCTAGAATTTTACCATGCTAAAGTCTTCCTTTTTGTTTAAACAGAAAGGGGGAAATCGTATGGGAGGTTCTTCTATCTCTGAGTTGCTTTTCTTGGTTAATGAATAAAGAAACTGCCTGGCCTGTTGATAGGGCAAAACTTAGGTAGTCAGGGAGACGGAACTGAATGCTGGGAGTAGGAAGGTGGAAAAAGAGACATCATGGAGACACCAGAGTCAGACATGCCGAAACTTTGCTGGTAATAACTGCTACGTGGCAATATACGGATTAATAGAAATGGGTTAAATTAATATAAGAGGTAGCCAATATGAAGCTAGAGTTAATGGTCCAAGCAGAATTTTAATTAATACAGTCTCTGTGTGATTATTTTGAGTCTAGGCTAGTTGGGACGAAACAAGCAACTCCCTGCAACAAGCCTGAAAACTTATGATAAAGTGGATGGTTTTTCTCATAACTTTCATGCCTTTACAGATCTTGTGAGCACAAATCACTCACAGGTTAGTATTATAGCATCAATGTTCAGCACAGAGTAAAAATCAGTATTAAAATGTTTTCTTTCTCTTAGGATCCTAGCATGCCCACCAATTTTGTAATTTTCAATACAAATTATCTTTATCCTCAAATATTATAAGTTTTGTAGTCCCCAAACAATGACACCACTTTGGAATGAAATATTGAATGATTTGAAAATTCCCCAGTTATTTGATTTATCACACCTGAAAAGATTAAATTAATAATTCATTACGTTTATGGGTGAATTCTTATATATGTAGATAGCATCTGTTTGTTTTTAAAACATATGAGAGTAGGTATTCCAGATAGAGTCTATATGTGATCTTTTTAATGGTTCAGTTTGTAATTACTTGCAAATGGAATATTTACTTTTATAATTATAGTAATCTTGTTATTAATCTAACAAATTTCAGCATAGTTTAATACTTTATTCTAGCACAAATAATTTTGTATAATTTTGTCCATGGCAAAAATTAATGTTCTCTGTATGAGTTTTCACTATAGAATTCAGTCTAATTCACACAGAAAATAGATTACCTTTGCAGTGTTCTTTTATCTGAGGCAGATCCTCAAACTTTCTTTGACTTTTTGATTTTTGCAGTTCACTGATATTGAACACAGGACAGTAATTGTATCAACAACCCCTCAGTTTAAATTTTCCTGATGTTTCCTTGTGATTACATCCGTGGTACATATCACCGAGTCATTTCTCTTGTGAAGTTCTGATTATTTCTTTTGAGAACATTAAATGGAACCTATGCTGTCCCCATACAATATGTTGGTGATGCTAATTTTGATAAGTTAGTTAAAAAATTGTACATCTGATCCACTTCATAATTACTACTCTTCCTTTTTTAATTAATATCTAATTTGAGAAGAGGTCTTTTGAGAATATGCAAATATTCTGTTTCTCATCAAACATCCTCCCCCTGTTGATTATTCATGTATTGATGATTCTTAAGAAAATCAAATATAGTAAGTTTTCTGTAAAGGTAATTAGCTGTATTATTCTATTTGTCAGCTAAAAGTTGAAATTAACAATCTCTTACTTTTTAAACTATCACCTAACCAATTTATCATGTATGCCAGTATTTATAGAATTATTATATGTAAACACTCATTATTTCATGGATCTTATGTTATTGTCTGAAATTATATGCACATTTACATGTTCTGATGCTAAGCATCTCTAATAAGGTAACATAAAGTTCCATCCAACTGTATGCTGTATGTGTTTTCTATTTTGAAGTTTATGTTGACCTTTAATCACCCTTGTGAAAATAAAGGAAGTGAATAATTAATACTACTATAATGTACTGCAGAGGTGAGGCCTTTGGCAAGTAATTAATATAAAACATATTTGGAAGTGCTATGAGTGAATACTGATAGGTTTAGAAGGAGAAATAAGCACACAAGAACACACTGGGGATAGACGCAAGGTTGTTGTATATTGAAATATGATGTTCTCCACCACCTTAGTGCCCAGCAGTAACTTTTTCATCAAATACATGTTATAAGATTTGCATCTCAAAACTCTGAATCAATGTCAGTCAATTTGCCTTATAACTTATGAAATGGAGTATTAAGTTATTAGGAATGGAACCATACAAATATTTACCTCTAATATATTTTACACTTCTCATTATTATATCAAACACAGTTTTACTTTTGTACAAGGCAAAATTTTCAATCTTGTATGTCATTTTCTCTGCTCAGACACAAAACACTGAATTTTCCAATAGTTTGCAGTTAATTTTCACTTCTTGGTGTTTATAGGGTTGAAATGCTGCAGAGATGCCCTCTTCAAATTTCAGTGCTATCAAACAATTATAAAGTCTTATTTTTGTTATTGTCAGGAATTCAGAAGTTTATTTATTTTACCTTTTTATGAGTACTATATTGGCGTTTTCTCAACTGTCCTGTTATACAATTCTTCCCATGACTCTTTCTTCCCATTCAAATTCTCAGCCTTTATCTCTATTATTAATAAATGCAGATATTATGTATGTATTTATAACCTACTGAGTTCAATTACTAATGTTATTACATGCATGTGTTTAGGGCTGGCCACTTAGGATTAAAGAAACTGCAAGAGACCTGGAAAAGAACTGATTCTCAACCTCAGCAGTCATGGATAGTCTGGCCCTCTGTATCTAGGAGTGGGGGCCTTAGAAAAATTCCCCTATCTTTATTTGCTTGTTGACTGGTGTAATTATTCAGGCATCGGTTATATAATCATATTTTTTCTAAGTTAGGAGTGCTCCCCTTTTATTTTTTATTGCTTTATTAATACTAGGAATCAAAATTTCCACTTCTCCCCCTCCTCCCACTTCCCTCCCGCTCTCCCAGTCCCCCTCCTCCTCCAGTCCTATCTTGGGACATCCCCTTGGACATCTGGGAACCCCTCTAGAGTCAAGTCTCTTGCCAACCCTAAAATGGCTCTCTTAATTAAGATATTGTCTTCCCTGCTCCAATATCCGCCCTTCCTCCAACTCAACCATGCCACTCCTCCAAGCTTTCCCCAACCCTCCCCTCTTTCTCCCCCTCTCCCCTCCCCTCCCACCCAGTGCTCCCAACTTTTGCCTGGTGATCTTGTCTACTTTCAATTTCCAGGAGGATCTATATATGTTTTTGTTTGTGTTCACCTTACTATTTAGGTTCTCTAGGATTCTAAATAACCCAATTAAAAATGATGTGGTAAGCCGGGCGGTGGTGGCGCACGCCTTTAATCCCAGCTCTTGGGAGGCAGAGGCAGGCGGATCTCTGTGAGTTCGAGGCCAGACTGGACTACAAGAGCTAGTTCCAGGACAGGAACGAAAGGCTATGGAGAAACCCTGTCTCGAAAAAAACAAACAAACAAAAAAATGTGGTGCTGAACTGAACAGAGAATTCTCAACAGAAGAAGTTCAAAGAGCCAAAAGACACTTAAGGTCATGTTCAACATTCTTAGTGATCATGGAAATGCAAATCAAAACAACTTTGAGATACCATCTTACACCTGTCAGAATGACTAAAATCAAAAACACTGATGATAACCTATGCTGGAGAGGATGTGGAGTAAGGGTAACACTCATCCATTGCTGGTGAGAATGCAAACTTGTGTGACCACTTTGGAGATCAGTGTGGTGCTTTCTCAGAAAATTGAGAATCAACCTACCTCAGGATCCAGCAATACCATTCTTAGGTATGCCAAGAGATGCCCAACCATACTACAAAAGCATTTGTTCAACTATGTTTGCAGCAGCACTATTTGTAATAGCCAGAACCTGGAAACAACCTAGATGCCCCTAAATGGAAGAATGTATAAAGAAAGATTGGCACATCTACACATTAGAGTACTACTCAGTGGTAAAAAAGAATGACATATTTAATTTTGCATGCAAATGGATGGAAGTAGAAAACACTATCCTGAGTGAGAAAACCCAGACCCTAAAATATGAATATGGTATGTACTCACTCATTAGTGGACCCTAAGCCATAAACAAAGGACATATGATCCTACTAAGTAATAAGGTTAACCCAAACACACACACACACATCTAAAAGTCAATGACACTGGGTCTTCTTATTTTATTATTGCTTCCTGGTCTTTTCAGTGAATATATATAGATCCCTCTCTCTCTCTCTCTCTCTCTCTCTATATATATATATATATATATATATAATCTATAATATAGATATATATTCAAATATATATATATATATTCAAACCATTCTTCCCTTATGGTCCATGGGAACAACCAAACCACCCAGACTACTCTTAAGGTTATTGATTGCTCTCCACAAATTGACTGTAAGGTGCCATTGTTATATATATATATATATATATATATATATATATATATATATATATATATGCAATATTACATATAGAGAGAAACAGAGACAGAGAGGGAGAGAGTGAATTTTGGCTGCACTTATACAGGGAACAAAAGTGAAATTCTCAGTTTCTATTATAAACTGTCACCTTCTGGCTAGTCTTACAAATGTTTGAGTAAGAAAGTTAGGAGACTACTGCATAATGAGAAGTGACTTAATTGTTTTCTGTAGAAAATGGAGATTCTAGTTTTTATATATTTGTGAGAACTTGGATTGAAAGAATATAATAAAGAAGATATGTTTTTCAGTAAGACTAGAAGTAACCTTTCCCATGTTCTGGGAAGTGCGTAATGAAGACTTGAATTACAGTAGCAGCTTTGAAGTTAGATTAAAAAGGAGTGGTATAGATGTAAGAAAAAAAAATAGATGTCGTTGATAAAGCTTGCAAAGTAATTAGATGTGATTGATCGGGGGGTTAGTAAAGCCAAGAGGCCAATTGTAGAATTCTATGTGGAGTGACTGGCTGAATAACAATGAGGAACATTGAGATGGAAATATCTGTATGATATGATATTAGACTTAATGGATGCTATTACTAGAGATGAAGAATTGGTATGTGCCTTCCACTGAAGATGCCCAGTGTGAATTTCTTCTAGGATTGGAAAAAGAAATGAAAAGAATCCTTTTAGTGAATTTAAGTGAATGATGATGCAAGATATAAAGAGGCAGAAGCAGAGTCAAGAGTGCATGGGGACGGGTTTTCTCTGAATAATATGGAGAGTAGATAATTCATTCTTAGAACCTGGATAAAAGCCAAGGTCTGACTTCATCACTTGTAAAAATGGTACATTCTGTCTCTCAGTAATGTATTATAGATGATGAATCTCAAAAAAACTCTGAAAGTCAACTAATAATAATTACCCAGCAAAAGAATCAGTCACAGTTCACACAATATATCTATATGTTCAATTTTCAATAGCACGTTGCAGCTACCTAAGTAATATGACTGTGGGGAAAACAAAGTTCTTACACATCCAGAATTCATGGTAAACTATTTCAGCACAGAATTAATTGGTTTAGCTATTCTTTACAGAAGAGTGTCAACAAGAAACATGTTGCACTTTATCATCAATTATAAGAAAGATTATGCCATGTGAGTATAAAGATGGATTGTTTTTGAGCAGAATGAATCTCTCTGGGATTCCATAGTACAGATGTAAATTCCATGTTGCTAAATTACAGTCATGAATCCTAATCTTGAAGGAATTTTGAATGAACAAGAAATAGTCAAGATTTGGAAGATAAAGGAAGGAAACTTTCCCACTTTGACAAAGTTTAGTATGACAGTGCAGTCTATTTTTATGTTAAACTGAAACAAGTTAGACTTGTCTGAAAGGAATAAACCTCAATGGAGAAAATGTTGCCATAATAGCCAAGTGTAGGGATTTTCTTATTTTTAAATTGGTTTTATTGAGCTATATATTTTTCTTTACTCCCCTCGCTTTGTCTCCCCTGCCATTCTACCTCTCCCATGGTCCCCAAGCTCCCAGTTTACTCACAATCTTTTCTTTTTCTACTTGCTATGTAGATTAGATCCATGTGTGTCTCCCTTAGGGTCCTCTTTGTTTTCTAGGATCTCTAACATTGTGAATTATAGGCTGCTTTTTCTTTGCTTTATGTCTAAAATGTACTTACAAGTGACATCCTAAGCCATCACAGAAATGCAAATCAAAATAACTCTGAGATTCCATCTTACACCTGCAAGAATAGCCAAGATCAAAAACTCTGATAATGACTTATGCTAGAGAGGATGTAGGTAGCGTAAAGAGAACACTCCTCCATTGCTGGTGTGAATGCAAACTGGTACAGCCCCTTTGGATATTAGTATGGCTACTTCTCAGAAAATTAGGAACAACTTACCTCAAGACCCAGGAATAACACTTTTGGGTTTATACCCAAAGGATGCTCAATCATACTACAAGGGCATGTGCTCAACTATTTTCATAGCAGCATTATTTGTCATAGCCAGAACTGGGAAACAACCTAAATGTCCCTTGTTGAAGAATGAATAAGCAAAATATGTTAGATTTACACAATGGAGTACTACACAGTGAAAAAAAATGACATCTTGAAATTTGTAGGGAAATGGATAGATCAACATGGGAAAACACCATGTTGTGGTGAGGTAACCCAGACCCAGAAAATCAAATATGGTATATTCACTCATAGGTAGGTATTTTCTTAATTAGTTGATGGAGGAAGGTTATTGGTTAAGTAATAAAGAAACTGCTTGGCCTCATAGGTTAAAACATAGGTGGGAGGAGTAAACAGAACAGAATGCTGGGAGGAAGAGGAAGTAAGCTCAGAGATGCCATGCTCCCCTCTCCCGGGCAGAAGCAATAGCTCTGCTCTCTGAGGCAGACAGAGATGCAGCCAGCCAACAGGTAAGACATGCTGAATCTTCCCTGGTAAGTGCACCTCATGGTGCTACATAGATTATTAGAAATGGGTTAAGAGGCTGAAACTAATGGGCCAGGCAGTGTTTAAAAGAATACAGTTTGTGTGTTGTTATTTCGGGGCATAAGCTAGCCAGGCAGTTGGGGTGCTGGAGATGCAGGCCCGCCGCTCCTATTACTACAATTAGTGATTAATGTGAAAGTACTCAGTCCATTGTGTTTGTTGCCATGCTTGGGTTGGTGGTCCTAGCTTCTAAAACAAGCAGACCAAGTGAGTAAGCCATGATGATCCAGCCATAAGCAGTACTCCTCATTGCTTCTGCATCATCCCTGCCTCCAGGTTTCTCTTCTGTTGAGTTCCTCTCCTGACTTTTTTCCTTGTTATTATGGCAAACTGTAAGACAAACATAGCCTTTCCTCTCAAAGTTGCTTTGGTCATGGTTTTTCATCATAGCAAGAATACCTAACTAAGACAATGACAAGGGGCAGAGAGCTCATTCTGTCACTTCTGTTGCTATGCCAGTGTTGTGAAATCTTAGAAGTGTCATTACATATAGAAATTGTAGCCATTTTGATTTTGACAAAGCCATATGAATTGCTGAAGACAAAATAGAATAGAGTGAGTTTGAGGCAGAGAGGAAAATGAAATATTTTAAGAGGCTTGCTGCTCTGAATGAAAACACAGACAAAACAAATGCTGTTATAAAGGACAGAATAGCACATGTGTAGTGCCTGCAAAGAACTGAGCTCAGGAGACACTTTTATTTGTTAAATTGTATGTTTTTTTTCCATTTTAAGGATAATTTTAAAATTAAAATAGAATGTATCACTTCTTTTTTAAATGTCCTTCACATAGACCCTCCTGTGTCCTCCTCTATCCTTCTCATATTGATTGTATGGTGTGGGAGGTCCTTCTGTCTATGTGTTTCTTTTATTGGTTAGTGAATAAAGAAACTGGTTTGGACCTATAGCAGGGAAGAACAGAACTAGGCAGAAAAGCTAGGCTGTATTCTGGGAGAAAGAAGGCTGGAGTCAGAGAGAAGCCATGGAACCATCGGAGACAGACACTGGGACCTTTACTCAGTAAGGCACAGCCATGTGGCAATACACAGAATAATAAATATGGGTTAAATTAATATGCAAGATTGAGAAAATGAGAAGTTAGAGCTAATGGGCCAAGCAGCGATTTCATTAATACAGTTTCTGTGTGGTTATTTTGTGTCTAAACTAGCTGGGCGGCAGGAAACCAACACCATCCCTTCTCTAACAATTTTCTCTTCTACTTTTTATTGTTACATATATCTAAGTATAAATTCATACATGTATATGTAAAAAATATATTAATGCAAACTGCTAGGTTGTTTAGCGTGGTTTGTGTTAGAGTTCAGGATAGAAATTTATTTGAATAATTCACCATAGTTTAGAGTGATAAAATTAAAATAGAAAAGCAGATATTACTGACAAACTGAGCTGGATATCAAAATGAAAATGTATTAGGTTTAACTAGGTGGGTTAGCCTCAGACAAAACCACAAAGAGAATAATTATATTAATAAGTGAATCATAATAATAAGTAAAATATAGGAACATGGGAAATGAAAATGTGATGGTAAGTTTCATATTGATATTTTTCTTCTGTTCTCAGTAAGGAAAAAGTAAAGAGATGAACATTTTGTATTAGGCTATAACATGCAGTTTCGAACATTCCATCATGGAGAATTAGACATTCTGTATTACTGTTGAAGCAGAATTAAGTGACTGGGTAAGAAAAATATGTTATAGAAGTCAGATAGCAATAAGACTCAATTGTGAATGGTGCTAGAAGCTGAAAATGATAGCAGTACAAGCAAACTTGCCTACACAATTTGAAAGTCAGTAGATAGTTAGAGCTTAGATGTTTCCCATGGGTATATGATGAAGGAGAAACAGGCAAAGTTAGGTACATTATAAAATAGGCAGAGCTGGTATTTCTGAAGAAAAGTAGGCAGTCAGGAAAATGAGAATGCAAATGGCTTGTGAGCCCATGAAAAGAGAGAAATAATGAACTAATTTTTCAAGTACTGTTTGGGGGTTACTTGTATGATGTAGACAGTCTGAGAGCCTGATATTATGAGGGGATTCAGTTATGTTCTGGAGTTCAACAAGAGGAATGATGGATGTTACTTAAATAACTAGAGAAAAGCCGAGGAAGAGAAGTGAAGAACCCGAGAGGCTGGATGGAGAAAGGATACTTATAGAGATACCAGCCTTGCTACAAAGAAAGACAGAATAAGAAAGACAGAGACTGTGTGCCAGTAGATTCTGGGTGTAAACAAATGAACAATTTTGGTTCAGCTAATTTTCATTGAAGACTCTCACCAAACAACTTCCTACACCTTATCATCAGTTGTAAGAAAAATAATGATATGTGGTACAAAGGTGGGCTGTATCATTTTTATGGTGAGATGAGTCTGGATTCCTGATGTTCCATGTTATTAAGATAGAGTTAGGATTCAAAATCTTGCTTGACTCCCGAGTATTTGATATACTCCTTAAACTTTTAGATCTTGACTGGATTATTTTTGCATAGTGAAGCAAAACACTCTGAAAGTTGAAATGAGAAAAAGAAGGAAACCCACCAGCTCACTAAGTGATGTGAGAATTCCATAAAACCAAAAAAACTAGTGGGCATTCTGAAGCATTATAAGAAGCCAAGTTCTAAGGTAGAAAGCCAGATTATATCAAGAAACCAAGAAATTTTCAGGTAGATGTTGCAGCTTGTTAAAGGAGATTTCTCTGTCCGGCCTTGTCCAATAGTTGTTTCCAAATAATCACCTAAAGCTTTATATTAAATACTAATGCTTGACCAATAACTCAGGCTTGATGCTAGCTAACTTTTACATTCAAATTAACCCATATTTCTATGTTTAGTCATGTGGCTCAAGGCTTGTTATGTCATTTTCTACACATTCTACATGTTCAGCATCAGACTGACATCTCTCTTTACTATATCCTTCTCCCCATCAATATCAGTTTGGCTCTTCCACCTAACCTATCCTGTCTGGCTATTGGTCAGTCAGCTTATTTATTAGAACAATCAGAGTACAATTTACACAGTATACAGAAATATACAACATCAGTTTTATTGATGTGTTTGTGTCAAGTGGACAAGTCTGAAGAGTTGGTGAGGCACACATAAAGAATTTAGTAAAATTATTTATATGTTTCTCTGTGCTGAAAATCTAGGCAATATAAATAAATTAATTAATAACCATGATTTTCTTGTGAGAAATGGCTTGAACAGGAAAAAGACATGAGGAAGTTTTATTTCATAATCTTAGACTAAGAGGATGGATATTCTCTGTGTTCATGTGGGTCACAATACTTCATGATGAATAGGTGGAGAGGTCTCTACAGCAGCTTCATCATAGAATACTCCAAATTTCCACCTCTTTTCAACTTACTGACATTTGATTTCACTTTCCTCAAGAAAATGTCCTTTGCTTAAATTATGTCAAATTCTTTTTACTATTATTCATAATATTCTTTAAAATATCCAAATTGTCAACTTTCTCATGATTTTATTTGTAAGCCTACTATGGATTATCAGCCTGTATTTTTCTGTATTATTGGTAGTGATGACAATAATACTTATATGAGTAAAAGAGTCAGAAAAATAAATAAATGATTTATATTGTGCTGATATTTTACATACATATATACATAATTATGTGTATTTATAGTGCATGCATATTATTCTTTACAGATATTTTCATTGACACTTATATGAGAAAAGTTCTCACTGGGGAAGAGAGTATTAATATCCTGTATTTATACAGGGATTAATAAAAGAATCCAGTTCTATAATCGATTTCAGAGACCAATAACATCACTTAGAATATGCAAGCAAATGTCACCGTGTTTTTAAACAGAATACTGAAGGTTTGACAGTTGCAATGCGGAGAGAGTTCCCAGGAGAGTCCTTCCATTTAATTGAAGACACCTTACTGTTTGTATCACTTTTGGTGTTCTTCGTCAGTTTTAATCAGGAAAACATTTGGGAATTTTCATAGCAAATTCCCTGCCATCTTATAAATACGTGTTCATGAAGAATATAAGATGAATTCTCCTTTAATTTCACTAAAAATGCCACTCTATTTTTATTCTGTCATTTCTTAACTATTCCATTGTGTACTATAGCCATGAAGAAAATCAACCAACCACTTACCAAACAAGTTTAGATAATGGCTACTAGTACATTTGGGAGCATCAAAAATATCAATGAAATACACATTTTGCAGTGATTCCTGGAATATGGAGAAAGTGATTAAAAGCATTCTGCTCAGTTAGAATGTTACACAGATATGGTATAGGCTCTCTATAATATTAAAAATAACAGCTCATATTTATAAATAGGAACTTAGTCTTCTCTGTTGGACCCATTATAAACTTAGCTCTATTATTTACTTCCTAGTTCTGAACAATCTTTTTGAATTTTTTGTCAAAGAGTAACCTTTTATAAAATGCTGATGCCAAATAGACCTGCCTCATCCAAAGTTTTTTTCTGTTATTTTTACAAATCTTCATAGTAGGTCAAGTGTTAGCATTTTGATTCTTCTAAAGTAACTTGTAAAACATTTGATAGTTATTGAACTCTCAATACTACATGTCATTTTTTTCTAATAAGTCATTGAGGAAAAGATGCTTTATTACATTTAAAAATATTAAGCATAGAAATTCAGATTACATATGATTTAGAAATATCACAAGCATAACGTTAAATGCCCCTAAACAGTATAAACAGTGTATCAAATGACTCCTATTTTTATATGAACTTTTAAGAACAGATTATATCCATCTCTAAAGAAATACCAGCAGAAATATACCTGCTATACCCAATATCTTTACCTTACACCAGGGACTAATTTTGAATGACACAAAATATGCAGGGATTTTAAAGTAACTTACTAAATATACTATTAATGCATAAACCATGACTCACATGAAGTTCTTAAATATTAAGGAAAGGTAAAATCCTTTCTGACAGCGTTTGACCTTTATGCTTATCTATTCCTGAAATACATCTTGCCTATCAACCAAAGTTTTAATCACTTTCTCATTTCAGGTATTGAAAGAGAGATTCCATTAAATCAAGTAAAGGTCATCTTTCTTTGAAATATAGATTATTCACCTGCACTTTTTAAAGAAGCACAATTGAAGAATAAACCCAATAGAGGCACCTTTCTTCCTACTCTTCAAAGCAATAAGCAAGCAGCCAAACGGATTAAGGATGATTATGTTTGGCTTTCCAGAGCTGAGTTCCAAACTAGATATGAAATGCAATTCCAATACTCAAGAGCAGGGTACATATGTCTAAAAAGAAAGGATACTTTTGGCTTCCCTGAGTTTCTTTTGAAGTCTGTATCAAGTGTATTCATGTTAAAGTTGCAGCAGAAGTGGCACAAGGCCTGACAAGGGAATTCATCTAAACGATTTTTTATTTTTTTCCATAGAGAAAAAAATTGTTGTTTCTGAAAAAAAGCACTATTATGAAGTAAATGTGTGGCATTTCTTTGCTTTAAAAATTAATATTTTGACTAAGTCGTTTAGGAACTCATAAATTTATCCTTCATAAAATTTATGTATTTCAATTTATTTGGTTTCTTTAAAAATAAGCAATGATTTAATTCCCTTAAAAGATCAAAGGTCACTGCCTTTTAGTCTTTCTAACTAGTATTTTTCTTGCTTACCTCTTGAAAACCCTTCACAAACATGAAATATTCATTAAGCATTAACATGTGTATGCTGGGATAACAATTTAGTCAGAATACAGCAGTTTCAAAAACTTTCAGCAAATAACATTCTAAGACAAATTTCTAGCAGTGTATTTAAGTTCACCATATGATGAAGTCTTTTGGAGACCTTTCAACTAAATTGTTCTCTATTGTATATCTCAATGCTCACTCTGTATTCTGCTTTTCTGTATAACAATTCCTTAAAATATATTGCCTTGCTCTTTTATTTTGATCTCTTCAGATAAGTAACTTGATCATGTCTGACTAAGTGAACAGTTTTGCAACCGTCCTCTTCTGAGAGCACAAAGTAGCAGGTGGAGGCCTGGAGTGATGACTAAGTGGTTGTACAATGGGTACTGCTTTTGTGGGGGGGCTCAAGTTTTGTTCCTCATACATCAGGTTGCTTTAAATGGTCTGAAACACAACTTTAAGAGAAACTAATGCATTTTTTTGCCACCTTGGGCATCATTCCAGTTATTAAGAAATAAAGATAAATCTTATCTGCTAGGCTCAATTACCATGTTCTAGCAATATATGACTTAGAACACATTCCAAGTCAGATTCATATTTTTTCACTTTTATTGGAAGTCGAAAATTAGTTCCCAACTGCTTTTTGCAAACTATCCAAAAGCTTATGTGTTATAGTTCATGAGTCATTAGTATTGTCCACGATCATCTTCGATGAATATCACCAAAATAAAACATATGACATTTGGAAAGACTGATCTAAATACTTTTAAAAAGAAATTTATTTCAGTTTTCAAAAATTCAGTAGTAGGTGATAGAGAATGGAGTTTTCTTGTAGAAAACCCTGTATTGCAATGTGTGTTGTTTGTGTACAGCTGATAAGCGGCTGAATGATTGGAGCACCAGTATTCTCAGTTCCATTGGGTTCATCAGTTTTAAACTGGAGAATAAACAACTCTTGGCAAAGACCACTTAGCTATTCTTAAGGTCAGTGGAATATGAGCAACTTGTTGTTTTCTTAGTTTCTTGCTTAGCACCAAACTTTTTTGGAAACTTTTGTTACTGTAATGCAAAAGTGTCTTTACCTGAGTTATAGCAGAGCTGAATGTTTACAAGGGGAAAAACTGTAGGGTGTGTTAAGGTACTATTATTGACTAGCATTATGGTTTAAAATTGATTTTACAATATAATCACATATCTATTTTAAGAATAACTTAGCCATTTTCTCTTTTATGTTTATAATTAAAAATGGAAGAGGCACAATGTCTTTAATATTTTATAAATATTTAATGTAGAAAGTAAATGTTTGTTGTATACATTATTCTAAATACAGATTCACAATTTCTACACCCAAGAAGCGTAAGAAATATGCAAATATCTGTTAAACAGACTTGAATTATAGGGAGAAAAATTGTATACACACTCTGGGACCTGAGAATTTATAGTGTTTGGAATTCCCCAACGAATACTGATATTTTATCCTTAATCAGTTGCGGCAGGTAAAAGGAAAGCACTTTGGAAACCAAGTAGGAATGTATATTCTTCTTTTATATAAAGTGTGTCCATTACTCTCATTTCATATATCAGAACTAATATATTTACAGAACCTACTTTTGCATGCAGGAAATGGAATTCATCACGGGTAAAACGAAGTTGAAGACTGTCAATGTTTCACAGTTCAATCACTTTCCTTGAATATGAAGCCTGTGATAAGAGTAAGTTATTGCCGTGTGGCTAAGGAAGGAACCAATCCCATCAGCCCTCTTCCTTCTTCCAGTGACAGGATGTTTGAATTACTGCCATTTACAGAGCCTTTCCCCCACATGCCATTTTCATCACTGAGTTGAAAGACCTGCTTAACCTCTTAAGTTATAAAAGACTGCAAGGCATTTACATACAAGAAAACATTTTTCTTTAATGTAATTGATTAAGTAATTAACAAGTTGAAACATACACAAATATGAGAAATGAGTTCTTTTTATTTTATGATCTTAACTAATTCTATAGGAGAAATACTTTAAACTATTTTCATGTTGCTGTTTGAGAAACCCTTTTCCATAGGTAAGACCATACAGCATTAATGCTCAAACTGTCTTCTTGCAATAAGGAAGAAAATTTCAAGTTACTAGGGAAGCGCAGGAAACGCATCCCTAAGACTCTTAATGAACAACTTTTGCTAGTATTTTGTAAGTATGTCCTGGAGGTTTGTCTGATGTAGTCATTTAGAATCATTGAAATGCTGTCCTCTTTCCTAAAACTGACAGCTCCACCTAAAAATGGTCTTGGACAAAAATATATAGAAGAGAAAAAAATAATCTTAGAATTAGAAACTCATATAGCAGGTCTTCAGCAAACATTTTTAAAAACCCATTTTAAACTTAAAAAAACTATTCATTTGTATAGGTGTTTCTCTTGTATGTGTGTCTACACACTACTCATATATCTCATGCTTTAGGAGGCCCAAAGGGTGGCATAGATCCTGGAAATACAACTATAGGCAGTTTTGAGCCGTCATGTGGATGCTGGCAATTGAAACTGGAGCCGTAAGTTTTATGAGCTTGGCAGAAAAGAAAATGGAAAACAAAAAAGCAGATAAAAAAACAAAGCAAAGCAAAACAAAACAAAACAAAACAAAAAACTCTAAAATCTGTGCTAAGCACAGGTCAGCTAGTATTTTGGTAAAATTATTAAATGTTATATTTTTAACTAGTTTTATGCTATTTTGATCACTAATCTTGATTTTCAACTTGGTGACATTTAGAATCACCATGGAAACAAATCATTGGGAAAGGTTTCAAGGGGATTTCTAGATAAGACTTTCTAGATTATATTGTAGTGATTACTTGAGCTGAGAAAGCCCACCCTAATGAAGGTATCATCATTCCATAGGCTAGGATTCTGTCCTGAAGAAAGACATTTGACCATCAGTGTTTCTCTCTTTCTGCTTTGCGACTGGGTGTGTAATACACCCATCTGCCTCACACTCACACTGACCCGGATAACACTCCACGTTTCACCTGGTACTGTTAACAAAAAAGAAAAAAGAGAAAAAAAAAGACCTTTTTTCTGTTTACTTTTCAAGCATTTCAAAGTCAAAAATTTATAAAATAGTATACCAACCCAACTACATATGAGCTTTTCTTTCTTTCTTTCTTTCTTTCTTTCTTTCTTTCTTTTTTTGCTTGAAATAGATTGTTTTCATACTTTTCAGATAACGGTTTACCATTTCCAACTTCTCCCTAGATCATCTCCACCTTACCACCTAACCAATTCTACATATTTTCTTTCACTCATTTTAAAAACAAACATATAACTGAAAAATTAATAACAAAATAAAACCCAATAAAAATATGACAAAAACAAATACACAGAAAAAAATAGCAAAAGACAAAATACCAGTACATATATAGATCCAGAGATACACAGTTTACACAGTTTACAGAATATCAGTAAAAATAAATTTTGCCAGGAACCATAGTAAATAAACACAAGATTTGTAAGGTTTAAAAAATTACCCAGACAAAGCATTTAGAAATAAATATGTGAATGACTTCCTGTTGCCAGCAAGCAAAGATTTAAGACACTCAGCTACTTCTCCAGCACCATGTCTACCTGCATACCAATCATGCACACACCAGAAAGATAACAGACAAAACCTCTGAAAATATAAGCCACCCCAATTAAAAAATTTTCCTTTAAAAGAGTTGCTGTGATCATTGTGTCTCTTCAAAGCAACAGATACCCTAACTAAGAATGAATTTAATACCAGGCGTCATGGTATTGCTGTGATAGGCCTAACCGTGCTTTTGTTTGAAGACATATGGACCTTGGGACTATTGATCAGGAAAGTAGTTGAATGCTTTAAGTGCTGCTTAATAGGCCATCCTAGTGGAAGAATGGAAGAGTGGTGCTCAGTATGTTTTAAATTGTGGGGAGCTGGCTCAAGATGCTTAGAGGAGGATATTAATATGTGGCCTAAATATCATTCTTGTAATATTTTGATGAAGAATGTGGCTGCTTTTGCCCTTGTCCGAGGAGTCTGCCTGAGGCCAAAGTGAAAAAAATTTGGATTAATTCCGTTGGCAGAGGAAACCTCAAAACAGTCTAGTATAGAATCTGCTATGTGGTCATTAGTGTTAGCTATGACCAAGATTTATAATGAAAAGCAGTAAGCTGAACAAATGAAAATACAAAATGTGTGGACTGAGAAAAGGGCACCAGGAAGTGGAATTGAGCTAAATCCCGTGTTCAAGGAGATAAACGGATTGAGAAATGAAATAAAGGAAATGGTGATCTCAGGGCAAGATCTCACCCAGCTAAATTTCTAAGTTGTGAAAAGGAATTAAAAAGAAGCTCAGAGCCAGGTGTGGTGTTACACTCCTTTAATTTCAGCACTCCAGGGCAGAGGCTGGTGATCTCTGAGTGTGAGGGCAGCCTAGTGTGCAGAGCAAATTAAAGGACAGCCAAGCTTAGGCAGTGGAGGTAACTGTCAAAAATAGAAAGCTGGTGAAGTAATTGAAAAGGGGACCCTATTCCAACTCCAGAAAGCAACAGAACTTGCCAACTTCAGCCACGTGGTTCTAGCTTTAGGGTAAAAGATGGAAGAAAAGAGTTATGGAATTTGTCTCCATGACTAAAGAGGACTGCTGAGACCAGGCGTCTGTCAGGGGTGTGTAGGGGTGTGTGAGGGGTGTCCCCGATTGGAGGCCTAGAGAGACCATTATGTAAGGCTGTGAAATTGAAGCCTGGATTGCCTTGGAGAACCAAAGATGCTGGAGAAGCCAGAGTCATAAGATACCTGCTGAGGAGAGCTGTGAAAAAAGGAGTGGAACCACCCCAAGAGAGACAAGTGGGTTGTAGTCAACAAAACTGAAAGAAATCTGAAGTGTGCTTTGATATCAGACATGGAGATGCAGAGCTTGGAGTTTGCCCATTGGTTTTTGGTCTTGCTATGGTTCAGTATTTCTTCACTATGCTCCCTTCCTTATGTTTTAGAATAGTAATGTCCTGTGTCATTATATGTTAGAAGTATGTGATCTGCTTTTTGATTTTCATTTTATAGTTAAGAAATTGCATGAATCTCAGAAAAGACTTTGGACTTTTAAACATTGTTGAGACTACAATATAGACTATGGGAGCTTTGAAGTTGGACTGAATGCAGTTTTGTGTTATGATATGCCTATAAGCCTTTGGAGGCCTGGGAGGGGAATGTGGTGGTTTGAAAGAAAATGACTTACAAAAGGAGTGGCACTATTAGGAGGTGTGGCCTTGTTGGAAGAGGTATGACACTGTGGAGGAGGGCTTTGAGGTCTCATTTATGCTCAAGATACCACCCAGTGTCTCAGACCACTTCCTGTTGCCTGCATATCAAGATGTAGCACTCTCAGCTCCAGCAATATGTCTGCTTGCATCCCACCATGTCACCCCATAAAGATAATGGCCTAACCATCAAGAAAATGAAAGCCACCCCAATTAAATGCTTTTCCTTTATCAGAGTTGCTTAGTCATCAGAGAAATTCAAATCAAAATAACTCTGAGATTCCATGTTGCACCTGTAAAAATGGCCAAGCTCAAAAACACTGATGAAAACTTATGCTGGAGAGGTTTGGGGAAAAGGGAAAACTTCTGCATTGCTGGTGGGAGTGCAAGCTGGTATAGCCCCTTTGAATGTCAGCGTGGTCATTCAGAAAATTAGGAAACAACCTTCCTCAAGACCTAGTAATACCACTTTTGGGTATAAATCTAAAGGATACTCAATCGTTCCACAAGGACATGTTCTCAACTATGTTCATAGCAGCTTTGTTTGTCACAGCCAGAACCTGGAAACAACCTAAGTGCCCCTTGATCAAAAAATGGATATGGAAAATGTGGTACATTTACACAATGGAGTACTGCACAGCAGAAAAAAATATTGACATCTTGAATTTTGCAAGAAAATAGATGGAGCTAGAAAACATTATTTTGAGTGAGGTAATCCAGACACACAAAGACAATTATCACATGTACTCACTCAGAGGTGGTTTTTAAACATAAAGAAAGGAAAACCAGCCTACAAATCACAATCCCAGAGAACATAGATAACAATGAGGAGACTAAGAGAGAATTACATAGATCTAATCTACATGGATAGTACAAAGTAGAAAAAGACAAGATCTCCTGAGTAAATTGGGAGCATGGGGACCTTGGGGGAGGGTTGATGGGCAAAGGGAGAAGCAGGGAGGAGAGCAGCGAAAAATGTCTAGCTCAATAAAAATCAATAAAAAAAAGAGTTACTATGGTCATGGTGTCTCTTCACGTCAGTGGAGATGCTAAGACCGTGATTTGGAAGTGTAAGCCAAATAAAACTGCCTCCAAAAAGAAATAAATATGCTTCAAAAATCATTGAATTATTTTTTTAATTTTTTTATTGAAAGTAGATTTTTCTCATATAATATATACTAGCGTGGTTTCCCTTTCCTCTTCTCCTTCCAGTCCTTCCCATCTGCCCTCCCATTGAGATCCACCTCCTTTCTGTCTCTCCTTAGAAAATAGAAATCAAGCTGACTTCTAAGGAACAATAATAAAATATAATAATGTAATACAATATAAAATAAAATAAAACAAAATCTAGTATACTAAAATAGAACAAAATCAATAGAAGAAAAAGAGTCTAAGAAAAGGACCAAAAGACGGATATATACATAGAGACCCACTCCTTTGCACACTTATGCATCTCATAAAAATACAAAACTTAAAGTCATAATTTATGTGCAAAATACCACGTTTATTTGCTAAAGTGTTTTACTCTGTATTGTCAACACAGAAATCTCCAAGTATTATGTAGATCCTTGGATACATACTCGGGGCTTGTGTTTAAGTTCAATGGAACACCCAGTATTCTATTAAAAAGTCAGGCTTTAAACTTGAAACTATCCTTCTACAATCATGGGGAAAACCAGGAAATTTTGGCATATCACAGATACTGAAGTCATCATGTAATTAACTGGAACCTGGTTCAATGCACAGTTCTGGTGTCTTCAACTGCATTTGGCTGGTTCCTGTCTTTCTTCTTTCTTTCACCCCACACCCTCCAGGATGGGGAGAAGCATTTCAGAGGCTTGTCTTAATGAATTCTACTCATTATTTTAAAGAATTGATAATAAGCCCATATTACTCTGTGTTTCATTGTCCAGATGCATTGACAATTTCATCTTTATTCCCTCAGTTTTCCCACCTAAATTATAAACCTAAAGTCTTTGTTTTGGTCAGTTTCGCTATCATATACATGTTGTTCTACTATGTCTTGGCTTCTAGCTACAATCTCATCAGTTTTCCCCCTTGAGTTTCAAGGTAATCCTTAAATGTCTATCAAAATACCTCTTTATGGAGAATTTAACATCTGTCATTGCACTTCCTGGCATTTGAGAAATGTCTCATTTCATATAACATCAAAGATAGTCGTGCAATGGTGAATAGACTGCATTGGCACAGGGGCTACACAAACTTCTCTAATATGATAGCCACTCGCCATACGGGTCTATAAATTTGTATTATAGGTAATTGACATTAAAATACACATTGTCAGTTATGGTAACCATTTCTATATTTGAACCTCAGAAATAAGGATTCCTTCCATCACTATAGAAGGCTATGTTGATATGTAATGTAATCTTACGGAGTGTTCAGTTCTCATTTTTTGTCATGATTTTGGTGTAGTTACTTAATTAAGGCATAGCAAGTAAATGTTTCATATTAAACAATATTGACCTCACAGACTTTACTTTCTAAATGAGAGTCTATGTCAAATGTTGAAAATAATTATAGGGTATGATTTTTTATGTAGATTGTACATAAGTATAAGTGAAAATCAGCTAGAAGGCTTTTTCTGTTTCATTCTTTACATTTGCCTTCAGAGTTTCTGATTCACTAGTTGAGAGCTGAAGGCTCAGAATTTTTAGGCTAACAAGTTCCCAGGTGACTCTGCTGTAGCCGACCTGCAGAAGATATATGAAATCCACTGACTAAGGTTGTTTTACTTTTTCTGTAAACTTTGACAACTTGTCATTGTTTTATGAGATTATTTTTGCTTTGTATTTGGCTAATCATTGACAGAGTAAACAATTATTTGAAATTAAATCAATTGTATTTAATGGGTTCTTTTGAGGTCTCAAATCTTAATTAGATGTGCCTATACTAGTATCCTATTAGGATGTATATTATGATACATAACCTCAAAGAAATTGGAGTTGAATTTGAGTTATATCATAAAATGTAAAACGTGCAATATTGGAATAGTCTTGCTCATTATGACACTGAAAACACTTTTGTACATATTAACCAATAATGTTGTCACTGACTGCACTTGTTAGCAGATGAGGAGAGTTAGATTCAGGAATTCCAAGCCCTAGGTAAACTCAATGAATTACCATGTTTGAGATACTTGTTAGAGACAAATATGATAAAACCTATGTGGTAGAATTTTCTCTTACAAAGATATGACCAAGTAAACTCAACTTAACTGGGATTCTACCAATAGTTTAAGTCAAAACATTGCTATCATATATAATGTTGCAGATATGATGAGATACCTTTTTTTAAACTATTATAATTAAATCAAGCTATGTGATTCTTACCCAGAACATCTTGTGTTGGAGCATGCTTCAACAAAGTTAGGTGGAGTATTTGGAAGGGAGTGCAAGGTTGAGAAAAGAGCAGTTTGTAAGAAAGTGAAACAGAAAACAGGATAGAGCCAGGAGGTCTGTTGGTGAATACCAAGCAGCCCTGAGTTTATTTCAGAGTCTGCTTATACACAAGAGCAGAACAAAACATAGCATAAATAGTCAGACAGTATCTAACCACAAGTCCTGGAGTAAACAGGTTTTTTTCCTATATTGATGTGAGATCCCCACCTGTATGCTGTGAACACCATTGGTTAATCAAGAATCTACCTTGGTCGGGAATAGGGTAGAGTAGAGGTAGGTGGAGAAAAGAAAACTCAATGCTGGCAGAAAGAAAGTGGAGTCAGGAGATGCCATGTAGCTGTCTTCGGGAACAGATGTCACAAACTTGCCAGTAACCTAAAGCCATGTGACAATACACAAATTAGTAGAAATGGGTTAAATTAGAAATATACATAATCTAATAGGCCAAGCAGGGTTGTAATTAATACAGTTTCTGTGTGGTTATTTCAGGGCTGAGCAGCCAGGAATAAACAAGCAGCCCCAAAAACAGGGAGTGAGTTATTCTTATTTTGTGTTATAAATTAGAAATTATGTTAATTTATGCTGAAGGAAATTATAGGTTCTCCTCCAGGATCAATGAGTTCGTGCCTAGGATACCTCTCTGATATCAAGCATATTTTCTCTCTTCTTGAGCGCACCTTAAGTCCAAATACAATGCTACTACCTCCAAGATGCAAGTGACACCATTGCACCCTTAGGATTTATCTTCGCAAGCTCGTTATCCAAGAGAAAGTGGTCAGTCCTGTATCATATAAACGTAATAATTTTACAGGGAAATGTACATATGTAATAGCAATTTAAAAAAAGATGTCAGTACCCTTACATTTGTGGAAAAGTATGTGGTGATACACAGGAGTGCTTGTAGGGAAGGAAAGGAAAGAAGACATGATGTATTATATTTTAATTTCAAAAAATAAAAACAACGTAAACATCAAAATTATCAAGGCATGAATCAAATTAGTGTATTAAATGAAAAAAATGGAAAGTAAAGAAATCAGAAATATAGCAATGTCAGTAAATGTTTAGATGTCCCTTTATGATTTACGTAAAATGAAACATTTTCATTTAAAGCACATAGAATGCATTCCAGGTGCTCGACTTTCTTCTGCTCACTATGAAATCGCATACTTGAAGACTAAGCATGTACACATGCTTGGAGTGCCTGCTGCAAGCACTAAGCCATTTGAACAGAACAGATGATATCCTACTGTGTTCCTTTGGTCCCCAAGACAGTTATAATTAAATTAATCTTGCTGCCAAAACAAATGTAGCATACTGGGTCAAAATCTTCATAAACCTTTAACAATCTGACACTAAATTAACAAATTGACTAATGTCTCTGTAGTGATGGTAACATCTGGGACAAAAGGAGGCCCGATGAGATGAGATCAGCAAAGCATGTTGTTTCTTAATTGCTGCACAGACTCTTTCTATAGTGGATCCTCCTCCCAACCCAATTTAAGTAAATCATTCAGCATATGGTTTGTTCTAAATTTAGAGCATCTGCGATACTTGCTGTTATGCATGCTTGCCACACAGGTGTCTCATTTTGGACTTGTCATGTGGACAGATGGGATTTTTCCCTTTGTCTTTTTTATCGGTATTGAAGTAAAGAAGCTATCGTGAGCTACAGTTGAGACATCTCTGCTCCCATCACTTCCTTTGCATTGATGCCAAGTGAAAGTCAGAGCTTTTGCTTCTTTTTTACTCAGGTTAAGTGATTTATTTTATGACCGTTAAGCATTTTACCTGGAATAGTCAGCTTTCCAGACACAAGATAATTTCTATACTGTTTTAGACTTCTTATTAAAGCATTTATTCACACTACTGAATACAAACTACCATTATTCATTATTTATTAAAGATAGAAGTTGGTGTCAGAGGCCCTGGAACTGGAGTTTTAGACAGCTGTTAGCTGCCTTGTGCATGTTTGGAATTAAACTTTGGTTCTCTGGAGATGTAGCTAGTACTCTTAGCTCATGGACCATCTCCTCACGCCAGTATGGATATTTTAATATTTTATCTTAATAACCCATCTTTTCTTTAAATTTTTTTTATTGAGAAAAAGAAAAAAAAGTTTCTGCCTCCTCACAGCCTCCCATTTCCCTTCCCCTCCTCCCACCCTTCTCCCCCTCTCCCCACTCCTCTCCCCCTCCCTCTCCAGTCCTAAGAGCAGTCAGGGTTCCCTGCCCCGTGGAAAGTCCAAGGTCCACACCCCTCCGTCCATGTCTAGGAAGGTGAACATCCAAACTGGCTAGGCTCCCACAAAGCCAGAACATGAAGTAGGATCAAAACCCCGTGCAATTGTCCTTGGCTTCTCATCAGCCCTCATTGTTCGCCATGTTCAGAGAGTCCGGTTTTATCCCATGTTTTAATAACCCATCTTTAAAGTATATATATATATATATTGCAACACAAAAAATTGCCTTTATTTCGGTATGCATACATATTTCAACATTTAGTGGTCCTGAACAGAGTGGGGAACATGGCCCGAGCCAAGAGGCCAGGCCCACTGAAAACTCGTGACACGGAGCTCCTCTAGGTCCCTGCCGAGGGTCTGAGGAGCAGCAACATTGAAACCTGAGTCCACAGGGTCTGGGCCTCTGTTCCAGCTGTCAGGCTCCACATCAGACCGGATGGGTGGCCAGGGAGCCCTGTCCAAACTTCTTCAGTTTGTAAAAGCAAAGCGATTATGAGAAAAGGAACCGACACAGAACCCCGCGCACTTAGGACTCTGCACAAGGTCTTTCTCTAGGCGGAATCACCAAGGACCCTGAGCGCTGGAAGGTTTGTTGCCTCGTGACTGCTCTGTTCACCTCAAGACCTGAGCTCAAAGTGCATCGGCTGATGGTGGCAGCAGGGCTGAGGACCCAGCACCCCTTCCCAGGCTGGTGGCAAGTGAATGTGTGGTCCAGAGCTAAGTGAGGGAGGCCAGGCTCTTCCAACCTCATCTGATGGATTCTGGCCACAGCAAGTGTTGGGTGGTGATGGACAACAAGGGAATTGAGGAGGGGGAAGCAGCACCCCTTGATAAAGGTGGGAGACAGGAAGCCCTGAATTCCTCACCCACGGCCAATTTCAGAGGGAGGGGAGGGTTACAATCCAAGCCTTAGCCAAGGGCGGGAGTGGAGGAATGGAGGAGACGATGGCTTGGACGGGGCATCACTTAAGACTTAAGGAAGCAGGGGTACTGCCAAAGCACCCCAAGCCCAGCAGTAGTCCCACGGCTGCTACCTGAAGCCTTCCCATCTAGTCTAAGGGCCACCACACCACACAGTTATGGCAGGAGGGCGGTCCAGCAAAGGCAGACCCAGGCCAGGTGTCAGCAGGAGGTGATTGTGTGACGTGTCTGTTCACAGTTGCGTTAACTGTGCCCACCGCTCCCAAAGGAAGTTGATTTCAACACACCTTCTTGATCCCAGAAGTTCAACTAGGCAGCCAGCGGTTACACTTAACAGAATATCAGCACTGTTTGTAATAGCCAGAACCTGGAAACAACCTAGATGCCCTTCAGTTGAAGAATGGATGAAGAAAGTATGAAATATATACATATTAGAGTACTACTCAGCAGTAAAAAAACAAGGACTTCTTGAAGTTTGCAGGCAAATGGATGGAAATTGAAAATAGTATCCTGAGTGAGGTAAGCCAGACCCAAAAAGAGGAACATGGGATGTACTCACTCATATTTGGTTTCTAGACATAAACAAGGACATTGAGCCTATAATACGTGATCTTAGAGAAGGTAAATAAGAAGGAGAACCCAAAGAAAAACATATAGGCATCCTCCTGAATATTAACCTTCATCAGGCGATGAAAGGATACAGAGACAGAGACCCACATTGGAGCACTGGACAGTAATCTCAAGGTCCAAATCAGGAGAAGGAGAGAGAGCACGAGCAAGGAACTCAGGACCGCGAGGGGTGCACCCACACACTGAGACAATGGGGATGTTCTATTGGGAACTCACCAAGACCAGCTGGCCTGGGTCTGAAAAAGCCTGGGTTAAAACCGGTCTTGGGAAAAAAACATAGAGACAATGAGGACTACTGAGAACTCAAGAACAATGACAATGGGTTTTTGATCCCACTGCACGTATTGACTTTGTGGGAGCCTAGGCAGTTTGGATGCTCACCTTACTAGACCTGGATGGAGGTGGGTGGTCCTTGGACTTCCCACAGGGCAGGGAACCCTGATGGCTCTTTGGGCTGAAGAGGGAGGGGGATTTGATTGGGGGGGGGGGAGGGAAATGGGAGGCGGCGGTGGGGAAGAGACAGAAACCTTTAATAAATAAATAAATAAAAAAGAAAAATAAAAAAAAGAAGATGTTATACAGCACAACTCAGGTATTTCAAATGGACAGAAATTAGTATCAGAACAGTATCTCAGGATGAAGTCTCAGTGGAGCTTCCTCTCTAGGACTTTGAGGTCTACAAGATGAATCTAGAAAATTCACTACTGTGGAAAATGAAGACTTAGGTTGGATTGGGGAGGGGAGGCCTGGGCCTTGGTGACTAAATGCTGTAACACTGTCCTTCTGGCGGCTGTGGCAGCTTCATGCTCTCTTTTGACATCACCAAGCGTCGAAGCTCCTGCAGGATGACTTTGATGCTGTGGGAATTCTGTCACTTTGCCAGCACTGCTGTGGCTCTTGGGTCCACCACGCCATTTGAACTACTCACGCCGCTCATATTGACTTTTGTTACAAATCTTACAGATGGGGGTGCTTCTGGGTATTTAGGCCCACATTATATTTTAAGGCTGTATATTCGGTTTTCATAAATTGTTCTTGGAGGCACAATTATCATCCCTGTCCATCTTGTAAGTGTCATGTCTTCTTTGTCCTCTAGACCCCAGCTAACTGTGATGTCACCTACTCCTTTCTGGCCTTCTTCCAGCTCTTCCAACAGTCGGAAATTTTCGAGAGACTTTTACTCCCGAGCCTGTGGTGGCTGCCATCTTGCGTCGTTGTCACTCGAAGGCCCCTATCATTATATTTTTATGTCACTAGTGAGGAAGCAGAGTCACCAGAAATTTACAAAAGGCAAAGCGCTAGTTCAGAATTGGGGAAGTGGGACTTGAATCCAATGTCTGTGATCTGACACCAATTGCTCTAAATATAGTCTACTCCCATACTTGCAGGCAAAATCATTTTCATTCTTTATCATTTCTTGTATTCACTGAAAAGTCTTCATCATTGACCTTGCCAACATCTGTAATTATTTTGTTGTTGATGATCTACCACTTATTTCATCTAGCATTCTTTCAGGTCATGCTATGCCAAAGTCACTGAATGTCAGTAACTCTATGGTTAACTTTTAATTCAGTAAGACAATTTGGCTTTCCAAAACTTTAGAGAGCTTCTATATCAAAATCACCATAAGTGAAATTTATTTCTCATAGTTTGAAGTACAAATCAAAGTTCATTGGTAGATACTTGACTCATCATTACGTATTCTCACATAAGGGACACAAACACACACACTAGAGAAAGACAGAGAGACAGAGACAGAGAGAGAGAGAAAAAAGGAGGGAAGAAGCAAGAGGGAGAGATAGATGCAGAAATAGAGGTATATATGTGTATATATATATATATTATAGAGAGAGAGAGAGAGAGAGAGAGAGAGAGAGAGAATATGAAACTGCATATTTATTTTATATAAGGATATTAGTCTCATACTATGAGTTCTAGCATCATGACCTCAGTTAAATCTGTTGGACCCAGAAATACTATTCCACTAGTAAGCAGGCTTTTCAACATATTGTTTCTATGAGGAAATCGTTTACTCAGTCTTGAAGACCATGAAAGTTAGTCAGTAAGGATTCTGATTACAGGTTGATACTGGCTAGATTTCTTTGTGTACAGTGAGTCAAGTATGCAGTGTCTCCATCAATAAAGTTGTTTGGTCAAGTTTGGAGAGTAACCAAAAGCAATGACAATTGTCTGTAATGTTTTGAGGTAGGTAGTATATGGGATTGTACTGACAATCAGCTTGACAAGACATTGAATTCAGGATTCTAAGCATGTCAGTCAAGCAATTTATTACTTAGCCAAATTTCCTTCCATCCTTTCCTTGTTTTTTTGTCAAATTTTAAAGGACAGTTTCAGGGTAGTTCACTTGCATTGCATGACAACCGGAGTTATGGTTCCCTATACTACATGGAGGGGAACACTTTAGAAAGTTTTCAGTCTCATACCCATTGCTATTCAGAGACAGGAGGCAGACTGAGGTTTGCTAGTCTCTTGGTCCCCTTCCTCTGTCTCCCTTTTTCTTTCTACAGGTTATATTATAGTCTTACAAATTTTGTCTTATCTCTGATATGCTAGCTAGTAATAGAACCACATTTCTTACATGACACATTGGGACTCCAAATGTTGAAAGCTGTGTAATACCAGGTTTTCTTAACATAGACATCCAAACCAGTATATTCTCTGTTGTGTAACTTTCTGATAGTAAAATCAAGTCACATATTTGTTCTGCTTCATTGTGAAAGGAAGAACCGTGATGGGATGAAGCTGGGAGTTGTGGGATGGTTGAAATTGTCTTTGGAAAGCAGTTAATGCAATTAGTGTGAGAAATAAAGTGAGTGGCCAGAGAAGACCCTTGAGATCTGGCAACTTCGGGCCTGAGGGCTGAGGAAGAAGGAATGTCGCAGATGTCGCAGAGGTATAATCTGAGCAAAGAGCACTCAAGCCACAGGAGAGATGTAGAGGCATAAGACACACACATGCTGCACTTAAAGAAAGGTTAGAAAACAGAACTGTGGTTAGCAATCTTAGAGAGATGATATGGTGATATTTAAGGATGTGGAGACTTCTCAGGCTTTAAGAATAGACTGCAGAAGATGAGAGAAGGAGGATCTTCCTGATTGTGGGTGATGCCCCTTAGCAGGACTGGTGGCCTGAGAGAAAGGAGGAAAGAATGCTGGTGCTGTGCATAGAAGATCTCTGTATGAGCTGGGTGTGTCCTCTGGTGCTGTCATGTTATGTGGGCATTAGACTCCAGTTCTTTGCCATTCAACATAAACAGAGCACCAGCCCCACTTCCTGGAACGTCTGTGTCTTTGGTACCTTACTTGGAATGTTGAGGTATCTGGGATCTGAGACTTAGTAGTTAACAGCTATCTAGTTTCCTAGATTGTGAGGATCTTCCACTGAAACCCTCAAGCTCTAATTTAGTAATTTCCATGTAGTAAAATTCAAGTAATTTATTGATGTTCTTCATCTGGAGAACTCTAAAATGTGACCATACTTTTTTACTACATATTTTATTTAAACTTAAAATTAAAATAAATGGATTCATTTATGTGAACAAACTGTTTTTGTTCAAAGTATTAATTAATCACAAATCATTTATATACCTTGGGAATGTATTATGTTAAATATGTTGAAGGTCTTATAATCCCTTTTCAACTGTGCTCAAAGCAAGACAAAACAGAATTTGGCTTAGAAGTCTCACATTTGAAGTCTCTACTTCTATGAAATGTTCTGAACGATTTTGGCATACTGCTGCAAATACATTCAACATGGTTCTCCATGGTTATTCCACCTGTCCATTTTTTCAAACTTTTCATATATAGGTTCCTATGAAAGTTAATCATTGATAAGCAAATGAGATATTATTATTTATTTACTGAAAAGCAAACAAGCAGTATTTGAGGAGATGGATTGTTTATAAATGAGCATATATTGTCCTGGTAAAGATAAAAAGCCCAATCAAAAGAGAGGTTTGTTGGCACTTAAAGATATTCCGTTAAACCCTCTCAATAGTCTCTACCATGACCACATCTTATTGTAATCATTTCTGGAATTCCTGAAACTGGAACATCAACAATTTGACAAAAGAATAATTCTTACTTAACTTCATGCAGTCACTAACTTATAATTTTTTATAATACAAAATTATATAATGATAAGAAAACATTGAATACTGATTGCCTAAGAAAAAAATGTAAAACCAGGTCAAACAGAGTGAGAAATGTGAACACTGGAACCGCCATAAACAAAAAGAACTCAGAAGTAAAGCAGAAGTTGTAAATAAAAAATGTTTTATATAGCAAGCAAAACAATATTAAAACATTGGTTAATAACACAAAAGAGCACATAAAATTACAGAGGACTGTTATCTGCTTCTATTTTTAAACGAAAAACTTTATTTGCTAGAATAGTGATCAAAAGATTTATTTGATTTTGTGATTTTTATTTTTCGATGCTCTTTTGCTAAGGCCAATTAGCATCTTGAACAGTTTAAACACCAAACACATTCCAATCTAATCAGACAGAGATATACACTGAACTCTAAAATAACAAACACAAACTCAAGATGAATTGAGATGAATAAGCATAGAGCCACTTTGAAAAAGACCTTGCAGGATAATAACCTATTAAACCCCTGCTTACATTGCACAGAAGCAATTAATAAAGTCAACAGAGAATTGAAAGGGTTCCCTACAACACCAGAATATAAATCAAATATTGTAGTCATAAAACACTTGATAATATTCCCTTTTGTGGTTTGAGAGCGTGCTTTTATATGGAGGCCAGGACGACCTGCAACATGCTAAGCATCCCAAACTGGCCTCAACCTCATAATCCTCTTGCATCTCCCTGGAAAGTGCTGGTATTGCAGGTGTACACAATCATATTCAAGTAGCTAATAGTCTTACATAAGTTCTATTATTTAAACCTGAGTGAGGTAACTCAGATGCAGAGACACAAATGGTATGTATTAACTCTTAAGTGGATACTAAGTATAAACTATCGATAACCAGGCTACAGTCCAAAGAGGCTAGATAACAAGAAGGGCCCAAAGCGGAACCCAGGGACTTCACTGGCAAGGGAAATAGAAGAAATGTCCTGTATCAACTGTAGGTGGTGGTGGGAGATGCAGATGGGAACACGAGGGATCAGTTTGGACAGGTTGGGGGTCAGAATGAGGAGAGTAATGAAAGAGATACCTTGATTAGGTGGCAGCAAGGCATTTCGGAGTTAGGGAGAAACCAGGTTCCAGGGAAACTCCCAGGAATCCACAATGACAACCCCAGTTACGACTCCTAACAATAGTGGAGAGGGTGCTTAAACTGACCATTTCCTATAATTAGAATACTTGGCTACCCTAATTTTCATTAGAAAGCCTTCATCCAGTAACTGATAGAATCAGATGCAGAGAGACACAGCAGAATAGTGGGTGTGGAAAGAGGGAGGAGGGATAGTATAGCCAAGGAGGTCAAGGTTATGAGTGGAGAACCCACAGAGGCAGCTGATTCGAACTCATGAGAGCTAAGGAGCCTGCACGGGACAGACCTAGGCCCTCTGCATGTGTGTTACAGTTTGTGTAGCTTGGTTTGTTTGTAGGACTCCTAGAAGTGGGATTTGTACCTGTTCCTGGCACTTTAGCTGGTTTTGGAGAACTTATGCCTAGCCCAAACTTAATGTAGCAGGAGAAGTTTCTTGTTTCCTCCTCACGTTGGTGTGCCATGCTTTGTTGATGCCCATGGGAGGAGGCCTGTGATTTTCTTAATGGAGACCAAGGATTAGTGGACTGGGAGTGGGTAGATGGGAGGCGGGGGAAGGGAACAGGAGAAGAGGAGGGAAGCAAACCTTAGGTCAGTATGTAAAATAAATGAAAACTTTAATTAAAAAAATTAAATGTTAGTTTTTCCTTTTAAAGAATATCATAATTATTATTATATTATTTAACAGGTTTTTTTTTTTATTCTTCGGTAATTTCATACCGTACACCCTATTCCTGCTCAATTGTCAGTCCTTCTATATTGGCCCCTCACCCCTGTAGACTTCCTTACCCCAAAATTTTAAAGCACTATTTATGAAAAACTAAGCAAACAAAGAAAAAAAGAAAACAAATACTTAACTCCTTCATTTTTCCCGCCTCTCCAACACCTCTTCATTCATCTTAGTGGCACTGGGGAACCATGTTCGTGTCCTAGGTCCATGTTGCTTCTGGAGTCATACTAATCTGGGTTGGCCTATGCTTCAATCGGGGCCATGGTGTCCTCCAGGTCAGAATTGCTATTGCCAAGGGCTATATCTGAGTCCATGGTCCTACTGCAGCTGGGGTCTGTGTTGGTTTCTGAGGCCCATGTGAGGACCATGTTACCAAAGGGTGGCATAGGAATGATGCATGTTGAAATCCTAAAGGCATGTTGTGAATATTATCATAAATAATTCTCTGTGAATAATCGTTTGTAACTGTAACTTTGCAATTTAATACTTCATATAAACATTTGAAGAAAGAACAATCATTAAAATTATGTTTGGATTTTTAGTTGATCCTGTGTCACATTTTTCGAGGGATATCAATTATATATTGTATTTGTTTACAAGATTAGATGACAAATTAAAGGCAGGATACAAAGACACAGGGCACATACATAGTAAATGCTAATTGAGAGAACACAGAAATGATGCTACAGCAGCTCTGTGAATTCAGAAAGGTTGTAGGAATAAAAGGCAAAGTAAATCTTACAGTAGAATGTTTCCATATTTCAACTTCAAACAAAGAAACTGGATGGTTAATTGTTGAAAGTAGAGACATTCCAAATAGCAAAGAAAAGTGCAAACTCGGTTGTGGAATGAGATCTGATTCCGATACCGCGTCAGCAGAATTCTGAGAGCAGTAAATCTCTCTTTCCTGACGTTTCAACCTTCCCCTCAATAAAAACACTCCATTCTTCTTATTACATTCACTCCCACTATGGACCCCCATTGCTGAGAGTCTGCTTTTCTATGTACTCACAGGGATTTTGAATGTTGGATGCCAAAATTAAAGGAATATTAAGATACAAAAATAGTACCAAAGAAATAAAATCTATGATACAGTCACTCAATATATACTTTTATTGCTTCCTTATAACTTAAGCTTATTTAATATATAACAAACACAAATTAAAATTACAAACAATAAAAATTAGTACATGCAGTTTACTATACCTATATTTTATGAAACAACAATTATAAATTATGTTCATGTATATAAGAAGTTAAAGTTTCAGAATATTAAAGGAAAGTTCAGAAACCTATTGGTCAAGGCATATATACTCTACCAATTGTGTCTCCATCCCATCTTCTTTTATGAATAAGTTATCCTAATTTCAAAATAAGCTATATGATTTTATTATTTGTAGGAGTTCAGAACAATGTCCATCCACAATTTGCTTCACCAAGTGAAACTGCTTACCACTGGGCAAAAGTGCCTTTTATCTCAATTGAAGATCTCCAGAAGTGGACAGAATCACAAGAATTGACAGCCTAACTGTTCAGGTCAAGGTAGACTTGTCTTCCTACAGATTTCTTATCCCACAGGATCTTCTGAAGACTGATAAGACCTGTGCTAAACAGCAAAAGGCAAATATGACCATCAGTAATCATGGAGGACCCTGAGGGGTGGCTCGAGGTAGCCAACCAAGTAAGTTCTCTTTTATTTTTTAATCAATAACTCAAGTAAAATTTTATCTTTCTCAAAGATCTCTGATGCAATTTGACATTTGAAAGGTTTTGTCAGTTTAAAAGGACATCACCAAACAAATTTCAGCACAACTTTTGTACACGTTTTTAATAAAAAGGTGTTTTAACAAATACAAATGCAAGTTATTAAAATGTATACAAGCAAGTTATAAAGGTATGAGGACAAATACAAGTCATCTAATTTCTCTCTCATGCTGCCTTTCATAATCTTAAAGATGTTTTTCCATTGTGCAAAATCATCTGTCACAGTAATTATGATATAACTATGCTGCTCTTTATATAATGTATATGTTTAAAACTTAATGTTTTCACAAAGTCAAGGAATTCTTGTGAGCTCCAGGGAGCCAAATTGAGGGATCCATATTAAACAGGTCAGATACACCTTTCTCAATTTTCTGGTCCTAAAATTTTTTTCTTCCTAAAGTTAAATTTGTTCTCTTTTCTGCCAACACTTTGCCAGGTTCAAGAGACACCAGAGAGTTCCATACCACAAACTCTGGACAGTAGTTAAGTGACAAACTTCCCCAGGATGTGACCAGCACCCAGCTTTCACAGGCTGCCCCGAAGATGATGCCCACAAATAAGCAGGAAGAAGTCTGGAGAATCCTCTGTCCCAGTTCCCTCAACCTGCTATGCTTAACTTTCAGCCTTTTTATTATAAGAAAAAGATAGGAGTGGTATAATCTGCTAGCCTGCCCTGTCACCTGGGTATCCTGTCCCTTTAAGAGAGAAGCCCTTTTATTTGAGAAGCTCCAAGAAACTAATGCTACTCATAAGGCACCCCTCTGTTCCCAGGAGAGGTAAATTGCTTCACCAGTCGAGAGGAGGGTCTCTCCTTGTCCCAGTCCCTTCTCCTTTAGATCTGACACCATGGTTGACTCTGTCTTGGTGCCCTCCACCTATAACTACTTGCCTTTTTATAAGAAAGGAGGAATATGTTGGGAGCCGTTTCCCCCCCTAAAGATTGTTACAGAAACCATCACCTTGGGGAGCCTGCAGGGAACCCCAAACCCATAATTATGTTAAGAATAGTCCTATTGGCAAAACCTGCCCCACACCCAATTAGCTATTCGCTAATTGCTAACGAACCTAATCTGATAGCGGAACTGCCTTAAATTCCAGCTATCCAGGGAACTAGGTGTGGCAACTCCTGACTTCTTGGCCTACCTGACCGGATGTAGGTTACGTGACTGGGACCACACGGCCAGATTCCATGCTCCTGTGCCCTGCTCCCCAAGCCCTCATTCAGGGGGGTATATAAGTTGTTACCCTGTCCCTAATAAACGGAGGCTTTGACAAAAAAAAAAAAAAAAAAAAAAGCTGTTTTGGCCAAAGCTGCACAATAAAGAATCACATTTGACTCTCGCAAAAAAAAAAAAAAAAAAGAGAGAAGCCCAGCCCATCACCAATCCACCCTTCTGCCAAGGCAAGTGGATCTCCTTTATCTTCTCCATCGTGCTCTCTCTTCCTGTCACTCTTCTGATGAGGTAACTACTTTCTCTCTCTCCTGGTCTCTCTCTCTCTCTCTCTCTCTCTCTCTCTCTCTCTCTCTCTCTCTCTCTCTCCTCTCTCTCTCTCTCTCTCCCTCTCTCTCTGCCTCTCTTTCTTCCTGTCTCCTCTCTGGGGAGCCAGAAATATCATCAGGGGAACATTTTACCCATTAAACCTGGGCCTTTTCTAATTCAGTTTGATTTTGTCTGATTTTGATTGCTACTTCTGTGGAGAGGCTTATCACAATGCAAAAACTTTTCAGACAGGACAAACAATTTAGAGAGATATGTAAGTCTGTAACACTTTTTCTTTTATAAAGAATGACTATAATTATCTCACTTATCCCACAATTTTGAATCTTGATTTCTAAATTAGTTCAGCTGTCCTGTGCTGTTATAAAACCTTTTCACTCCTTTAAACATTTATGCAAAGGAAGAGATGGACTGTCTGTTTTGTTTCTTCAACTCCAATGCTTCCATAGATTCTCTTGTGGTGGGTATACAATTTTATACATAGAGTATGTCATTTTCTACATGTGGGATTTTTTTTTTTGTGAGACAAAATCTTCAGCTTTTACCAGATTTGTTTCCATGGATACTGGTGACTTAGATGAATTGAGAATCCAGAGCTTCATAAGGACTATTAGTGACTGGATATGACTTTTAAAAGTTGAATTTATTAAATCTAGGACATTTTTTTCTATACATTTAACATACTCCATATCTAGGTGTAATATAATGTAAAATGGGAATATCTTAAAAGAAAACAAAATAAATACAATTTTTTTAAGTCAAAACACTCTATCAAATGTCTTCATGTTAGGAGGGGTTAATACATCAAGATAATTAACCAGATAGACATGGTTGAAAATGTATGTTCTAAAATACTTCTGATTTACTTTTAACCTCTCATAGAATACTGCAGAGAACTGAAAAAGTATGAATTATATTTGTCATAGAAGCACTGGAAATGTTCAGTTTTGACTCCTAGGAAGTAAATTTAATTATTTTCATTAAATACATTTATATTAATTATTTGAGAATTTCATATTACTTTAACCATATTCATCCCTCTTGTTGCCCTCATTCCACCCAGCTACTCAGTTCTAATTTCTCCTCTCCTCCCAAGACATATTATGACTTTTTCCATTTTATTAAAAATACTTTCTTTTATCATCACTTTCTCCTCCCTCTATTCTTTCCAGTTCTTCTTCAGATCCCCTCCCATCCAGATACCTTTCTGTATTTTTTTTTTAGAAAAGAACACATTTCTAAGAGAAGACAATGAAGAATAACAAAATAAAATACAACATGAAAGTTGTACAAAGCAAACCAATAGAAGACTCACTCATTAACAAAATAAGGATTGCATAAAATTACTAAACTAAAAGCTATGATATATGTGCAGAGAACTTAGTGCTGGCCTATGTTGACACTACCCTTGCTGTTTAAGTCACTGAGTTTGTTTCTGCTTTGCTCAGTTGATTTATAAGTCCTTGTTCTTCTTGTGTTCTCCAAACCCTTTGAAACTTTCATTCTTTGCTCCTTTTTGTCTGAGGGCAAGGATTTGGCAGAGATATCCCATTTAGTCCTGTGTATTCCAATGTTTCTCTGGGTAATATCTAGCTCTGTATCTCTGCATTTGTTCCCATCTGCTGACAGAAGAAGCTTTTCTGATGAAGACTGAATATGGCACTGATCTATGAATATGGCATAATATCAATGGAGTCATTTTATTAATACTTGATTTTCTTCCACAAATAGTATTTCATTATACCCTAGGTCTCTGGGCAGTCTAGTCTCTAGTTTTTAGTCACCAAAGTAGTATTAAGTATGGGTTCCATCTTATGGAGAGTATTTTAAGTCAAATCAGATACTGGTTGATTAATCCCACAACCTTTGTACCACAGCTGTCCTAACATAGTTTGTAAGCAGAACAGATTTATAGATATAAGGTTTTGTGGCTGGGGAGGTGTTTATGTTTCTCTTTTGGTAGCCCAGAAAGTACCTTTCTGTATAAAAGAAATTAGAACACAGGGGTGACGGTTCTTTTTAGGCACCAGTACAAGTTTCCATGTTCAATGAGTTGTGTGGGTGTAGCCCTTAGCAATTGAGACACTGCTGTAAGTTTTTGGAGAACAACATTTTGTCTTAGAAACAGTCTGTGTTGTTTAGGGATTTCTATGACACTCCTTTGGCCAAAAAATCATCTGGATATTCCAAGGTCCCAGTAATAGAAGCGCATTTGGTGAGAAGTGATGGCCAGTTGGGATTCAGTCTCCCTCAATGCTTGGAGAATTCATGAGGATCACCTTTATGTATATTAAGAAGTTTCCACAGCACTAGGTGTCTATTCCACCCCTCTTATGTCCCTCAATTTTAGCCATCTCCACATTTCATCCCTCAACACCATTTCCTCTTCCCATCTCCTCCTGTGTCCTTTGCCCCAATAAACACAAACAATGTATTCCATTTCTCCCCTCATGGCAATTTATTTGCTCCACATAATCACTTCCTCTATACCTAACCTGTATGGATCAATGGACTGTAGCTTAGTTATCATTTATTTACTGGCTAATATAAACATATAAGCAAATGCATGCCATATTTATATTTCTGGGTCTGGGATACTTCATTCAAAGTTTTTTTTTTCCAGTTTCTCCTCCATTTGCCTGCAAATTTAGGATGTTATTTTTGATACCTGAGTAATACTCCACTGAATAAAAATACCACAATGTATAAATCTATTCTTCTGCTGAGTGACATTTAGATTGTTTCCAATTTCTGGCTATTATTAATAAATTTGCTATGAGCTTGACTGAGACAGTGTCCTTGCAGTAGGATGAAGCATCCTTTGGGTATATGCTCAAGAGTAGTATGGTTCGATATTGAGGCATATTGATTCCTATCATTCTGAGGTATGTCATATTAATTTTTAAAGCTGCTGTACAAGATCACACCCTACCAGCAATGGGAGAGTGTTCCTCTTATCCCACTTGCTTGCCAGTGTGCATTGTCATTTGTGTTTTTGATTTTAGCCAGTCTGACAGGAGTAAGATGGAATCTCAAAGTAGTTTTGATTTTCATTTCCATGTTGACTAAGGATGTTGATCATTTCCTTAAAGTGTTTCTTAGTCATTAGAAATTTCTCTATTGAAAGTTTTTGTTTAGGTTCATGTTCCATCTTAAAGTTGGATTATTTGCTTTTTTCATATCTAGTACCTTGAGTTGAGGGCAGAAGATCCCGTGGAGTGATGGATGGTTGTGAGCCACCATTGGCATCCTGAGAGCTGACCACATTCCTCTGAAAGAGAATCAGGTGCTTCTAACCTCAGGTTCATCTCTCCATCCCCCACTTTAATACCGATGAGATATTTATGCATATTCTCAGGAATTCCATTAACCATTTCATTTTCTGTATTCATATCTATTTATTTAACAGAGTTCTGAAAGCACAGACTAATATTTGAAGTTATGTATCAATTGTTAAAATGTATATACTTAATAATCATACATAATTACTAATTTTTTTTAGAAAATACTTTTGAAAGAGTAAAAGAAAGGACAGTCCTAATTAAAGAGTTCCTGAAAAACCAAGTGTATAAAAAGCAACTCTTAATCTACAAAGTCATAGTTCACTTTAACTCCTGTGATTTAAGAGAAAAAATATATTTCATTTGTATGAGGGCTTAAAATGAATATGCTTTGCTGAAAATAGATGTCTTTTTAAATAATACAAAAATAAATATAATAAATACCATTGTTTTAAACCTAATTTTGAAGTCATTACTGTTATTAGAGATATGAAAATGCCAGAAATATCTATTCAATATCCCATTATGGCAAAATAAACTATGAATTGCTTTATTAAAAATAATCTTATTTTTATGCTTTAAAGGTTTATATGCATCATTCAAATATACAATGTCTTTGATTAATCTTGAGCAAAATTAAGACAAAATAAGAAAGTGGAAAATAAAATGAAAAGTGGGAAGAACATTTCGTTTTTGAAAATGTAAGTGGTAACTGGATTCCATTTGTGGTATGTATGAAAGTTGTTTTGAATGTGTTATAATAATTTGAATATTGGTATTGAGATAGAATGAACTTATAAAAATATATGTGTAAAAATAAGAAGCAAATTTAGAATTTCAGAGGAAATTACTGTTGTGGGGGTCAATATCTGTCACCAATAGTACATTCTTATGTCTGAAGAAATAAAGGTAAGCTTTGATTCTGAAAAGGAATCAATACTCTGAAACGAAATTACATTTTAACTAAACAGAAAAAAATTATTTACAATTAAATTTTAATACCAAGTTTTTCAATGGAAAAGAAGAAATAAGCATCTTCTTTGACAGAATATATGCTAGATGTTAATGAGAGCTGTTTCTTATGATTTTTTTCTTCTATGAAAAAGAATTTTCTCAGTAATTACTGTCTGAAAAACTCTTATACATTGCTATTATTCAAAACAGTTCATATTTAACCAATAAAATCTGCATATTCTTATCATGTGTCTCAAAAATTCCATCCTTATAGGAAAAACTGTTGCCTGCATCTGTCATTATTCGTGATTTGGAGTATTCACGATATTTTCTTTACTCTAATTCAAATAGAGGACATTAGATATTTCTTAAATAAACCAGATAATCTAGTGTGCTGCCCCGTATCCCTTATTCTAACACCGGGAAGGCAGAGTGAGAGAATGCCATGAGTTTGACAGCAGCTTGGTCTTCAGTGGGAGATTCTGTCTTAAACAAACAAAAAATAAAAAATATTGGCAAATAAAACGTTGGTAGATACAAATTAATATCATATAATAGCAAAAACTGAATAAATTAAAAACTTATCAGGATGGATACATTGGTGGATAATGCAAGGCACATAGTATGAACATTGTATTCCTATGATTATATAATTACAAAACTTCAAAATTAAAATACAGTGGTTAGCGGTGCAGTTATAGGGAGTATGGCTATACTCAGATGCATTCAGTTGAAGTTCACAAAATGAGGACAGTAGGAAGAACTACAGGAAGGACGTATCTGGAGATGACCCAAGGATCTGGAGTCTGAGCAGTAGTGTGCTCCTTCATGACCTGTATCCTAAGCATTTAGTTCATAATCACAGATGTCACCAGGACACATTAACACAAATGAACACACTTTCTTTGAGTCATGATACATCTTATGACTTTAAAATGTATTAAAAATATAGTTCCCAATTTATGAACTCACTCAACTGAATATTTCAGGACATAGAGACTAGTTTTTGGCAAAATTTCCTTTCCATATTAGGAAATATTAATCATCTTTGACAAGTTCCATTAAAATTATTGTTTTCATGAATAGTAATAAAATTGGTGAATGACAGTTTTCATTGTCAGAATCAAATGTGAAGGATCATATGGAATTAAGTACTTCCTACATTAATTCAAACTCTTAACCTCTTGTCGCTTGCCTAAGTGTAACCTCAGGAAGATTGCTGCTCAAGTTCTTTGTGTAACCCCTTTCCCACAGCATTTGTTATTCTAGTTCCTGTTGTTTTACTTACAAGATGCGCATGTCCTCTGCTGTGGACTGTCAGTTTTACTAGGGAGCTTTTGCTTATATAATTGCATCATTAAATTTCTTTAGTAGCTCCTTTTCAGAAGCCTCTAGGTTCTGTGATTGAAATGCATGCTGTCTTTGGCAATAGCAACTGCTACATCTGGGGAGCAAACAAAGGCAGCAGGAATAGCTTGCAATGTTTCAGAGTGCTTTGGACAACCCCATCAAACTCAACAAGCTGCTTCTTATGATTGGAGGTAGGGTTTTTGTTAGATGGTTGATAGATCATAGAAAGACTGTTTGCAGTCCAGATGGAAAATTTTCATTTGAGCTATATATTAGTATTTACACTTACTTAAATGTATTACATGTGTTTTTAGGTAGCTAATGACATGATTCATTTTGATTTTTTTGATACATGCTTACGTATTTTACCATCCATGGTTTCCAAATGAGAAAGAAACTAATAGATTGTCCCAGGTATGACACAGTAGTACAGAACAGTAGTGGCACACATAACTTGAAGCTAATCAACAAGGGATACTGGGAAATGCATTTGATAGTACATTGCTTGCTTCCCAGGACTGGTGAAGTCTTGGATCTTTGAGGACAATATACAATTACTACTTTATTAAATTAGCATAATCCCTAATATTTAAACATGTGTCCTTATACTGACACTAAGAATCAGTCCTTATTCTTCAGCACAGCAACTTCTCTTACAAACAGATGGAGATCATTACAGTAAACTAGAGCCATTAAAAGCTAAACCCTTAGCTAGTGGAACATGCCTTTAATCTCAGCACTCAGGAGGCAGATGCAGGAAGATCTCTGTGAGTACGAGGTCAGTCTGGTCTATAAGAGCTAGCTACATGACAGGCAGGCCTGTTACACAGAAAAAGCCTTTCATGAAAAACAAAAAAACAAAGGAGAAAGAGAAAGAAGAGGAGGAGGAGATGAGGAAGAGGACGAAAAATCAGTCCCAACTGATAACCTGCAACTAATACACATGCAATGCAACTCCTACAACCTGAGGCTCAGGAAGCATTGCAGAAAAGAAACTAGAAAAATTGTAAGAACCAGAGGAACCAAGGAACAGGAAGTTTCCTGAGAAACTGTGCAAAGTCTTCCAACATTACTACCTAAATACGAGTTAAAAAAGAGCAACAACAAAATTACAGGAAGAAGACTTCGTTAGGCCTCAATACTACACAAAGAACTATAAGTAACTAAGAAATAATGAGAGTGAAAGAGCATATCATTGGTTATCAAGTGTCAAATGGCCAGCCCTGGAAACAAAATCGTCAGTCCTGAAAACATGCATATAAAAGCACCATTATACCGTTTTTACAGGTTGTGTGTGTGTGTGTATGTGTGTATGCATATACATATATGTATGCAGCAAGAATTAATGGACAGAGAACAAAGAGATCATAAATTCAAAAGAGAAAAAGGAGGCGTATATGACAGTGGGTAGAGGAAGGAATGGGAAGGGGAAATGTTGCAATTATTATCATGTATAAAAAATAATTTTTGAAATATAAAAAGTACTTTAAACACCGTTCTTTTCCAATTGGATATAAGATACTAAGGGCATCACTCTGAAAACAAACAAATTTGAGGAGGAAATGACTTGTTTAGATGATTGGTTGTAGTTCACCATTGAAAGAGGAAAGGATAGGAATTTAAGGCTAGGTTCTGGAAGAAATACAATTATATGGTTATTCCAAGGTGACACCCAAAATTGGTGTGTTTAGTTTGAATGTCTATTTTCTTTTCTATTACAGTGTTCGAATGCATGATATGCTTCTGAGTCTTTTGCTCAAGTTGCTACCCTGACCAGAATAATTAACTTTCTAATGGATTTTCACTTGTGTGTATAAGCATTACAAAGCATTGTGTATGGAGTTAAATAGATCAAATTTTTCCATATAAAATCTGAGAGCAGTAGAAATAGTCTTCTTTAGAAAAGAGCACACTCAAGGTTATCAAATCAGCTTTGAAAACATATATGCTCAAGTTAAATCATACTCACAAGCTTGAATTTATGAAATTCTGGTATAGGCGTGTGTAACTGTGTGTGAGTGTGTGTGTTAAACAACAAATAAGAAAAAAAGCCATGAAGAAACAATAATGGGATACATGGGAAAAACATATTGGAGGGAGGAAATTGATGTGGGAAAAAATCTTAATCTCAAAAATGATAAGAAAGCCGGGCGATGGTGGCGCATGCCTTTAATCCCAGCACTCGGGAGGCAGAGGCAGGCGGATCTCTGGGAGTTCGAGACCAGCCTGGTCTACAAAGCTAGCTCCAGGACAGGCTCCAAAGCCACAGAGAAACTCTGTCTCGAAAAACAAAACAAAACAAACAAACAAAAATACGACAACAACAAAAAAAATGATAAGAAAATACAAAAGAGGATTTTTTTTTCTATTTGAACACAGTGCTACAGTTTAATGTTACTACTCAGAATACTGGAAGGTGAAACTTTAAACAGTCATTTTATTGCAGTATTTTCACAAAAATTCTAATGCATTCTTCAAATAATGTTATAAATATGACAAATATATTTTTATTTTTATAATGTTTATATTTTATTTATATAATGGACACATTATATATATTTTTAAATTTTTCTCCTTGAAAATTTTATGACAGATAATTGCTTTAATTCTACCTTGAGCAAATGCACATTTTTTAATTTATTATAAGCCATGAATATAACTCACAACCATGACCCTTTCTGAATCTTATTGTGGGGTTTTCTTTTCAAAATTTCAAAACAAAGAACAGCTAAGTAAATAATCAAATCTCAATATAAATTGTAGGTTAAATATATATCTATAAAATAACTAACACCTTTTGAGTATTTTTGCATATAATGTGTATATACAATTATGAGATGTACATTTGTATTGTGTACACTATTTTATTTTTAATATATATATTACACAACAGTTTTTGAGTACTTACAAATATACAGAATTACACCTAAAAAGTGCTATTTCATAAGTAAGATTAAAAAAAAACTTCAAAGCAGTAGGCTGTCCTTACCTATGTCAGAATCATATTTTAAAGGAATGTGGCACAGGTGATGCTGAGTAGCCCTCTAGATGACAGTATGTAATTAGAAGAAGGATTTGTTTTTGAATCACATTTCTAAATGCAAGAGTAGCTGTATTAAAAATTGTACATAGTCAATATGGATGAAATTACCAATAGTCCAGTTGACATACAATAAAAATTCCTTGTCTAGTAATCTTATTTTGAGGAAATCATCTTGACAAACAACTTGTCTTCTGCAGTGCAGTATACTCCGTAATGAGATCATTGCATTTCAGTGAGACAAGAATATGTCTATCCTCCCTAAATTAAATCAGTTTTTGTCATCTGATATCCACAGAGTTTCTGGTGCATATGAATTTTAGAATGTTGCAATTGATTTTTAAAATTCCAACACATCTTATCACAGTTGAATTATTTTTTCTAACTCTTTTTGGTCTATATAATCAAATGTTCTGTAGTTCTTGAGTACAGCAAAGATAGCATCTGATGAGAAAAGGCACTTTTGTGATCATGGAGACAAGCAAAGTGATGTTTGTATCTATAGCTCCTCCAAACACTAGTATAAGTTCTTTGGGCAAACTACTGATATTTGCCATATCATAAATAAATTAGATTTTCTAGTCACAACATATTTTATTATACATTGTTTTGTTATAAACTTGTCCTTTAACACTTCTTCACTGTATCTTAGTATTTTGAGTAATTAATAAAGCCTGTTTTTTCTGCATATGGACATTATCTCCCTGTAATTAATCATTATACCAAAACAAAATCGGTTTTCTAGTTTCTTAGCACAAAATTATTTGGGCATAAATAGCTTGGCTTTTTCTGATAAAGTTCTGAATTTTTTTTCATCACTGGATTGTTGATACTGTTCAGTCCCATAATAAAAAGTCTATCACTATCCTTTAAATTGGCTTTGTATAAAAAGTGATTCCATGCCTCACTTTATGACTACCACTTATATCATATAATTAATATTCTTAGTGTTTAAGATAGATCCAATATCAACTATTTATTAACCCAATGTTCGTAAATTATCTTTTTGTTTATTTAAAATAAACAACCAAAAGAGTGGACTGGGGATATGGCTTGGTATGTAAATGTGAATAACATTTGGGAAAAAAATCATGTCAAGCAAGTCTCTAACAGCACTGTGATACATTTCGAGAAAAAAATTATTGTGGATCACTGGCCACCAGATCAGTCCAAGTGGAAAGACCAGTTGAATCAGAATGTCAGTTTAAAGGGAATACAAGAAAGATTGTGAAAACAAGACATTCAACACCCTCCTCTAGCCTCTGCATGTGTTTGTTTACTTTGGTACGTATGTATATATGTATTTATATATACCAAGCAAAACTGTGTGTGTGTGAAAGACAGAGACAGAGAGAGAGAGACAGAGAGAGACACACACAGAGAGAGAGGTGGGCTGGCAGACAGACATAAAGGCAGGCAGGCAGAAAGGCACACAAACAGATCTAGTGATAGATACATAGAGCAATATATAGTCTGTGAGCATTTACAATCAAGGAGAAGATTCAAAGCAAAATGCTGTTAAATATTTTCCATTTTCTAGTCATTTACATATGTTTCCTTTGTAACCACAGTCTTCAATTTCTACTTTAACTTCTTTCTTAAAGACAAAGAACTTATCAGATTTTCCAGGTAGCATGAAATAAATACGCCTATTACATGCTTCTTTCATTTTTAAGGAGATATTTTTTCTTCTGTAACTTTGAAGCCTGTTCTAGAACTAGTTCTTGTAGATCATGCTGGCCTCCAAACTCACAGAGATGCACCTGCCTTGTCTCCTGAGTGCTGGGACTAAAGGTTATTTCCACTATCACATGGCAAATGAGACATTTTTGTGTTATTTTTTAAATGCAGGGGTGACTGTGTTTTAACCATACAGTCTTCTGACAGTGAATCAGATGAAGTATAAAGATCTACTCCCTGGAAATTCTGGCAGACTTTCTATCGATACCCTCTACCTCTTACAAAAAGTACATAAAATATTTTTAGAAAATGTTTGTTAAAAGATGTAAAACGATAGTTACTTTAAATGAAAAAAGGAAGAAAACAGAGATGTTAACTGGAGAAGGTGAAGGAGAGAGAGAGAGAAGAAGGGGAGATAGAAGCATAAACAATCTATAGGGAAGTATTTTGTTTTATTCTTCTTCAAATGTGTATTTTAGAGATAACTGTAAACATGTACAAATACAACTCAAGTGAAATCATGCTACTCACGGTGACAATGCTCCCCTATTGACAAACCATGGACTATGTATGTTCAAAAACCAAAGTATCAGGGATGGAAACCTTTTGAATTGGTGGTCAACAAAATTCCAGAAACTCCAAAAACAAAATAGGCTATTCTGTCACCCATGGTTGCCTCACATAACTAGAATTTAAGAATACATCAGTTATGACACCACACACTTCAGATAGGACTTAAAATTGGAACTTATAATATATGAGGTTGCTATACCAGCTACTGAAAGAGAAAAGCCAAATAATTGTCCTATGTATCTTGAAGGCTTATGAAGACAACAATAACAAGTCTGGCAAAATACCCACAATGATACATTGATGTCATTCACATCTTTTTGGTAAGAAAGGGTTCTCATTGTGCTTTAGGCCTACTCAGCATTATGAAATTCTTATGTTTCTGTAAACCATGGACTATAGGAAGATGCTGTCTGTTTGTTTCCCAGCATCCCTGACCCGAAATAATCACACAGAGACTATATTAATTGCAATACTGCTTGGTCTATTAGCTTAGGCCTATTATTAACCAACCCTTACATTTTAAGTTTCTATTTCTATTATTTTATGTTTTACCAAAAGGCTTGTGGTTTACCACTAAAGTTCCCAGGAGTCTGTCTCCTTCGGCAGCTACATGGCATCTTCTTCACTCTGCCTTCTTTCCTCCTCTATCTGCTTGGATTCCCCACCTTACTCTGTTCTGTGCTGTATGTATAGTTCTCATCCTTCAGCCAAGAATCTTCTTTTTTAATAGATAAAGATGATTATATAGAAATTTATAACTGGTTGGAATGCAGTGATAATGAGCATGTGGGAATCCTGAAACCATTTGGAATACTTACAGTACAACTCACACCAAGGAACATTGGGCGACAGGGAATAGACACATTTTGGGAGCAGAGGACCACAATTCTTATGGGCTTTGAGATTGTGTCCTCTGTATATTAAAAAGATGCTGACCCCATGAATCTCAACAGTATGGTTTGCTAAACAAAGTCAGCATTATCAGGTTACCAGATAAGAAGTCAATATAGATGAGGGAAATCTCAGAAGTTTCCAACCTACAGAAAAAACTATAGGCAATCAATGAATTCTGAAAGAGGGGAATCAGTTTTCTCCGACCATGAAACATTTCAAGGGATTAGGAATCAGCACTAAATGAAAAAAGCAAATGGCACATTTGTGTATGTGTGTGCATGTATATGTACATGTGACAAGGATAATTAAAGGTGAGTTCTTGGTCATGAATTTGAGAATGGGTGGATTGCAGACAGGACACAGGAAGAGTTTGATGAAGGAGTGGAACAAAGAGGAAAAACATTATGTATATAATACTCATTCATGAAAATCTCAAAACATTTTAAAATAATACCAAAAAGTGGTCCTGAATAAAATTACCCAATACTGATATTCTCTTTAGTAATTAACCCCTTGGCAGCACTCAAATTAAACTTCCTTTTGAATATCAATATGCTCATTTTTTTCATTTTTGCTTTTATCACCCAGTAATATGAACTAAAGAACAAAACAAACAATAAAATGGGTAGGTTATATGTTGTAATAGGGAGCGGCATGGCTGTGCCCCTATACCCGGCCGCCCGCATGGCCCAGCTTAAGCCCCGAAATAATTACACGGAAACTGTTTTCTTTTAAACACTGCCTGGCCCATCAGTTCCAGCCTCTTATTGGCTAGCTCTTGCACCTGGACTAGCCCATTTCTGATAATCTGTGTAGCACCCCATGGTGTGCTTACCAGGGAGATTCTAGCCTGCGTCTCTCTGCACTGGGAACATCATGGCGACTCCTAACTCAGCTTCCCTTTCCCAGAATCCTCTCTGTCTACTCCGCCTACCTAATTTTCTGTCCTATCAGGGCCCAGGCAGTTTCTTTATTGAACCAATGAAATCAACAGATTGATATATGACACTCCCACATCAGTTATAGAAATATTAAACCATAACTTTCCCTTCTATTATAGTCTGTGTCAATATGGAGATACACTCATTGGCAGATTGTGTGTGTACTCACACACACATATACATATATATAATATATATATACATACATATATATACATATATATATATATGGAGGGAATTTAATGCAGGTTTCTTCTAAGTAATAGTTATTAATAATAGTTATTACATTCTTAACCAATGTAAAACACTAAAATACACAATTTAAAATGATATTCATATTAATGTAATATGCCTAGACATTATAATGTACCAACATTAAATGTCCAAAAAATATAGAATAAATTAAAAATAAATGAACAAACAAAAACTCTTGTGCTTGTCGCATGTCTATGCTTTCTCCACTCACAATAAGTTAGAATGAGTTTTGGCTACTTTAGGTGAGTGTTGGCAGGTAAGTCATCTGTATAGTCCTGACTATAACTGATGTATTTGCAATGTCCATGCTTCAGAGATAATGTCCTTAAGCTGCACCCTCCAGTGCACACAAAAATCACCTCTCAATAATACCTGAACGAACCTGTGATCAGCATAATTTTAGTATATACAGGTTGTTTATGGCCCCTAAAATCAATTTTAATGTGATTTAATAAGCTTTAATATCTGAAATGTAGTTCAGGGAAATTCCCTCTCCCTCACTTCATAAATACTGTATGGTAAAGGGGCTCATGTCCTAGGCTGACATTGACTTTGAAAACATTAAAACTCAAAAGTCAACAACTCAAACTTCTGTTTTCAACTGCTATTTAGAAGCTAAATTAGACAAGATCATGATCAAGGACTAGTCTTAATCCCAAGAACCCCATAGAGACTCATGAACGATGCAGGTGGTAGTCAGAAACCACCTGACAGTTTTTGGGGCAGTATGTTTGCAAATTTTTCTTCAAGATTCAACTTCATTTTCTGAATTTGAGATTCACCTGAAAAAAGCTGTTTATTGTTACGTTGATTGATTTTAGAAAGGGAGAAAATGCCATGGCACTGAGTAGTTATGGGGAAACAGAGGACCTGGGATGAGTTTGCGGTGAGGATGTATTATAATAAAAATAAAAAAAAATGTTTTAACACATATATGTTTATATACATTATATGTACTTATATTTATATATTTAAGTATCCAGATTGTGTTGGCCATCTATCCTATGCATAGGACCTATCCTGGAGTGTGATTTTAAATCCAGTTTCATTTCATTAAAATGCATTTATCTTCTCTCTCCTTGGAGCTATCAGCTATGAATAACTTCATGATTAGGGATGGGCTTTTGGGTCCACTTTTCCTCCTCGATTCTATGTTTCATCTTGTGTGAGCTTGAGAAGGTATAGTCCAAGTTATCAGTCACAGAGTTCACATGTGCAACTTTCCTGTTATATTTTGGGAATAGCAAAGAAACTTGTTTCCTTGAAGTAAATCCCCTTTCTGGGTCTTTTGTCCTTTCTGTGCCTTCTTCCATTTACAATCCCTTATATGTAAGGTCTGTGATATGGTCATTCAATTTAGGCCTGAGTCTTCTAAAAGCTTTCACTCTCTGTACATTTTCTTATGGTGGATCTCTGTTGTTTTGCGGTTGTTTATTGATTTTACTGTTGTTGCTGTTGTTATTTTGGTTTGTTTTTTTTTTCTTAAAAAAGTATGTTTATTTTTAATTAGTTTTTAAGCATAGATTCTTTTCCCATACAATATATTCTTATTACTGTTTTCCTCCTACTAATTCCCCCAGTTCTTCTCTACCTTCATTGCTTTCTGGATCCAATTCTGTCTCTCAGTTGAAAAGAATGGGCTTCAAACAGATAACAAATCATAATAAAATAATGTATAATAACATATAGGAAAATTCTCACATCACAGTTGGACAAAGTAAACCAGAGGAAAGAAAAGAACCTAAGATAAGATATAATATTCCTAGAGCCACTTGTTCACACACTCAGAAGTCCCTTAGAAACACTAAACTAAAAGACATAATATGTTTGGAGAGGACCTGTTGCAGATCTATGTAGGCATTGCGCATACTGCTTCTATCTCTGTGAGTTCATATGACCTTTGTCTATAATAATTTAAAGAGCATGTTCTGGTGTCCTCCATCCCTTCTGGCTCTCGCACTCTTTCTGTCTCCTCTTCTGCTGGGTTCCCTGACCACTGACAGGAAGAATTTGATGGAGACATCTGTTTAAATTACCATCTTATTCTTTGATTTATACCATTATGACTTGTAAAGTACCATTTGAAAATTAATTTTAGATGATTCTTGGTATTGTCGTTTGGATAATAGCCCTCCTCACTGGAGCTTGGAACAGGCTCACGGCCAGCAGCATGAGTTCAAAGGCTGAGTTGTATGGATAATGGAACATACAACTATCCAAAATTTTTACTTCATGACTAATATTTTTTAGAAATAATACAAATTGACTAAACTTCAGGTTTATATTACATTTTGTTCATTATGCTTTTCTTCCATAATCAACTGTTTTATAAGTTATTGGATATCGATCTAAAGATGCTGCACATATAGGTTAAATTAGATAGGTACTGCTAATAATATAGATTTTGATTTTGTGTTGTTATCCCCATATTTTTGTCAGTCATGAAACAAAGAAGTGGGAACAATTCTCAGTCATTATTTTAAGTGACATCTCTAGTGACACCCTCTTAACTTTATTACTTTGAGTCCTTTATTGTTAGGTGATAAGTTCGTATTAACCTTTTATACAAGGTCTCAGTGGGTGCAATTATTCAAATTGGTGAAAATGTAACTGTCATTATAGACAGACAGTACTACAGGAAATTGAAGGTGGATAGCTGTACTAACACCATATGTTAAATACTATAAAGAAATCTGTCTTAAACATAATACTGTGACCAACTATACCATTCAGCTTCAAAACATCAGTTTTTGACATTTTTATGTAGACTAGCAAATGTGTTCATGTTTTGAAGTAGTTATTAATAGTTCATGTGTTTGGCTTAAGCATCAGAACCTCTAGGAAACTGACACATTGAAGAGTTTTAAATTGTTCCAACTCTCAGAAGATTGACAGAACTAACATTTCTGTTCATAGGGTACAATTCTAAAACTTACGTACATTAAGCTGCAGCTTGATGACTTGTTAATAATACTACCCTGTAGAATGGAGGTTTGTCAAAATAGATTTGAATTGCTCTTGTCACACCCATAAAAGTGATTGTATGAGGAGCATTGCTAAGCATACTTCACTGAAGTTGTCAGTATACTTGTATGTGTAAGTCAATGCATAACAATTAAATGTATATAACACAGCCTCCATTGTCTGTATGTTATCTTTTGTGAACTAAAAGAGACTCAGTGGGGTGGCTTAAAGCTCTTTGTTATTTAGCTCATGACCAAAAGTAGAAAGTATTATGTGATTTATGAGGCTATAGAGTTATGAATGAAATCGGTGACATACCCCTCTTCAGATGATGTCTTCCAGACTTGGACAATAGGGAACTCACATTCTCCCTTGGTGATAAATGTAAGAGAGATATAGGGCAATAAAAAAGGATAGATGAATAATATTCTATTGATATCAAACAATACAGCAGTGGAGAAAGAGACTAGATAAAGGCATGAACAGCAGAAGACAGAGGTTAGTGGTGAATGTTTTAGTATAAATTCTGTTGTTCCTATATGAATCTTATTAAATGATGCATCAAATATTTATATTTAGATAAACATTTAAGTCAACCATATGAAATGAAATTATAAAATGTAAATTAATATGAGAACTTACAAATCCTAGGGTAAGAAATAGAATTTTATATTTAATTGCTATATTACCCTTGAACCAACGAATTTTTAGTCATTGGAAAGCATGTATATGCAACAATTAATTATTGATTGATAAGAAAAATTTTGGACGATATTGGGTCAATTATTTATTGTTTATAACTTATGATAAATTCAGATGATTCCTTTAAATTTGTTTCAAATCCATAATTTTAAATGCTGTAACAGTTTTCCCTTGTTACACATATCCATAGAAAATATTTTAAATGATGAAAACATATATCTTTTAGAGAATAATTTATTACCATCTGTCCTTCATTGTTACCTGGTTTTTAATGTTTTAATAATATTTGTAAGCATTTTTTCAAATTTTCTACCTGAAGTCTAGGTATTTCTCTTTTATCTTTATATAATACATTAGGCTGTAGTAAATGAAGTTAGGAAATATTTCTTTTTAGTCCTGCACGGGTGACTGCAAGGACCAGAAAAGATCATCAGATCAGATCTCCTAAGAGTGTAGCTCAAGATTGTTATGAATCACCTGATATGGGTGCTAGTAGATGACTTGAAACCACAGAGTCATCTCTCTAGTCCCTTTTAGGGACAGTTTATATTAAAAAGACTATTCTTGGTGAATTTTAATATCTTTCATTGTTCCTCTATTTCTATGTTTAACACTATTCATAGTATTTGGAATCTACACATACTAGTTATGGATTCTGGTTTGTACAGATACTCATATCCTGATGTTTTCTTGCATCTGCAGCCATATGTTTCTTCATTTTTGAAAAATTAAAGCCTTAGTATATGTGTATGTAAACCTACTCATAAATGTATCTGTATGTTTCTATGTGATATATATATATATATACACATATACATACATACAAGTATATCCATATGAATATATCCAGAGAGAGCTCTTCATTATGCATATTTGATCACTGTGGGCTTTTACATTTCACTTATTACTTGCATGTGTGCATGAAAATTAATGTGTATTTATGAGTACATTCTTGTTATAGTGTTTGTTTGGATAATCTCAAGTATTATTTATTGCCGTCTATCTAGTTTTAGGCGCACTCTCTTGCATTTCTGCAATATATGAAGGAGTTGATGACCCACAGGCTTCCATGGATACTCTGATTCTGCTTCGTATCTTGTCTTAGAAGCCCTTGGATTACACATGCATGCTGCTGTATCTGTGGAATCCAAAACAAATCTTCACATGTGCACAACAAGTAGTCAACTCACCAAACCATCATCTAAGTCCATTACTAGCATTTCTAAGGTCTTTATCCTACATTCTCAGTAATTCCCTGGAAGCAGTTTCTATCTCATTAATATTTTCTAAACATTTCAAATTTCTATTTGACATGTCCATTGTTTTTGAAGTTTTTGTTTTGAAATTCATAGATTTGTGGAGGCATAATTTACATGTAATTAACCTTTGACTTATATGGTTTAATTCACTTGGCATTTGTGTAAAGTTGTATAACCTGCACAAAATCGGGAGAATTCCTTCATGCTCTTGCTTGTGAAAACTCTGCCTCACAAGGAATGAACCTGTCAACAAAATGTCAATTTCTCTGAAATTATATAAGCGTTAAATAATACAGATTTTCTTATATCACCTCAAAGATAACTTTAGGATTTATCTATGTAACTGTTGTGTTTTTGTGTTTATAAAAATACCTTATTAAAAACTATTGTGAAGAAGTATGCCAAAACAAGAATGTAACACAATTTGCTCACTGACTTGTAATCAACTTTTAGTTCTTTTTATCTACTGTGAAGATCTGTAGATGCAGCTTTTGTTGTAATATAATTTGTTTTCCTTATGTAAACCAAAAACTCGAAGAAGCTAGCATATTCATTGTGCGTATAATAAGTCCATGCTTTTAAAAACAAATTATAGTGTTTAACCGCAACACTAAATTTTGTGATTTTTTTAATCCAGGTTTTTTATTTCTTATGGTTTGAGGAAGGATGTAATAATAGATTGATGTTCTTAATGTATATTTTTTCTAGCAACATTGGCGAAGCTGTCCTGTGTCATTTGACCTAAGTTGGTAGCCTTTGAGAAGCCTAGCAGTCACAGTCTTTCAAAAGTTTTATTTCCATTGATTTGCAGATTTGTACTTATTTAAGAATCTTTCTGGATTAAGCCTTGAAGTCATTAAAATAATTCTCCCCAGTTTGGTAATGTAAAATCTGCACACAGCAGTTGAATTTTTGTGGTCTTTCTATGCTTCACATTTTTTCATAGGTATTTTCTAATTATCTAAATTGCTTTTTAAGTGTGTAGGGTTTCACTGGCAAAATAATTATGGTTTAAATTATTTGGTGGAAATTCTTCTATCTTTAAACTAGTTAATCTTATTATCCAGTGTCATGGAATCCATGTGATTCATTTTTTATTATTTGTTTGACTTTTGTTGCTTTGACTTTGAATGAAAGAGTTTGTTAATCTTATAGTGATACATCAAAAAAAATAGCAAGAAGCAGAATGATCAAAGCACCTGATAACAAAGTATTGTCAAATGAAACTTTTAAAATAGCTAGCATAGACAGCTTTAGGAGTCTGATTGAGAAGACAAAGGGTAACATCCAATCAGTCGTCAATCAGCCAGCAAAATAATGATGGCAGAAGTAGAAGAAATCAGGTGTCAACTTTGATTGGGATTTTTCTGTATTGATGAACTTACCTAGGGTGAACTTTTAGCTCTCAGTTCTTATGATAGACATGTATACATTTATTTATTTAACTTTCTGGGAATTTTATGTGTTCGGGTTCCTAACAAGCTTCAGTGATGCTAATGGAGCATGGTCTTAGCTATTCCCTAACAACTACATTCAACAATTGTGATTTCTTCAAATTGTATGTCCTTAAAACCCAATTTAAAAGTAACTGCATGAAACATGAACTGAATTCATATGGTATTTTCATACTTAGTCATATAAAATCCAAGTCCATGAAAATTCTGGAACCATTTGTGAGATAAATGGCTCAATTAAAAGGAAATATATTTTTGAAAGTTTGTATTAACAAGAGTAGTCTTTCCTATACCCTTCATTCCTAACCTAAAACTGCTCTTTACATCATTAATCCTGTGCTTGTATTTAAGAAATCTTTTACAGTATATATTTGATTTAAGCAAAATGTATATTTTGTACAAATGCTATGCAAAACTTTTGTGATTTTTAAATAAAGTCATAATACATGGTAACCTATTTGCAGTCACAGTAAGTACATCAGATTCTACACATGTAAAAATAGACTAATCATATAAAGAATATTCCTATTGGTGAATATTAGACATAGTCAAATATGAAGATGTTTGCTATCACACAACACATACTATTCTGCAGCTAATTTTTGCATTTTCCTATTTAAAATCTTATATAAATAAGCATGTAATATTCTGCATAGATATATGCATTTCATAAATTATTGGAATTACCCCTCAAATATTTTTATGCTAAGGATAAAACTATTGAAAAAGATAAGAAATTTATAATCAAAGAATTTTGGGTTTTTCTCACACTTACTTTAAAATAGTAGTGCTTGATACTCAACTTTCATTCTCTATTATAATTAAGTACTGATTGACTTTCCTGAATTTTGGTTGTTACTTACTGAGCAAATAATTACTAGATTTATTTTTAAAGTAATTCTACTGTTATCTTTTACTTACTCCTCACAAGTTTATATTTGGTAGCATTGTCTCCAGAGATCAGATTCCAACTGGTGTACCAACTGTAGTTATAATTATACCTATGCTTTGTGACGTAGGCATGATTCCAAGAAAAAGCTGTTGTATTTTTCTGTGGCTATTAGGATCAGGGATATATTATTCTACAAAATAAGATAAGACCACACTTCAATAATCACAAGATTTGTTTAAAAAAGTTGGGTACCTATAAACAATTCTGGAATGGAAATCAAAAGATTTTCTTTTATTAAGACATTACTTTGTGAATTTTAGTTACACATAGTAACACAGATCAATAAGAAATAAATTGTATGTGGTGATTTTACTAAAAATCTACTGAAATAATAATATTGCCATGCAATGATTAAAATATGATACAAATATATTACACTTTTATAAGCAAAATATGCCAAAGTAAATGCTAACTTTTTAAGTAACTTAAGTTAATAAAAGACACAATGTCAAATATAATAGACAAGTATTTATGTGTGAATTGCAAGAAAAATTTGTAACTTATAGCAGAATAATGAGATGTGCAAATATCTGAGATATTACAAGAAAATTTTCTCCACTTATACAAAAGTTTCTGATAGTTAAGTGAATTTTAAAAGCAAGACAATGAGTTGGTGTTGCACACCTGAAATAATTTACATTGAAATTCCTTATAAAGATTCTCCTAGCATTTTCTTCTAGATTTGGAAACTGATCATTTGTACTATAGTTCATTCCTGGATCCCATATTTAACATTCTCCACAAATTTCCATGATGTGACAGAATGTATCAGAATGTATAAAGGAAGGGTAGCCCTCATGTGTCAAATCATGTAGGGATTTCAGAAATGGCCCAATTCTAGAGGAAATCTGAGACATTTCCATATTTATTTTGAAATAGCCATGAAAATGGAGCCAGAGTGATGAGACAAAATTTCAGCTTCTATAAGAAACTCTTTCCTAATATTAAATTTAGGATTACTAAATATTATCTTTCAGAGTCTGAGAAGATCTTAATCAATAAATGATTTCCATTGCTTCCTGTAATCTTTCTCTTCATTGATGCTTGTTTTTTCGTTTTCTTTTCTTTTCCTTTTCTTTTCTTTCTTTGTTTTTCTTTTTTGATTTTTTTTAAACAGGGTTTCTCTGTAGCTTTGGAGCTCTTGTAGACCAGGCTGGCCTCATACTCACAGAGATCCACCTGCCTCTGCCTCCCAAGTGCTGGGATTAAAGGGGCATGCCACCACCGCCTGGCAAAGCTTGTTTTTTTTTTTAATTAGGTTAAAATATAACAACTATTTGCCACCTCCATTAAATGTTTTTTCTGCTTTCTTTCTCTTAAAACTGACGCATTGCTCTAATTTTCTTATGCAATATAAGAAATGATTAGTCTGCACCCAAGGTTTCCATTTCATATTCATATACCTTTGTTTTTTTAAATCATATCTACTGCAGCCTCAACATCTCATTTTCCCCACTAATAGTTTAACGTGTTATTTGTATAGTGTTTGCCTTTTTTTCTCATTCTTATTTTCCTTTAAATTTAGTTAACATGTTTTGTTGCAAGTTGTAATTACTTCAATTTTTCCTTCATTCTCATAATTCTAATCAACCTAATGTTACCATTTCTCAGGTTTGTCTTTAAAGAATTTGTTTTGAGTGACCATTTATTTGCATTCTCCTTGAGAGAATCAAGCCAACACTAGACAAACAGTGATGACACACCAAATAAACGACTCCACTCTCGTCTAGCTTAATAAATTGTTGCATCGTTAGAGTGACTTAGAGAAGCATAGGAGTTACTACTGCGAGTTAGCTGAAGCAACATATAAAGCCCAGCATTGATGGAAGCCGTTTCTTTGGCTAGTCCTACATCCCATACTGGCAGCTTGCTGGGAGGAGAGTCTCTTCTCCTCAATAATTAGTATTTCTTGTAAAATGTTTGGGAGGCGGCCTGTAAACTTTATGAGTTTTAGAAACTGTTGAGATTTGTGTTTCACATAGTTTCCAAACTCTGGAACTCATATTAACTAGCATTCCTTGTAGAAGCAGTTTACTTTCAGAGTAAGCTTGTCTTCTCTATCTTCCATGACAAGCTTAGATGACATGTCATCTAACTGATGACAATGATAGCATCTTGTATTGTTTCGTTTTGTTTTCTATACCTAGTTGATTCTTTCAGAAGCATTGTTTTTCTTGAGAAAATTAAGCTCAGTATCTCCATAGCCTGGAGTGACCCTATGCTACTACTCAACCTTAGTTGTTACTTCATGTTCATTTTATTCTAGCTCTGCAGTTCTCTGTTCCCATTCACTTTCTTGATGACGTCCCATTATGGTCACTGTCACACATAATTGAGTCATTTTAATTTTACAATTGATTTACTTTGCTATGCCTGTCAGACTCTGGATTTGTTTTTCAATGCCAGTGATATAAAACTGATAATATCACACTATAGAACAATATCAAGTTTTAATACATTCTGTTAACAGGCTTAATGGTTTTACATGTTAAAACATGGAATTCACAATGAATTTTCAGGAATCATCTCTATCCTCTTTCCAGTCTTCTATATATACTTTTATTTTTACTTCCTTTTTTAAATATTTTTTTCCAAGAGAGAGTTCTCCATAAAGGACCACTGAGTGCATGCATTCTGTCAGAGATGTTAACATTTTGGATGATGCATTGCACCTTTGGGATTCAGCGATCCCATTGGCCCATAAAGTAGCTGACCCAAAAGATCCTGATAACTTCCTGGGAGACCAAATGACCAAGAGTAACGCTAAGGCTGCTTCCATTTATATATCCTCCTACTAAACATCTGACCAAACATGACTAGATAGGGGCATCTGGAGAATACATACAGTGAAGATTCAGTGCCTGATTTCTTAAAGGCATCTTGAAAATGGCGCATAATTCCCAGGCCGAGGTGGGAAAGGCAAATAGAGTAACGATCAGAAGGGGGAGACATTAAAATTTATGTTTTTGGTGTTGCTATTTTAACCTCTGCTGAAGGTACTGTCATTCAAATGCTATGCATTGATTCTATTATATGAGTTCAACAAGCACATGATTGGACTTTAGATCATAAATTTTATTAACTTACTAGGCAACGTTGCATTTCATCAGAATCATATAGTATTTTTTAAAGAATTATTGTATATAAGGTATATTTTAATGTAGTATAGCATGTGGTAGCAAAATGTTCTCCTAGTATATTCATAGACTGAAATTTTTTTTTTTTTTTTTTTTTTTTTTTTTTGGTTTTTCGAGACAGGGTTTCTCTATGGCTTTGGAGCCTGTCCTGGAACTAGCTCTGTAGACCAGGCTGGTCTCAAACTCACAGAGATCCGCCTGCCTCTGCCTCCCAATTAAATTAAATGGAATTAAAGGCGTGCGCCACCATCGCCCGGCTCTAGACTGAAAATCTTATGTACTTTATTTTTCATTTTTAGTAAATAAGTGTGCTTTGCCTTATGAAAAAAAGAAAAAAAATAATTTCTCTTCATTCCCAACTGAGAATTTTTTCAATCCACAGCAAAAAAACATAGCTTGTCTCTCTCAAAATGTCTTAGTGATAAAATTGCTTCAAATTGTCTCTATCCATTAAAATAGAAAGTATTGCTTTCTGTATGATGCAATTTACTCATCATTTCAAACTCATCTACTAAACTAATCACACCCATTCGCATAGACCCATAACATTTGACTAACACAAAACTTTAAAAGGAGTCAAACTCCTTATTCAGTTACATTGAGTTCATTCCTTATGGTTATTCTTAGTAGAGCTTGAATGTAGGATAAGCAAGGGGAAATGTTATAATTATATATATATATATATACATATATATATATATATGTATATATATATATATATGTATATATATATATATATGACAAAAAGTCAAGAGAAGAAAAGTGGGTCTGGCAGGAGGGTAGGTGTATATACAGTTAATAGCAAGGAAATAGAGTCCAAGTACCTTATGTTCATGCATGAAAATATCTTCATAAAATCCACTTATTTGTACAATTAATTTACACTGACTAAAGTTATTAAAAATAAACAAACAAAAAATATACCCAAACAAAAACTATTACCCAATTTATTCTAAACTTGATGATTTCCATTTCTGTAGCCTTCTCCTTAGTCTTTGGAATGAATACTAGCCTCATTCTATTTTACAATGTTTCCTAAAGATCCTACAAAATACTTTTTTAATATTTTCACAGATTTTTTCCTATCTATATGTTAAGTCATAACACTAAACATTTGCTTGCTCTCTGCTTTGTCTTAGATGTTAATTTTTTGGGTTAAACATTGTGATCCATATTTCTGACTAAATATGTATTCCTTCATCAACATAGGAAAACTAGGGATTATCCAAGCCAAAAACAATTGATACCTATCAATTTAGCAAAAATAAAACAAAATGAGAAAATATTGCTCTTGACTCTTTCGTATTATTTCCCCTTTCCAATCCATATTGTGTACCCATAGAACTATAAACTCCCATGACTTCCAACTGTGGAGATACTTAGTATCTAGCTGATTAAAAATGTAATTAGGTCAAGCATAATGGTATATGCCTTCAATCACAGCTTTCTGAAAGCAAAATCAAGATGATCAATATAATTCCCAAACTAGCTTGGTCTATATGCTAATACTCAGTATAAAAATATATAAATAACTGAAAATGCCACCATAAAACTCATTTTGCCAGTAATTTTAACAATGTGTGTATAACACACAATATTTGTGTTGACAAATAATTCTTTACAGTCCTACATTTTAGCTCATTCCAGGTTGCTGTATGGGGGATTATTTTCAAGTAGTATAAAACATTCCATTTCTAATTTTAAGTTATAAAATGTTTCAGTTTACATGATATCAATTTTTACTTCAAAACAATTTACACTTCTGCTTTGAATTTCAGAAGTATTCAGACTGTCATTTTAGTTTTTAGTGACACTTCAAGTTTCAGGATTTTGGAGACAGTGCTCAGGTTCCCTTTGATTTTGATGTTTCTGAAACACAATGCTGCTTGCCTTCTTACATATGCATCAGTAAGTCACCACTTTTGTAAAAAAAAAATTGCTCTCAAATAGAACAGTATTCTGTATGTCTAACACGATTAAGATGGGGCAACATGGAGAATATGTCTTCAATGTTTGAGGTTCTCTTTCAGAGAGAACCTTGGATGTTTTGTTAGGAACTTTATTTCTCTTGATTTATTTCTTTGTCTTTAAGTAATAAATCGGAATTTTATAATTTTTATCACTGAGTCAAAAATAAACTCTGTAAATTTAAAATGTTAGATTATTTTTCTAATTACTTACCCTCTACTATTTCTTTAGAAAACTTAAGGCCTAACAAAAATTGGGTTTTGTTATTGTTAGTTGTTGTTTGGTTTGGGATTTTTGTTCCTGTTTTTGTTTGTTTGTTCATCTTCTTCTTTTTTATTTTTTCCAAACACTTTTCACATTGGCTAAGACTTTGGGACAGTGTGGCCTAACAGTAGGACTAAGTTCACTGGAAGGTGAGCTGATAGTTGTCTGGCCAGTGCAGTGTTGTCACAAGGAAAACAGTTATTAGATAATTGGCCATTAAGTAATGATGCCTTTGGATTTCATGTTTGTAGGGATTTCACTTTGAAGTCACAGAACCTGAACAATAGAAAGAGTGGATGCTGCTTTGCCTTCTGAAGTCTGGGTCAGATGGGTTAGATAATTTTCTTCATATTCACTACATCAGAAAAAAGTTCAAATCCCTTTCAAAAGTAGGTTATTTAGCTGATCTTTTTGGTGAAGAGACCTATAGATCAAGGTTCTTATAAAAAACTAATCATACTTTCATCTTAAATTCCATAAGTATTTAAGGGACTTAGAATAAAGATTAGAAATTTAGCAAGTTAGGTGTAGTCATTATTATTTTAAGTACATCCAAGATGGTGGCAGAGTCCACACCTTCCAGGTGTAATACTGTTTTCTTGAATTCTTTCTAAATATCTACCGGGAACTGTTCTCAGCCCTGATAGGTTATTATCATGTGCCTAACAACATAGCACTACACCCTTCACAGAAGCCTTGGAGCAGTGCTATTCCTTTCCTCAGAAACAACAAGTAAATCTTCAACTCCCAGGCCCTCCCTTTCAGAACAGTCAATTCTTTCAAATGCTCTTTTGACTTAATCATGGATTTCTGTGAGACAATGCTATTTTACCCTGTAAAGGTTGTCAGTTATACTGGTTTAATAAAATGCAGATTGGCCAGTAGCCAGACAGGAAGTATAGGAAGAGTGACCAGAATAGGAGAATTCTGGGAAGAGGAAAGGTTCATTCTGCAGTTGTAACCCAGAAGAACAGGAAGCAAGATGAGAATGTCTTGTTGATAAAAGGTACCAAGCTTCGTGGCTGACAAAGACAAGAATTATGCATTAATGTAGGATGTAAGTGTTGGAGGAGGGTCCACTTGTTCATCCTAGCTGCCTGGATAACTTAGACTTGAAATAATTAATAAGAAGCCTGAGCTAATAGGCCAACCAGATTATGATTAATGTAGACCTATGTGTGTTTCTTTGGGGTGGAACAGCTTTGGGACTGGATGGGAGAAAATTCTCAGTCAACAATGAAGACTCAGATTAATCTCTGTCTTAAAGTCTCAACCCATTGATTCTTCTTTTAAAACAAAAGAATATGATAGGGAGTGGTGAAAATGTCAGCAAGGCAGGTTCTTTATGTGTTTCCAGGATAGGCATGGAGGTACACATACTTAATATCAGCACTTGAGAGGCAGAGTTAGGAAGATCTCTGCAAGTTCAAGGCTAGGCTAGTGTACATAAAGTTCTAGTACAGGCAGGACTAAAGGAAGAGACTCTGTCTCAAAAATCAATAAATGTATAAACAGATCAAGAAACAAATAAATATGTATCTTGACCCTTATTTGAGCAACTCCTATATTCAGTAGTGAAACATCACTGAGATTTCTTCGTCCATTTTTTTTGTTTGATAAGTGATGATCTTTTGTCTTTAAGATAGCTTAATCCATGTTCTTGAGTCTAAATAGATTTCTTTATAATTTATATTTCAATACTTGCTTTGCTCTCCACATATCACTTTTCTGCATGAATATTTCTTAAATCTTACTATTGACTGGTTATAAGAATAGTGGTCTAATCTTCTGAAAGAGTTATTGCAGACATCTTTTCTAATTTTGCCTAATAAAATACTATATTGCATATAAAAATCTATCTTCACTTGTTTATTGCATGTACCTCAGTGTTTTATACATTAAAATTCAATTTCTCCTAACAGTCATTTATTATTTTTCTCAATATAAATGATGTTGCCTTTGTTGTGAATACATACTGCCACATTTGGATACTGGATAAATCTAGTTGCCTCCCTACAATGCTCTTTCTTATGTAGAAATACTTGAAAAGCTAGAAAGACAGTAACTCTTTCTTATTGTCATTTCTCAATCCCTACAAGTAGCATTTGTCCTCAGCAATTTTTGACTCTGTTTTGTTTTTTATCAAACTTGAATTCTTTATCACATTTTTTTACTGCTGATCTTTACTTCAGGAGTTTCTCTGTTTTCATGTCTTAAAGAAAAATACTATTTGCATTGTGACTAGATTAACAATTTCTCTGAGAGATTTCTTTTTTTTTTGTCCGTTTCTTTTCATTAAATATCAATCTTTTTACCTCTACATATTAGATGTATTGTTTAATGTCATACCCACAGTTGCCACCTCCATACAGATGAATATTAATGTCTCACTCAAGATTTTTCACAGGGCTTTCAAAACATTTGTGTCCCTGAATAGCATGTACACAATAGTTCCATAGCTCAATGTCTATCCCTGCAGCAGCAAGTACTCTTACTTTCATATTTGTCTGGTCATTATATTCAATAAATCTCCCACTCTCTTACTCCCCTAACTAATCATGTATTTATAAGAGGTAGAATAGTTGCTTTTACTTTCTGTGACAAAACATATAGTATAACAACCTATATGAGATGAAAGATTCATTTTTTTTCTCAGATTTTCAGAAGAACTTAATTCATAATGTAACCCAAAAAGCTTCCTGGAGTGGTTATGTCCTTGACAGTGGGAGTAGGTTGCAGCCACTTGTCCTTATAAGTGCTGACCAGGGAGCAGAGATATGAAGTCCAGAAACAGAGGTGGATAAAACATTCAAAGTCTACCTCTACTTGTCTCTTTCTACTAGCCAGTCTCTTCTTCCTTAAAAGCTCTACGAATTTCAAAATAGTACCACAAACTGAATACCAAGAATTAGACATTTGAACTTGTTAGGAATATTTCATATTCAAATTATAGTAACTAAATAACAAATAAAAATGTTATCTTATTTTTATAACCATCATTTATTACCTGAATGAAAACATCTTTTTAAATTTTTATTTTCACATCAAGAATCTTCTAGGACATCATCTCTGCTGCAGTCAGAGTTACTTTTATCAAATAAAGGTGATTATGTGTCAATTTTCCTTAAAATACATGATGCTTTACAGTTAGACTAAAATATAAATTCTTTAGTATCATGTATTTTCTCTTAATAAATAGCTAATGTCCAATAGCATAATTTATTTCTTGAATTCTTTTACCAGCAAATTTTTCTATTCTTAAACTCAGGCCTAGAAATTTTTAATATAAATAATTTTATGTACTCAATTTTTGTAGTCCATAGGTTTTACTTTGCATAGATATTTGCTCAACTCATTACAATTTCAGAGCTTATTGGCTTCATTCCTTTTATCAATCTGTATATCTTTCCTTTTTTCCTATGAAAATTTGTTAATTCTAATAAACTTAACCGTGAAATCCCTGTACTTGACCTTGCAAAAAGACTGGATTTAAAGTCCAGGGTTTTAAATTTCTTCACAATTAGAGGAAAAGATAGAATTGCTTCTTGGTAATATAATTCAATTAAACTCATCATCTCATTATTTTTAATTTGTATTTGAGTGTGTGTGTGTGATAAAAAAAAACCTATGTTGACTTAAAAGAAACTTCACATAAATGTGCTTTAGATGGCTTTTAAGGTAATAAACAAGTACCTTAAAAAGGGAAATTAAAATTAGATCTCTTGGGCCTATAAATGGATTCATTTCTATGTAGAATATGTAGTTTTTCATACAAATTGTTTGTCTTTCTATTCTATTTTTATATGCTTTTCATTGCTGCCTGACTATCTTGGCCTTCTTAATCCTCTTGACAGTCTCATGTGTATTGAAATTACAAGCTTGTGCATTACTACAAATAACTATATTTTTTAATGTCAAACTATCTGCAAAGAAAAAGAATTAAAGTGACAACTTGGAATATTTTGTCTGCATGCACCAAATTATGGTCTATGGCGAGTTACATACTATGTAAATGTGTACATTTGTGTATTCCACATGTAGAATTACATGTGTGCCAAATAATCATGCTCTGGAGCATGCAAAATTCATTACAATCTTTGATGATACATGATCTGTTTGGTACCTTTTACTTAGTAAATTCCCTAATTCTACAAATTCAATGATAACACAACTGTTTCTTTTTCCTTATGTCACAAAATTAGTTCATTTTCTTGTTGTTGTTGTTGTTGTTACTTTTTTATTGCTGTGGTTAAAAACCATTACTAAGGACTTGAAGAAAGTTTTACTTGTGGCTTATAGTTGCACAAAGATGAGTCCATCATGACCACAGTGGGAATGTGTTGTTATGAGGACCAATCATGTTGACAAAGCAGCTGATGACTCACATCTCTATCTTCATATAAGAAAGAGAAAGGACCTTGGGAATGGCATAAAGTATTTGAAACTCAAAGTTCTTACACTGATACTTTACTGATACTTACACTGGTCTTTACTCCAGAAAAACCTCACCATCTTAGGATTCCTAAGCAACCAAGTACTGGAACCAAGACCAAAGATTCAACTGTCTCAGACTAACAGAGGCATCTCATTCAAACCACCAAAGTTTAGAGTTTTAAATGAAGTCACTATATCCTAGACTCTGTGGTAACAAAATTGAGAATAATCCAGGAGTTGGGGAGACTGAATGTCAGCCATTAGACCTTAAGATGAGAATTTTTATGTTGATAGGACAAATGGCATAGATCACATAACTGGGAAATTTGTATGACCTTTGGTAACACAGAAAGAGCAAATTTCTTGAAAAACCACATTCTTGAGAAACAGCAAATAAGAAACTGAGTGTTATTTTACACCTTCAGTGAAAATAAACTTCCAACCAAAATACATGTAGTTGGATGAGGTAGCAGAGGGTCAGATGGACTTGCATATGTAGTGGATAACTTCATTTCTCCCTGAACAGAAAGATGTAAATTTCTGAACAGATCCCTGATTAACTGGGGAATGGGAATATTCTAGAAACATCTTGTTTGTGTCATATCCAAAAAATATGTTGATATTCTTACTCTTCAGTGGCATGTTATTTGCATTTTGATAAATAAATCTCTCTTGAGGATCAGAAAAGTAAAGTAGCCACACTGGTCAGCCTTATAGACCAGGTGTCAATGATTCAAAGAAGTCACACTAGCTTGTTATAAAAACCAGGTGGTAGTGGTGCACACCCTTAATCCAAGGACTAGATAGGATTATAAAATAGAAGGAAACAGCTATCAATCTCAGTCTCATTCTAACATTTTTGGAGGCAGGATCATTGTTTTGGAATGAGATAAAGGTAAGAGTCAGTTGCTGGCTGTTTGGCTTTTCTGAACTTTAGGTTTCTGTCTCTGAGTTTTTATCAGTCATGTTTTATACTTACAATAGATAGCATTCAGATGCAAGGAATTTGGGATGCTATGATTTAAAATAAGGTTGTGAGGATGACACAACCATAGTGGGACAGGTACACTCATGAGGAGATGAAAAAGATTCTCAGATAGTTTCTATCTATCTAGGAACAGGAGGAGAGTATTCTCCAAGTACTAAGTTGGTAAGAAAATTGATCTTCAACAGCACAGCCTCCAGAGTGTAAGAAGTAAATTTTCACAAATAAATAAATAAATAAAGTCAAGTTCATGGTATTTTTATTCTAGCAGCTTCAAAATTACTAACACAAATAATCTGTTTTATGATTTTAAGTATCTGCAATGAAATGCTTTGTTGCAAAATAGGAGAAAATCAATTTAGATACTTTATATAAAATTGTGAGATTCCATTTTCTTATTGGCATTAAATGTGCCCTACTTACTTTTCTCAGTTTAGTTAGAAGCTGAGCCCATTCCTTCGACATGCTTTATAAAATGAAACTCACCTGTGAGGCAAGATTGAGGAGATCAGTGCAACTCTATAGGATTTCCCAAATCTATAGGATTTGGGAAAGCCTATTTGGATATCCCCATAGAGCGGGTTACAAAGCAAAAGGGAGGCATCAGGTGTGTGTTTTGCTTCTAGTTTTTCATCAAAATATGCGACTCATATTCTTGTTTCAATAAGACTATGTTCCCTGTTCTAATGACAACAACCTGAAGAGAAAAAAATAACCATGCATAGCCTTTGTACCCCAAGAAGAATTAAATGGGCTACCTCTATTTATCTCTATTCTCCCCACGAAATACCTTGAAGTGCCACGATGGAGTGCTCAGCTTAGGCTAACTGAAGAGTGACAGTTTTCTCCTTCTGCAGGAAAAGGATAATCAGCTCCATTAATCCATTCAGACCTCTAGGGTATCATTTATTAAATTGCTCCCAATGTGCCTCATTCACTCCCAGGAAATAATTTGCATACTAGAGAAATTCGATTCACTAGCATGCATATCCCATTTTAAACAATTCTCATTTTCATTCCTTGGTGATAGGTAATAACTTATGCAAAATATGTGCAGGCATAGATTATGCCATGCTGGGAAATTATTTAAGTATTGCTTTCAGGATACCAATATCCCACGAAAATATCTGCAATAAACAATTTAACAAATTTAATGAGAAGTTTCTTCCTCCAAGTTTCCTTTCCCTACTCTACCCTTCCCTTAAAAGACAATTGGAAGTATTTATTTTTGTGTGTATGGAATCTCAAGAGGTAGCATTGCAAGCTCCTTTTCCAATGAAAGTGCAAGTAACTTTTTCATTTTCCTCCAACTTTAAAAGAAATCATATCTCAAACATCAACCATATTTTAATGTATAAAATCCATTGAATTTTATATTCCATTGATAATACCATGTTTTAATAAATAAAGCCTACCAATTTTGCAGAACAGGATGTCTCTAATATTGATACATAGGAATCTTATCATGTGTCTGTGTGTGGCTATCATTTGCTATATGTATCTTCATCATATAGTTCATTTTGATAAAATTTTGGGGTTGTTTCTCTCAACCCCAAAGATTGCTACGATCTTCATCAATTGAATTTGAAGATGAGGTGAATTGACTAAATACACTCCAAAGTAACAAAGCAACATTTAATGATAAGTGAGACGTTTAACTTTTTTTTCAATTTAAAAACAATGTAAATGTTTCACTTATTTAGAGGCAGTTGCTCAACTTCATACTGTATCTGTGTTGACTAAAAGCATACTTAAACTAACAAAAAATACATGTTCTTCATTTTTCAACTACTCTCTTTTGCTTTTGAATTGAAAATGAATGTTTTTGGTGATAAAAATTAAAGATGTTTTAGAACATACACTAACCAGCTCTTTGGCCCTGTATCTTAGTTATCTTCTCTGAATACAAATTCATGATGATTACTCCACTTCCCTTCAACAAAATATTCATCATCTCACTATAAATTGCTTATAGCTTAAGTGGAACTATGTCAATGTAAAAATGAATCTCTGATCTATTCTTTCCATTAAGTATCACATTGCATAATTATCATTTGGAATATTTTACAAAGCATTAGATGGATTAAATATAACATACTTAATATGATCCCCCAAATCTGTCAAATATTTCACTCCATTTGTGATTTTAAAATATTGCTGTATCTACATTTGAAATCAAGCTTGAGTAATCAGTGTGGTGGGGAGCTGGAGATTGAATGCCATGTTGCCCAAAATGTAATTTTCACTGTTGTAACATAATAAAATTAATAAAACTGAACATTCATCTCCAGTTTGTCCTATGCTATGATGCTTATAGCAGTTTACCCACTAAAACTAGCAATCTACTGAAATCTTAAATGATATAATATTTAAGCATATGTACATTAGAGAACTGTGTCTATACAAACAGGAAACATTTTAGAATCTTTTCTGAAAGCATACAAACACAGCAGTATTGAGATTTGAGTAAATGAGTAGTTGGGAAATGGGAGTGTAGCCAAAGTGATTCAAGGAGCAGTACCATCCTTGTAGTAATGAGAATCAGAGCTATTCTTTTTTCCCTTGATTAGTATTTTTTATTGTGTCTGTCATTATTAGGAGGGTAGAGGACACATTCCATTGTGTACAGAAGTCAAGGAACAACTTTGTAGAGGCTCTTCACCACTTTGACCTTTTTGGGGGGTGCTTGTACTCAAAGAGTTCATCTGGCTTGTATAGCAAAGGTTGTTACCTGCTGAGCCATCTTTCAGCTAAACTGGTCCACAGTTTCAGAACCTAAAATGCTTTTTTAAAAATGTGTGTGTGTGTGTGGATATGGGTGTGTCTGAATGTGGACATGTTTGTATGACTGAAACATTTACTCTTACAAATATAAGTATATAACTGTTTGATATTGACTACATTTGACTCAATCAACAATGTACAATAAGCAGCCTTCGATGGGTTTAGAGAGGGTGCAAAGCAAATGAGAACACAAATGAGTATCTGAAGGCAGCTGTGTACATTTGCTCAAGGTGTAGTAGCTGTTATCTGTAAAAAAAACAAATATCATAAATGAACCTGTTTAGAAAAGGTAAACTAACTTCTCAGGGTGATGTCAATAAAATCACAAGAAGAGACCTTCACTGTACAGTTTGTCTGCCAACCACAAAGACCAATAAAATAGATTAAACATGTTTGTAGATATCAGTTTTTAATAATTCCTGGAACCAGAGGAAAGATGATGGTATCTGTTGATTGCCAAATGCCTACTTCTTCAGTGTTTGTTTTTATAGAAACAGTTTATAGAAACTTTGGGTGACTGTTTTTTATAGAAACAGTTTATAGAAACTTTGGGTTACTGTCCAGGCAGCAAGATGTGTCTGTCATTTCTAGAGTTTGTAAGTTGCTTACTTCTTATTTACTTAGGTAATATTATATACTTCTGGAGTCTTTGATGGAGTTGAAGAATAGATAGATATAGTTATAGTTTTCCTTAGTTATGATAAAGATAAAATAGATATAAATATTGTAATTTTTACTTTATAACTGTTTTATTATATGTAATTTTACTATGTCAAAGTTAAAGCCTTTCTTCTTTTTTTGTTTAAACAGAAAAAGGAGAAATGATGGAGGAAGGTCACTGGTTAAAAAATAAAGAAACTGCTTGGCCCTCATAGGTTAGAACATAGGTGGGTGGAGTAAACAGAACAGAATGCTGGGAGGAAAAGTAAGTGAGGTAAGACTCCTCAGACGGACGCCATGCTCCCCTCTCCTGGGCAGACATGATGAAGCTCCAACCCAGGATCGACATAGGCTAGAATCTTCCTGGTAAGTGCACCTTGGTGCTCCACACATTGATAGAAATGGGCCAGGCAGTGTTTAAATGAATACATTTTGTGTGCTGTTATTTTGGGGCATAAGCTAGCCAGGCAAGCCTAAAGCAGGGTGGCAGGAATGCAGCCCACAGCTCCCTCAACAGGACAGAGGATCCACTTTTAGGTTACTCAATCTATGATGTCAAGAAGACAGAAAATAAATCATTTGAAAGGAAATTGGAAAGACATGGTGTTTTATCTGATTTCACCTTGCTAGAGAAGGGGTTTGAAGGTGATGTTATATAGTGCAATGTAAGAAAAATTAAAGCTAGTAGTCAATGATAAAAGTATCATGCTCTATTTCCTTTGTATTTTAGTTGCCAGTCAGCTGATGACATGGTAAGGCAAATAACTCAAGAAACCATGGAACAATGGAATCTCAAGTTTTTTAATAAGTTAAAATGTATTTTAATGGTGACAAAGACATTCTGTAATCTTAACATTTAAAAGGATGGTAAAATAATTAGTCCATATTTCTGAATAAAATTTATACATTTTCAAGTGTCTGGATCATTTTATATTAATTTATAATTCTATGAATAATAACCAAGAATTAAATGAGTTAAATAAGTAAGCTTCTTTTAAGGTAATTGCATTCAACAAATCATTTTATGACAAATATTCTTGCTGTATACAATATCTTTAAAGGAAAGTTGGGTTTTCTTGTTGTTTATGCTAGTGATCATCATATAAGCATGTTAGATACATCAAGAACTTTATAAAGTGAGTTTTGAATCCACTATTATATCTTGGATACCCCTAGAACAAACCATTAGTCTTCATTTGCTGCCTCTGCTGGGTTTGTGTTATTTATTTATTTACCCTGAAGGTTTAGAATTATCTAGGATGCTTTTTTATACTTATTCTGGCCATACACATATAAAGTATTTGAAGTGCTCAAAACATTCTCAAGTTTAGTTGATGTTTCTGGTTAAGTATTAGAAAACACAGGTCATCACTGCCTAAATATAACCCCAGCAGCACAGACACTGAGAGAAACAATTAATAAATGGGACTTCCTGAAACTGAAAAGCATCTGTAAAGCAAAAGACACAGTCAACAAGACAACCTACAGAATGGGAAAAAAATCACTAAATCCACATCAGACAGAGGTTTGATCACCAAAATACACAAAGAACTCAAGAAATTGGTCATCAAAAGAACAAACAATCCATTAAAAATTTGAGTACAGACCTTAACAGAGAAGTCTCAACAGGGGAATCTAAAATAGCTGAAAAATACTTAAGGAATGTTCAGCATCCTTAGTCATCAGACAAATGCAAATCAAAACAACTTTTAGATTCCATCTTATACCTGTAAGAATGGCCAGGATCAAAAACACTGATGACAGCTTATGCTGGAGAGGTTGTTGGGTAAAGAGAACACTACTGCTTGGGAATGCAAGCTGGTACAACTCCTTTGGATGTCAGTGTGGTGATTTCTCAGAAAATTAGGAAACAACCTTCCTTAAGACCCAGTAATACCACTTTTGGGTATATATCCAAAGGATACTCAATCGTGCCACAAGGACATGTGCTCAACTATGTCCATAGCAGCTTTATTTGTCATAGGCAGAACCTGGAAACAACCTAAATGCCCCTCGGCCAATGAATGAATAAGGAAAATGTGGTACATTTACACAATGGAGTACTACACAGCAGTAAAAAAATGACATCTTGAATTTTGCAGATAAATGGAGCTAGACAACATCATTTTGAGTGAGGTAACCCAGACACAGAAAGACAATTATCACATGTACTCACTCATAGAAGGTTTTTAAACATAAAGCAAAGTAAACCAGTCCACAAATCACAAACCCAGAAAACAATGAAGACCCTAGGAGAGACATACATAGATCTAATCTACATGGAAAGTAGAAAAAAAAACAAAACAAGATATCCTGAGTAAATTGGGAACAAGGGGGTCTTGGGAGAGGGCTGGAGGGGAGGAGAGAGGCAGGGAGGACAGCAGAGGAAAAATGTAGAGCTCAATAAAAATCAATTAAAAAAAAGAAAACATGGGTTATTTGAAAGTAATTCAATACACAACATTATAGTATACAATGGTCACACAGACATTTGATAATCATTTATAGCAATAAAACTCAGTTAAGGGTTCAGTCTGCAAAAGAAGAAAACCATCTTTCAAGTCTTAAATTACTGCCTGCTGTTTGTCTTTCCACCATGACATAAATTTACATAATACTCTTTAGAACACTGCCACATCCAGGTAATCATCATTGTTTTGAAATCTGTGTTATTCTAATAAGAATAACACTAATGGTAAAATAACAAATACTAACAAGCTAGTTAAAATCTGAAATGAGTGAAAAAATTGAAACGAGAATTCATATCTGTTCTAAGAATATCTATTCTCTGGACAAACCAATTTACCTTTCTCAACAGAACACTTACTATTTCAGCTTGAAACATTTGCAACTAAATTCAGAGTGGATGCTTTACATTAAAAGTTGTGTAGGGTTCCTTATTTGGTTATTTATTTTATTTGATTCATCCATTGTCGTGTTATCAGAGGGGTGATTTGGAAGCATGCTTGGTTGAGCCAACCCTACCTTTCACTGGCACTGGGACTGCTGGCCCTGTATCTTGCTGAATTGTGCAGCAGGTGAGCTGGTCCTACCCCTTAACGAAGAGCTCAAGAGCTAAAACTCTCCGTTTCCCCATGCACTTGGGGAAGAGTGTCCCATCCCTCATCACAGGTCTCCAACTCACCTGGCAAAACTCTAGAACTGACCCTGGTGTTAGGGACGCAGGTGAACCAGTGCTGAGGGTGTAAAAGCAATACAGCTGACCCTGCCCCCTCTTATCTTCCTTTGCATGGGTGAAGGAAAGATGCCCTCCTCTCTGCCCCTTGCTACTTGTGGTAGTAAAGATGGCTGGCCTTGGGCAGTGAGAGTGGGAGAAATAATCCTGCCTCACATTAGCTGTAGCAACCAGAAGAGTAGGCAGCACACTTTACTGGGACAACACACTAGAGCTAACCCTGTTTTAGGGGTGCCCCACGCCATGCAAATGAACCATCCCTGAAGGCATGAGACCAATAAAGCTGTTCCTTCCCCACCTTCATATCCTTCTTACCACAATCTAGAATAAGAGTCCTGATCCTTGCCAGGGCAAAACAATAGAGCTGGACCTAGTGGCACGAGTGAGGAAGATATAGATCTGGGGACCTGAGAACTCACCTGCAATTTTCTGTATGCTACACTGGGTGAGCTAGCCATGAAGATTATGGAGAGCATATACAGTTTGTGATGATGAGGGAAAGCAAGGAGGCTGACCAACTCAGCTACCACACAGGCTCAGAACTAGGGCTAATAATTCGCTTACCCCAACATCCACAAAATACATAAACTGTTGTAGCATGGGAAGGGACAGACCTACATATCAGTCTGGGAAGCTGTATGGAACCAAGCAAGACCCTCTGAATGTGAGGGAGTGTTAGATGGAGAGATAGACTGAGGAAGAGATAGAGGGAGAAAAAGAGAGCGGGTGGAGAAAAAGAACGAGAGACAGAAACAGAGACAGAGAGGAATCTTTTTATTTTGAAGACAGTTTAACATCATGGCTGTTCCAAAACAAGAGTAAGTTCCCTGTTTGTTGCTGATGATCTCCTCAGGCATGGGATTCTGATGAGACTAACCATTTCACATATGACATTAATTCTGTGGGTCACGCCTCATATCTAGTCAGAAAGCAGCTGGTTATTTTTAAAATGAACTTTGTCACTGTTGCACTAGTGAATAAGTTTTGCCAGGAACATTAATATTGTAACATGCAGAGTCTAGAACTGATAGAGATTCTGATATATTTTAACTGCTGAATCTGCATAGCACTGTTTGACATTAGGAAAGTTTGACAGCAGGGGGAATTCACTGGTCAACTGAAGTTCATTTCTTTATATTCTTTCTCCTAATAGAGGTATTTTAGGTAATATAGTCTAACCATTTAGTTATTGGTAGGCAAACAAGAGCAATGACCATAGATTGTGTTGTTCTGGGCGTCTCTGAGACCTCCTTGGCAAATAATTTATTGTTATTTTTTTAAATTATCTCTTTATTTATAAATATTATTTATGATTTGTAATATAAGAGAAGTATTCTTCGAATGGTACTTCGAATATATATGGTACTAACGAATATAGATATTCATTAATAACCAATGCCTACTGGTAGAATGTTGCCAGAGGTCTTTCTGCCCCTCCAACCAATAGGTGCTGAGATACCAGCCCATTGGGGCGTGGTTTCTCTCCAGTCAAAAAGCTTCTACTTCCTTCAGCTCACTCTCTTCACTTCCTGCTCCGCTGGTGACTAGACTCCCTTCCTGGTTGCGCAGAGGGCTGTTGTCTGGGACGGTGATCTGTAAGTTTTTTCCTCTTTAAATAAATACTACCCTATTAATAATAATTCCAAACTGGTGTGGCATTGTTCGTGGCTTACGCCTTCAGTAGAAGTACTCCCAATCTACGCAAGATGTTTCTCTTCAAACTCTATTTTTATATATTAAATATATTTAAGTAGAATGTAGTGAATTTCTGTAAGGTTTCTTCATATGTCCTTGATTTATTCAGCCATACCCATAAGTGCTCCCTGCTTTAACACCTCTACTTCACTTAGATTTTTAACAAAGTTAATTTCCTTCATTTCCATTCATGTTGCATATGTATTGCTATCCCCTATAATTAAAAAATCTATTTCTATACTCATGAGCCCTAGATATTTATTCACCTTGTAGATATTTAAAAATGAATTAAGTGGTATTAATTTTTTTAGTAATTGCTTATTACTACACAAATAATTCACAGTATAATTAATTATTTAGAAGACCATGGAATGAAAATCACACATACAAGGAAATGAAGGTGCCATGCATTTATGCATATAACTACAAATAACTAAGAAATGGGCTATGTGGAAGTACATTCATAATGATTATTTCATTAGGCCATAGAATTAAATGATTGCAATAATGGTTCCAATTTTTTATGTGGTCATATGGATATTGAGCTACCTATAGGAGAGCACTGAACAATAAATCAGAAATAGCACTATTCTGCTTCTACCATCCACCTAGTATAAGGGAAAAAGAATGAGTCAGGTTGTAAAATGCACTGCTTTCTAAAGGTGATATGAACTATATAATGTGGCTGATTTTGGAATCATGAGTAAGTATTATACTTGGGACTATACAATTATCAGCGTTTTCTATAACTGTAAGTCTTTACAATATAGAGTGTTTTTAAAACCTTCTGGCAAGTTTTCTAATTGGCCTGATATGAGCTATACAATATTTTGGTGATGGTGGTGAGGTTCTAGGTAATTGGATAGAATTGATTAAATGCTCAGATAGAATTTAAATAAAAGACTTTAAAAAGTAATAAGGAAGTATTATTTATTCACTTAGGAGTACATTTACTCAATGGAGAACTCATGCTTTTAACTAAGAAAATGTCACATCTATTTATGAAAATGTACCCTTTGTATAGATTCAATCATTAAGAGAATAAACAAGACAAATGCATTTTCTGCTTCTCTAATCTTTCTAAATGATCTATTCAAATCAACCAAGAGACCTGAATAAAAGAGGAAATATAAGCTAAAAATTAAGCTTGAAATATTTATTTTGACAAGAAACTACATATTTAGTTGTACGTAAACAATTTCATAAAATATTCTACATTATTTTCTGAAATTATTTTCTAACTGTTCATTATCATGAAGATAAATGATATTTCTTTTATTGTTTTTCTGTAATGTTATGATACTTAAAAACTACAACCTACTTCTACATCAGTTCACAGCCTTGCTAATGTTTTACAAGGTCAACTTTTATTTTGATTATTGCTTATTGGTTGGGAACACCACAGTAGTATGAGACAACCCTGCTCTTTAGAGAAGAAAATTTGAAACTTAGTCAAGGAACTGAAATCTAAACCTATGATAGATAATATAGGTTATTGTATAGTTAGCATGTTCTCAGTCTTGTGGCTTGCATAGTGTAGCCAGATTTGACACATCAAAACACAGAATGCCAACTTAAATTTTAATTTCAGATGAACAATGGAAGCCTATGTAGAAATGACATATATTTATTCTAATCAAATGGTTTTTGCTTATCTGAACAATCAAGTGCCTACCCATGCTTAGGTTTGTTTGCCAATGCCCAGTATACAACTATGTAATTCCCTCAGTCATGTAATATAAAACAGTATTCTTGAGAAACTTTTATTTTTTTCAGAAAAATATTAAGCTTCAATTATAGAGCAAATAATGTAAGTTCATTCAGGCTAGTCTAAAAGTATTATTCGTAATTAATTATCAGAGTGTTTAATTTACATTAAATACAAATATTTATAATTATTTATCTCCTTTTCAAAATTTACATTTGCTCTTATCAAACAATAAGACTATTAATTTATATGGAAGATACTTTACTCAATTATGGTGTAATATCACAAAGATTAAATATTTTGGTAATTCCTTGTTTGTTTTAATGAATAAAACAAAATTATGTATCTATATTGATTCTTGCAAAAGTCCAGTTGAAGAGTGGGAGGAATGAGAATATGAGTAAAAACATCGAGACCATGATGAGTTCACCCACTGAAACAGTCTTCCTGAGCTAATGGGAGCTCACCAACTCCAGATGGACTGGGAAGGAACTGCATAGGACCAAACAGCATAGTTCCTCTGAATGTGGCTGACAGTTGTGTGGCTGGGACAGACTGGGGGTCCCACTGGCAGTTGCACCAGGATTTTTCCCTACTGCATATACTGGCTTTTTGAGAACCTATTCTCTTTGGATGATACCTTGCTATATATAGTAGTAGGGAGGGCCTTGGACCTTCCCCAAAGCAATGTGCCTTTCCCTCTCTGAGGAGTGGATGGGGGTGGGGTGAAAGGGTATGTTGAAGAAATGGGAGGAAGGGAGGAAGTGTGAACTTGGATTGCTATGTATAATGAAAAATGATAAGTTGTTTTCTTTAAAAAATAATAAAATTAGAATCAATTAAATTTAAAAATTAAACTTCATATCATAACATAAAATGCTATTACATAGTTGCTTTTTATGAAGTTATAAAAGTATCATATCTATTTTGCCATGCACCGCGCCCCTGTGTGTCTGCGCTCTGTGCGCTGACACCCATTTCGCAAGTTTCCTGCAAGGGAGCTGGAGGTTAAAATACACAAACACACACAGACAAAGAGACAGCAACACGGGTTATCCTTGAAGTCCCCCAAGAATGCCCCCTTTATTGTGTTCAGGAGCAGATTATATAGATTTAGCCACGCCCCAGCCAAACCCACCAGAAACCACTCTCCTGCCATCAGAAACTCCTGAAAATCTAGTGCTCAGAGCAGCTGTAGGCACTCAGATCAGGCGATTACAAGAAATTCAGGATCTGGGGTCTCACTGCTCCCAACACTATTTTTATTTTATTTTTTTAATTGAAAAGAATTCTTCTCTCAAACAATGCTTTCGAGCTCCCTGCTACTTTTGCATGTCCCCGTATCCACTCCTCTACGTTTCTTCTTCAGAAAAAAAAAAGCAGCCCTCCAAGGTTCCACAACCAAACACAGCAAAACAAAACACAATAAGACAGGGCAAAAAGCCCTCTTAACAAGACTGGACAAGGCAACTGAACAGGAAGTAAAGAGTCTCAAGAGCAGGCAAAAGAATCATTTATAACTGCTTCTACTGTTAGGCGCTCCCCAAAAACAGCAAGCAAACGGCCATAATGTATACTCAGAAAACCTTCAGATTCATGCAGACAGTATGCTTGACTTTAAGGCTCTGTGAAACCATATGACCTGTTTAGTTGATTTGGTGGGAAATGTTCTCATGTCCTCCATGCCCTTGAAATCCTCAAGTCGCTCCTCCTCCCCCCCCTCCGTCTCTCTGTCGCTCTGTCTCTCCGTCTCTCTCTCTCTTCCTAACCTCTGGTTGTGGATGTCTGCGCCTACTCCCGTTTGCTGACAGAGGAAGCATCTCTGATGATGATCCGACACAGCGCAGATCTACAGGTATAGGAGTATATTGATAGGAATCATTTTGCTGTTATGTTTGGTTTTTGTCAGTCATGTTGGGTTTGACCTTACGTCTCTGGGCTATATAGACTCCAGTTAGTGTGGGAGTGCAAGGCATGGGCTCCCTCTAGTGGCAAGAGCCTCCAATTAAACCAAACTTTGGCGGGCCACCCACATAGTCTGTGCCACCACAGACCCAGAACATCTTGAAGGCAGACAAATGTAGGTGCATGGTTTGGAAATGATAATCATTGTACACTTTGTAGTCCTTTATATGATATATTTATAAGGTCCCTTGGCCACTCTGGGGCTTAATTTTCCCATCTTTCCAAACTATGGATTTTGTTTTCTGTAGGTTCAGGGACACTCATCCTCTTAAGTTTCCACCCGGTCTACCAGTTGAAGATAGTTTCTGGGTAAGGGATGAAGACTTGACCTTTGCAGGCCTTGAGTGTGCTGGGGAATGTCTGGAAGAAGTTGTGGGCATGTAAATCATAGTCACAATATATTATATTAAAATATTTTTTCAATTTATTTAAAAAAATAAAAATTCTATTAAAAAGGGATTCTGTTCAGACTGACAAATTATTTTTCCATATTCATTGATCAATTGCTGAGGTCTGTATTACTCATTACTTAGGGTAATGAAAAATTTGAAACTCTTTTATTCCAGTATATGATGTATTTTATAACTTGTTTTCTTAGCTCCTAGGTATTGCCTCCTTTTTTGTTCAGTTACTCCCATATCACAAAGTAGAATTAGGTATGTCCAACAAAACCACCATGTTCTTTTCTACCACTGGGGATAATGTTATCTCTTCTAGTTTTCTATTTATTTATTTTTTGTAGAATCATAATCTTAGGATTTTTATCAGGTTACATTCTTAACACTGTTACTTTTTTTGCTTTCCCCTTACATAAAAGTTGTTGGTGAAGAAAAGATTGACCAATCTGTCCTCATTGTGGAAGTCACTGGATGAGAAACATAGATTTCATGGACTACTTTAAAATTAAATTTAAAACAATCAATTTACATTGAGAAATTCTATTTTGTCTGCCATTTTGTCTCCATCAAATCAGTTACATTTTGTTCTCCAATATCTGCATTAGATTTTTACAGTTGCTCTGACACATTTTCTTCTATCTTCTTTTATGATGAAAGATCTAGTCTCAAAAACACACCATAAAATTTGATTTAAAAGTTCTGTAGCCTCTTGTTTTTGGCACATTGGTCAGATGTGTGTCTTTGTGTTGAACACTATGTCTTCTAAATGGAAGATTCACTGAAGAGAGTTAAAATATTAATTAATTAATCTATAAGTATAACGATGATTCATTAGGAATTGCTTTATGACTTTATCTACTTGGCCAAATGAGTACATTTTTTTTCTCCTAGGGTCTCTGACCTGTCTACAGGCTCACGGTGCAATAATGGTACTAGGGTATGGATTTAATCTCATGAGATAGGACAATTGTGAAAGAAGAGGTGGGAAAAGGATAGAGTGAGAGTTGGTGGATAACTATGAAGAGACAATATAATCTCGACATAGCAGGCCAGTTGTACACATGAACTCATATGTGACAGTATACACAAGAATGTGTAAGCTTAAAGCAGACAAAAATTCCACTGTGGAGAGTGGACCCACAAAGAAAGGAAGAATTAGTTTTTCTAAGGGTTGCAGAGTTTAGCCCCTGGAAAGTCAATCGCATCTTAGTGGAAGGCCAAAAATTCAAGGTTTGGGTGGCAGCATAAATTGTCCTTGAGGGTGAAAAACGGAGGAAGTTAGGTGTCTGGGGGAACAAGGATCTACTCTGGGGAAATCTGTGAATGGGAGCCAAGAATGATAATTCTATAGTGCATGAAATTTTCAAAGGACTCTTATGTTTTAAAATTACGTATAAAAATTTTGATCCAATGGAATATGTGCTGCTCATTCTCTCATCACCAACACATTCCAGTCACATTCAGACTTATTTCATATTCTTCATTCGTTTGAGACAATGTGTCATGCCACATAGTCTGGATTCAGGTAGCTGTGTAAGGGGGCCTGACTTTTAATACCTGAATCTCTTACTTCACCCTCTTGAGTGCTAGGATTACAAGCATGCAAGCCAGACTTGGAGTTGCCTCATATAGTTCATAGAATTTTATTTTGTTAGATTTCCTGCCAATAGTTATTAGCAAAGGACATTTCTTCCATATTTTCATTGCAACTTACCTTCCTTATATTACTCATAAACTACACTCCAAAAGTAGATGCGTACCTCTGCCTCCTGTCTTCTCTTTTTCCATTTATTTCCCACACACAAAAATAACATTTCACATGATAAAGTGCTGAGACATTCTCTTCTGCCAATGACATTTTAAGATACTTAATCCAATTTCCAAAATACCCTTTAGAATCCTTGTCAAGGTCACCGAGAGCATTCTCTTTGCCAAAATCAATGTAAGTTGCTTTGTCTTCATTTTTGAGTCCTCGGCAGTGTTTAATGCATTTGATCTCCTCTAAATATTCCTGATATTTTTCCACTTAATGCTGCTCTGTAATCTTTAATAGCTGCTTTTTCTTAGTACACTTGAAATCTGGACTATTCTTGGAAAAAACCTCTGGACTCTATCTGTTTGATTCTTCTACATTTGTATTGCTTCTCTACAATAGGTCATTTCATCTACATTTAATATCCACCAAAACACAATAATTGCAGCTCTGCAATTTCTTCTTAAAGTCCAACTTCATGAAAAAATCCAAATACATAATGTAGTGACTCTAAGATATTACTAACTAATGGTTTATTATGCTATATATTTTTTTAAAGAGATGATGAAATGCAGTAAGGTGTACTTATTGCTTGAGTAATTAGAATGGGTACCCACAGATTATTACCAATCCAATTATTTCATCAGTCCCCTGACCCATGCCTTGACATCCCAGATATTTCATGCATATTAGATTATAAAGGAGCTTTCCAGTGTTCTGGAATAAATTTACAAATACAACATGTCTTATTGATTCTCCTTAGAGTTAATATTGGGGTTTCTTATCCAGGTGAGTTAGTTCATATAAAATACAGATTCTTGGTAATTATCACATGGAATACGTTCATCTGTGCCCCTGTTTGGTATACAAGTATTTTTATTGAACATACTTATTTTAATAAAATTTTTGCTTAAAATATTAATTTATGTTACCTAAAATTGCAAATATAGATTTTACGTATTTTACCTGAAATACTTTTATTTATCCCAATTGTGAAGAAATAAATAATTATAACCCCCACCAATTCATATCTTAAAGCTGTGGTGGGAATAAAGCTCAGGAACAGCAAAAGCTATAACTAATCAGATTAAAGGAATATGTGTTGTTTTATATGATGTCTTAGTAAAACATTTTATTTTTATGCAAGCAAAAATCTTATTATTCAAAGGAATATATTCCAGTAAGGTATTAAGTGTTCTAGTACACTCACAAAATGTATGCAGCTTTCTGATGGAAAACAATGTGCTAAGATTATCACACAGAGATTTTCACAAATCAGAGTAGTAAAAAGGTCATTGAATCATGAAACAATCCACCATTGTAGATAGCATACATAATTTAGAGAGATGTTGACCTACAGCTACGCTGAATCTCACATGATTGGCTTTTCAGAGGCTATAGCCATTTAATAGTGACAAGGGTGTCTTCTGACCAGCATCTTCTTTCCATAGGATTTCCACAAATGTAAACAGAAAAGAAATCTCAGTGTACAGATGAGGAGAATGAGAAATGGTAAATACTGTAAATGCTGTAAGTAAAAACAGATACTCCCTGTGCCTGGGTGTGAGCAATGCTAGTTGTCACACACTTTCTGTGCATGTGTATGAATGATGTTAATAAATCCACACACTTTCTGAGCCTGTTTTATTGATATTTCTGAAAATAGCTGTTTATTGTTTACTATCAAGGAGATTTTTAAATTATGTTCTTCTTTTTATATTAAAGTATAATTAAAATCATTTTCAATGATTATCTGCCTTTAAGAAACACTGGTGGAACAGAGTTGTGAAAGTAACCAACCAAGATCTGATTTGATTTAAGTCCCAACCAGTGAGACCCATAGCCAACAATGTTAATTGGACAAAAACCAGAGATTAGGTAGCACAGGGACATAGCAGAAACCCAAATACTTCTGTTCTTCCTCCTGCAGTACATGGAAACAAATACAGATGCCCACAGCCAGACAATGTGCAGAAAGTGAGAGGCCATGGAACACTCAGCCCTAAATGGGATATCCCCCAGAAAACCCCTCCCCTCAGGCCTCAGGAAACTGTGGGGAAAGAGAAGGCAGAAACAGTGTAAGACTCTGAATGGATGAATGGCACAAAGGAAACAAGGCTCTATAAACACAATAGGCTTGATATGCACATGAACTCATGGAAACTTTATGGCATTGCACTAAGGGGCCGCACAGGTATGCATCAGGTGGGGTCCCTTAGATGGGAGAAGAAGTAGACATAAACCCCCATTTCTAACCCAGATTTTATTAAGAAAAATCTATTTCTAATAAAAGAAAAATTATAGTTTAATTGCAACATTCTTCCCTATCCTTTTTTGTTTCTTGTATATAAATGATATTAGGGATTACCACTTTGTCATGGATAATCACATAACCAAATAAATGCCTAAGCCATGGTGAGGACTGTTTCTCCCACTCTACTTTCTGGCAGATGTTGTCACTGTGGTTGAGTACCCTTCCATTTCCAGGAGAAGTTTAGTTAAATCCCTGTTTATTTTTCTTCAAGAATGTTTTTAAATAAGTTTAAAAAAAAAAAACCTTTTCATTTATTTTTTGGGTTTTTACATTATGCATTCTAATCCCACGTATCTCTCTGTCCCCTAGCGCTTGCCCTCTGCTCTTGCAACTTTCCCAACAAGACAAAACCAAACTTAAAAGCAAACAAGCTTGCTAATATTAAACAACATTTTTCTAAATAATCTAAGAAAATGAAGATAGAAGATAATTTCTTGCCGAACCACAATGAAATCCTATAATATATTGCTTTATGTTAAAAATGAAAATTTAGGGAAATACTTAATTTTAATGGTAAAATGTAGATCATTTTGCATTTAGTTTTATGAAACATTTTCCAATTATTTTCTATTTTGAATAACCTGTTATTACATACTTCTTTAATATTCTTATCATTTAACCACTTCCCGGGTGTAGAAGACTGTAATACCTCAGTCATGTGCCCTCTTCAGGCACTCATCTCATAAGTAAAGCTATAACTTGCTCATGCAAAAATTCATTATACTAATTATGCTCTCATATTGATATTAAACAAGTAAAAAAATCTAATTTTTCCCAAAATATTGAAATGAGTCTATTTATAGTTTACTTTAAAAAAGAAAGCCAAAAATGAAAGTTCATGCTATAATTTTGCAACTCAAAAATGTAATAAAAACAATCTCATGACAATCTTAGAGAGAAACTGTAACCTTTTAAAATTACTATTAAAATATACAATTAGAATATTTGTGTAAGATATTAAAAGTGACATTTATGTTTTGTTTCTTAGTACTATTTTAAGTATAAATTTTGAAAACTTAATATCTAGTTAGGGCAAAATGTCACAAAATATTTTATATACATTTAAAAATAAATAAAAATTTGTGGTAGTCGACATTTACTTTTCTATTAACTGCTAAAATGTGCCAAAGGACATTGGCTTTGAGATTATATACTCAAATCATTAATTTATTGCCTTATTTGTCTTTTATTTTAAGAATTAAAATTACCCCTGACCTTCATTAAATTTGGTTATTTAAGTAAAAGTTGCCATTAAATTCAAATATTGGAATATCAACTACTTGTTAGTGGAAAATAAATTTATCTTGATTAAAGAGAGTTTTATCTCCCCTAACGCCACAAACACAGAAATTTCAGTATTTATATCACTGTTAATATGAGCTGACCCAGAACATTCATTAACTATCTTTGACAACAAGTATTTTAATATATTTTCACATCTGTATACTGTGTTTTTTATCTGAGAAATTTAAACAATCATATATCTTGTTATATCTTTACAGCAGGTCTGCCAGATGTTTTATCTTTAGAAAATACAATAATTAAGTATTAGGCACATTTCTGGCTTAACAGATACTTTTTAAAATAGCTTTAAGATTATCTTTAATGAGTTGATACTTTCATATTAAAGTTGAAAATAAAATGTTTCTTTAAAGCAAAATCTTAAAGAATCAAAATATGATTTCTCAAACCTAATTATCTCTAGAACTTGCCTCTATGTTATGAAAGCCACATTAAACAGTGAACAAAACACAATTTCTTTTCTGCTCTCATAAATTGCTCAATTTATAAAAAATTCCTATTCATGAATTATACCAGGTTTGAAGGCATAGAAGAAAATAATAATGATTTGGGTAGACAATGTGACTCAAGAAAATAGAGAAAGCAAATGAGTTCTCCTGGCTTCTGATATATTAGTTTGGAAATATTTTCAATGACAATTTGTTACCTTGAAGTTCTATAGATTGTTATATATTACCTACAACTATTATTTAAAAATTTTTCATAGAAATGGCATAAATATAGCATAGTATTTTTGGGGTGGGGGAAGGAAGGGGTACTGGTTTGTAGTTGTTTAAATACATAAAAATCCCAAACCGACACAGGTGAACTGTAAAGGTATTTCTTATTTTGTTACCTAGATGTTATCTCCATCTAGGATCTGTAACTTGCTTTTCCTCACTTACTCTTCCTCTCTCCAATCCGTGTTATGCATCTCTTGTTTCTCCCACTCAAAATCATGGCCTCTGATTTACTTATTGTTCTCACCACTAAAACAATTTCTACATCACTAAATATATAAATACAAGCTTGGAGTCTGTTACAGCCACTTGTATGTAAATTATTACAGGGTTGGGCACTTAGTATTGGATAGTAAATTAGGTGGCTCATCACTGGAAATGGAAAATGCTCTATCAGCGTTTGTTCGTTGCTTGTTGTTCTTTGTCTATGGGTGGGGCCCCGAGAGATTTCTTCTTTGCATGAATGCCTATCACTTAATGTACTTCTTCAGGTTTTAGTTAAGATGTATATATACTAATAGTCATATACTAATATGACTATTTTGGAGTTATATAATGGGTGTGATTCGTCTATCATTTCTAGGAAATATAATGTCACAGCAGAGTTCCTGATTCTCTGGCTATTAAATTCTTTATGTCACCTTTTTCACAATGTTCCCTGAATCTTATGTTCACAAGTAGGTGTATTAGTTGTGACTAGCAACCACACAGACATCGTTCTCTGGAGTCCTGTGTCTGAAGTGTATGGTTTCTTCAACAATACAAACTGACAATCAATGTCTGGGAGGCAATCAAGACAATAGTAATAAGAATCATTTTATCATTTAGAAACAAAATTGCATAGAATATATATAATTTCATATACCTGTATATGTATATATTCGTATATATGTATACATCTCTCTCTCTCTTTATATATATATATATATATATGTATATATATATATATATATATATGCTCCCAAGAACACTGTATAACTAAGATAACCCCACAATCATGTTTGAGGAATTCCATTCAAATTGCAGTTGTTGGGAATGTTCAAAAAACTTCAAAACAATATAAACTAATAAATATTTGATAGGCAAAAATCAGTTGTTTAATATTTTTTCTTAAAATATGTATTTTTTCTCACAAAAGAATTATGTCTTAGATAAATCACCTGCAATCTGTTTAATCACTTGACATGAAGAAACTTTAATTCTAAGAACACTATAGATATTAAAATTTACACTTTCTATGTATGGATAGTTTTTCTTTAATACAGCTCTACCATAATGAAGGTGACTTTTGACTGCCATGACAACACCATGGTTTTATTTATAGGATGTCATTGAGGGCTGGTTAATGTCTTCCAGGATCAATTACAAAACAGTTTCTTGGATTATTTTATCACAGTAGGTGAAAAGTTCTTGAACTTGTATACAAAATGTACATGACATACCAATTAATTCATTTATAAGTAAAGGTGTTCTGTGGATATTACACAGGTTGAGGCTATACTATAAAAATATAATAACTCTAAAACAGGTTTATGAAAAACCCAACAATAGCAAAGCAGACTGAAAAAGCTAGAAGTGGGGGTGCAGCAGACAGGAGTCCTGACAGAAACCAGACCTTACTTTTACTTCACTAGAATGGTCAGAGCTGAGCAAGCAGGTCTCATGAAAACCACAATCTTTGGGTTACCATCATCAACAGGCATCCTGGCAAGGCCTTCTGGTGGCTTACCAGGTGTACCCAAATCCCTTCTGCTAACTCAGCAGATGCCCCCCAGACTTCTGCAGCTTTCTCTGCCCTGTTGGTAGAAGGTCTCTAACCACTAAGACCTTCCACCAGTCAACCCCCATCCTAATATTTCATCTACCAATCAACCCCAGATTAATCCCTCCTTTCTGGAGTTCCTCTAACTCTGCTTAAAAGGAACTTGTGACTGCATCTAAGACTGGTGTTCTCTAAGGACTAGGAGATATTTGGGATTGCCTGTGTAACAAAACAAACAGACAACCAAAATCCCCTTGTTATTTCTGCTCATTTATCCTTCCTAGATCTGTCTAATGGCATTAGATGACTTAAGGTACTGATAGCTCATTACTTTTTCTTGCTAAAATAGGGACAGGTGTGCCTCTTTAACAGGCTTCATAGCCCAGGATTAACAACTTTCAGGTGTATCCTAAAAGCAATAGCCTTTTGCTATGACATCAAGATATAAATCTGTTCCATTTCTTACAGGTTCCAGGAAAAAAGTTCAGCTACATTAACCTCACCCCGTTTCAAGCACATTTTATAGGTCACTCCTGTTGTCTGGGCCAAGACAATGCAGTCTCCAGACAATGCCAACACCTACACCAGCTCCTAGGACTTCACCATTGGTACCAAATCTCCTGGATCAAGGATACCTACCAACTAAAATCTGGTTGTATATGTTATTATGTCCCAATTATACCCCAAGCCTCACCTTACAACCAGGGCACTTTTCTTTCCCATGCTTTGTTACAGTATATGACTTCCCATGGGTAGCCCCATTTTATAGGGCCAATAATAAACAATTTTTTTTTCCTCTTAGCCACCTGCCTTCTCATCTCCGTCAAAGAGCAGTTGCCTTAGGACTCCAGGTTGACAGTAAACTGGATGCTACTCCAGCTGCACCTCTCTGTGAGCAAGAGCTCAACTCCCAGCTCCCCCCCCCCATGTCACCCCATGCCCGCAGGAAGTAGCCAGACTTGAGCCAATGCCTCTATATCCATGAAGTGGAGTTTGATAGAAACTAAGACTCCAGCCCTCTCGCACCCCTATATCCAAGGAGTCTGGGATGATTGAAAGCGTCACCACAGCCCCTGGCATTCAATGGAACACCAATGGAACAGAGAGCTCCATCTCTAGCCCCCTCCCTCTGGGAGTTGCCTTGGCCCAGACTCCACCTCCAGAAAAGCCTGCCAAGTGTTGACCCCTTTCCACGAAGGGTCAGGACCACTCCCACAGACTATTTACACTGCCACCAAGAAAAAGACCACATGGTCTTCAGGGTTTGTGAGGTCCCCCACATCTCCCTTTTTCCTCGCTTCCATGCTTTACCAGTCACCTGGGAATGCTGTATTTAGTAAACATGGGCATTGGTTCGATTTAATTTTGTCTGATTGGAATTATTTGTGTCAGTGGAGAGACTTGTCTTAAGAAATATTCCTAACAGTTACAATAGTGTGGATGGTTTCTCCAAATCTCCCATCAAATTGAGTTTTCATTATGATTGTGTAGGAAGAGGATGTCTTTCAGAAATGTTTCAGTCCTGAGGCTCATTATGTAGAGTCCTTTCTGAAGATTTGGTGGTTGTTACTGTGAGCCCAGATTATAACAAAAGCCGGTTCAGCTTCTGTCTCTCCCTGCACTTTCTTAACAAGCTTGATCACTTGAGAAAGTCTTCCATCATGTTGTGGCTCAGCAGAGATTTCCTTATCATATGCTAGTACCTTGGTAACGAATTTTACAACTTCCATATTATAAGAAATAAATTTCAGAAACTAGTTTCTTCATATGTGACATGTTGAAAATAAAGGAACAAGAGCTAGGCTTTACTGTCTTCAGAAATAAGTTGCATATTTCTGCAATTAAAGATTATGTTTTCTATATATTTAATACACATGATTCTTGTTAAAGCACCAATTACATTATTATATCAACAAAATACTTAAAATGCTTAAATTAAACAAGAAATATTTGATGAAATCAGAGTTACTTAATAAAATAACTTGTTTTTTTGCTATATATTACAAAGTATTTTTCAAATTGGAAATTTGATCATCCTTTGACAATGTTCTAATATGCCTTTATTTTCTAAGTTAAGATCTGTATAGTTCTTATTTCAGCATCGAATAGAATATCATTGTGTACAAATCACTAATTCAGAAACAAAGCCAAACTTTTAATATATTTTATTTTTCAAATATGCTTCCATTTAAAGACAATGTTAAATTTCATTGCCACATTAAGGAAATAACTATCATACCTTCTTCTTACTACATATGTCTAGGCTATTTCACATATAAATATAATAGATATAATCTTAAAATGTTTCAAATCACAGCCACTTTAGTGACACACAAGGTAAAATGTAGTTCCTATGCATTATTAAATATATAGGTGTCAATTCCTGATTGAATAAATAAAAATAAAAAAGAAAAATAAAACTAGAAATTTAGAGAATAAAATAAGAATTAAATCAGTTTGCTATCTTACACATTTTAGACAAAGAAAACTTCCATCTTCTTTCTTCATTAATTTCCTAATTATGTATATTTTTATTCTTCTACTGGGTATATGCTTGTTCATAGAATGTGGCAATGGTTAGATAGCTTATTTTTACAATCCATGAATTTTATGTCTCCATTTATAATATGTTCTTTCCTGAGGAACACATGTGCAAACATTACAAATTACAAATAAAGTAAGTGTTTCCCACAATCGTTCTTACTCACACCATAGCCTTAATGCACTGGATAAGTAGGATTCCTGCAGAGTCTGATTTTTGTCTTTGTAGCACTGGAGATGTATTAGGCAGATATTCTACCATAAAGTCATGTTTCCACTTTCTAATGATTTTTCCAAGTAATGATGTTAATCAGCCCACTTTAAGTTGCTGCAGTCACCTGCCTTGAGTCAATTCTTTCATAAAAATACTTACAATCATATATAATATTTCAAAATTAATGTAAAATGGCTTGCAAAGAAAGAGTTTCTTCCAAATATTACTATTATGGTCAAACCTGAAAGGTTAGCAATCTAATAACGATTTCTTGGTAATAACAAAATTTTCATAACTTATTTTTATATTCAGTTTTATTGAACTTAGGATCACTTGACAAATACAAAACAGTGTAAAACTACTAATATAGGCACAGTTCTAAATATATGTATATGCCTTAAAGTATCAATTATGATCTAATCTCCCAAAGCAATACATGTGGTGACATTGAAGATGACCAAGTAGACAGCTCCGTATTTTGTATCTTTTGAAACTGATATAAAGATTAATGGTTTTCAAACAATATCAAACTTATTTATGACTATACAAATAAAGAGAACTTTTTACATTTTTACTATCTTTGATAAATCTTTTCTGTATTTCTTATTGTCAGCACTTTAACAAGTTATCAATCTCCATAATAACTGCCACCTACAGCAATTACGATTCCCTGATGAAGATGAAAGGTGCGTGAATCAATGCATATAAATACAAATGTGTAGAAAGCAGTTTGACAACATGACAGTGTAGTAAAATCACAGTAGTGTTTCTTGAAGTTAGGTCCTGTGATTACCCCAGCCCCAGGATTTTGTCTCAGTCTACAGTACCAGGCTGCATATGGAGCAGTCTTGAAGATAGACTTTGTTGTGACTCTTGATCTGTGGATGTGATTTTTCATGGTGGGAAAGATCTGGCAATTTGTGTTGGAAGCAGCTGGTCACACTGCATTCAAAGTCAAGAGGCAAAGACCTACCTATAAAAGATGGAGCTGAACTCTGTCTCTGTGAAGTTAATGTGGGTTGTCCCAGTTAAATCAGTCTCCTAGAGTTACAAACAGTGAATAAATTAATCTAGGTAATCCTTCATAGAAATACTCAGTGGCTTGTCTCCTAGGCAATTCTAAACGCTGCTGTGACAATCAATAAAAATTATTCAGATGACAATGGCTCTTTCTTTACTATAATTATATGCACTTCCAACATTTTAGTAAAAATGGCAACATTTCATGCCTAAAAATAAAGAAAGGGTAAAGAATATGTGCTCTACAGATCCAATTGTATATTCATTAGTCAATAGGACAACTACAAGGAGAGTGTAACACAGAAAAGAAAGATGTATTTAGTGCAGTCACATGGGTAAAGACACAGATGAAGAGGCCAAGTAATTCCACAAATCAATCTTCAATTATCTATAGTTTCTAAGTTTTAGATCTCACTTTAAGATTTTTGGTCCAAGTTGAAATGAAGTTTAGGACAACATGGGCAATAGGCATCTTCTATAATTGTCCTGCATGGGACTCCACAGTTTTCAAAATATTGTTCACTAAAGAGGCTGTCTTTTAACCAATGTGCATTTTCATACCTTTGCCAAGAACCAAATAACTATAGCCATGTAGTTTCATTTCTGGGCCCCATATTCTATTCCTTTGGTTGATGGTTTTGTTCCAGCATCATGTTGGTTGTCATTAACTGGATTTGAAGTATAATTTTAATTTTAGTGTTACACTTTCAGGGTGCTATTTTTGCTCAATATTGTTTTCCATCTTCAAGGATTTTCTTTTGTACTTTTATGGGATTTTGAGGAATGTTCTAGTTTTGTGAAAAGCTATTATTTGGAATCTTAATTGGCATTTCATTGAATCTATACATTACTTGTGAAATTATGGCAATTTAACAATGGACTGGCTCCCAAGGTCCAAATGAGGAGCAGAAGGAGGGAGAACATGAGCAGGGAAGTCAGGACCACGAGGGGTGTGCCCACACACTGAGATGGTGGGACTGATCTAATGGGAGCTCACCAAGGCCAGCTGGACTGGGACTGATGGAGCATGTGATCAAACTGGATTCACTGAATGTGGCGGTCAATGAGGGCTGACTGAGAAGCCAAGGACAATGGCACTTGGTTTTAATTCTACTTGGCTTTGTGGAAGTCTGGTCTGTTTGGATGCTCACCTTACTAGACCTGGATGGAGCCGGGGAGGACCTCGGACTTCTTACAGGGCAGGGAACCCTGACTGCTCTTTCGACTGGAGAGGGAGGGGGACAAAGTGGGGGAAAGGGGAGGTAAATGGGAGAAGGGGAGGAGGTGGAAATTTTTAATAAAATTTTTAATAAATAAAAAAGTTAATGCATAAGACCTATGAAGCAGAATATCTTTTATTATCTAGTTTTGTATTTCTTTCTTAGATTAAAAATATTTCAATGTAGAGGTTTTACTCCACCCTGCTGAACTGAATCTTTTCCAATGTATATCCTTTTCTAATACGGAAAAATTCCTGTGTACTTTCTTAGGATTTTGTGGACAAACTTAATTTCTTGATTTAGTGCTTATGTTTGTTTTTTTGTACACAGATATATCAATAAATTTTTGTTTAAAACTTATAAGCTACAGTCCTGTGATGATACCTATCTCATTATTCAATCTATACTTACTAATTTTGCATTAGGTCTTGCTGTTGTTGGTAGTGATTTGTTGTACTAAAATACAATTTCCAATATCATTTATAAAAGTTTACCAGGTGTGGAAGGATAGTTGCAAGTTGCACGAGCAAGAAGCTCGTTTCAACTGAAACCTGAAACTGCCTCAACACATCTCAACTGAAACCAAAAAAAAAAAAAAACCAAGGAATTAAACTTTATAATGGAATGTTCTGTAAATATCTGTTAGCGTTTTTGCTCTATAATGAAGTTTAGTTTCTACAATCCTGATTTCTTTATTTTCTGTTGTAATACATTTCAGTTGATGTGATAGTATTAAAGTCCATCACCACTATTGTTTCTGAACTTCTCTCTTCTTTAATATACAGTACTTCTTGCTCAAAGATAATAGATGTACAAATATCATAAATAATTTGAAATATAAAATTCAAGTATCTGGCTTTGGAGGAAAAAAAACATAAGTTTAAAGACAATGATCTGCCCTTCAAAAAACATTTGTTTAGATAAATGTGGATTGGGAGATTCAAGTTGAAAGGTAATCAAGTTGAATAATCAAAGTATGAAGATATTTAATCCAGCTTTGTTATGTCTTGATCTCTAAAGTGCTTGTCTTGTCAATTCAATGTATATGTCTCCTGGACTACAGAGATGAAAATAGAAGGAGGATCTCAAAAATATACATTATAGCATATTTTGAAAATTTGCAGAGTAGGACATCTTTTCTAGATCAACTCTGGTTCATAAGTAAAAGTTAAAAAATATATATTGAAGGACAGCAACTGACTCATACAGGTATTAAAATTTTCCTTAAAATGTGTGATTCATACTAGTTAGTTTACCTTGTCCATTCATTGTAATCACCATCATTCATTAAGAATGTTATTAGCTCGCCAGACAGAGCAGGGTAATCCTTTTATATCAGGTAACAGGAGAGTGAAGTAAATGAATGAAGAACAAAAACTTTTAAATCCCATGCAAGAACAACAGTAGGAACTGTAAGATGGAGAAAACACCTCAGCCACTTAAAGGATTTCTTCACAGCAGTATCAATATCATCCTCTTACAAGACAGGTACATCACATTCATATCACCTTAAAAACTACTAATGTCTATCTAAAACCATTGCTGTCTGCTAGCAGAAGTCTGTGTTTATTTTAGATTTATTAAAATATTTACTTATTCATTTATTGAAAATATTAAATTTTCCCCTGAAACAAAATACTGCGTCAAAAAATTGCAAGATATATATATATATATATATATATATATATATATATATATATATATATATAGCCAAAGGAAACCCCAAACTTTAATTACTATAGATATTTCCTAATCACAACTAAGTGTAGCTTTTAAATAGTATGAAATCTTAGTTAATAAATATGCTAAGTGTTGATAGGATGACAAGAGTTCATGAGCATGCACTTACAAAGCACTTGTGGTAATAAAATAACAGGAAAACAGAAAGCAGTTTACAGTCTATAATTCTATAACCGGATCTTGCCCTTTATTTACTATAATTGTTTCTTAGAATACGCTTGCACACAAACTTCTCTGTCATTTTTACATTAAAACATTCTGTTTCTTTTTGAATCACCACAGGCTACCATAGAAGGTCCATATACAAATAATTCAGAACTCAGAAACAACTGTTATTGTGGTTTAAATTAATTATTTTTATTAGATTTTTTATTTTATTTTTTTTCCATTCAAAAATTTACACTTCCTCCCCTCCTCTCATTCCCAGTCCACTTTTACACTCACCCTCCTCCCTCTCTCTCTCCTTTAGAGAGGGTAGGGAACTCTGACCTGTGGGAAGTCCAAGGCCCTCCCCACCTATATCCAGGCCTAGGAAGCTTTGCATCCAAATAGACTAGTGATGTGGGAGTGTCATATATCAATCTGTTGATTTCATTGGTTCAATAAAGAAACTGCCTGGGCCCTGATAGGACAGAAAATTAGGTAGGCGGAGTAGACAGGGAGGATGCGGGGAAAGAGAAGCTGAGAGGGAGTCGCCATGATGTTCACACTCCAGAGAGACACAGGCTAGAATCTCCCCGGTAAGCACACCTTGGGGTGCTATACAGATGATCAGAAATGGGCTAGTCCAGGTGCAAGAGCTAGCCAATAAGAGGCTGGAACTGATGGGCCGGGCAGTGTTTAGGTGAACACGGTTTGTGTGTTGTTATTTCGGGGCTTAAGCTGAGCCATGCGGGCGGCCGGGTGCGGGGGAACACAGCCGGCCACTCCTCTTACTACAGACTAGGGTCCCACAAAGCCAGTACATGCAGTAGAAACAAGTCCCAGTAATTTTATCAGTCAGCCCCCATTGTCAGCCGCATTCAGAGAGTACGGTTTGATCACAAGCCTCTTCATTCGCTGTCCAGCTGATTTGATGAGCTCCCATTAGAACAGGCACACTGTCTCAGTGGGTGGAACAACCCCTCCCGGTCCTGACTTTCTTGCTCATTCTCTCCCTCCTTCTACTCTTCAACTGGACCTTGGGAGCTCAATCTGTTGCTCTGATGAGGGTCTCTGTCTCTATCTCCATCCGTCACCAGACAAAGATTCTTTGGCTAAAATAAAAAACACCAAGATAGCCTATGCTGGAAAGGATGTGGAGTAACAGGAACACTCATCCATTGCTGGTGGGAATGCAAACTTGTGTAACCACTTTGGAAATCAGTGTGGCGGTCTCTCAGGAAATTGGGAATCAATCTACCTCAGGATCCAGCAATACCACTCTTGGAAATATACCCAAGAGATGGCCAATCATACTACAAAAGCATGTGCTCAACTATGTTCATAGCAGTATTATTTGTAATAGCCAGAACCTGGAAACAACCTAGGTGCCCCTCAATAGAAGAATAGATATAGAAAGTTTGGAATATATATGCATTAGAGTACTACTCAACGATAAAAAACAATGACATCTTGAATTTTGCAAGCAAATGGATGGAAATATAAAACACTATCCTGAGTGAGATAACACAGACCCAAAAAGATGAATATGGTATGTACTCACTCATTAGTGGACTCTAGCCATAAACAAAAGACATTAGGCCTATAGTTGGCAAGCTGAGAAAAGCCAAATAACAAGGTGAACCCAAAGAAAAATATATATAGATCCTCCTGGAAATTAGAAGCAAACAAGATCGCCGGGCAAAAGTTGGGAGAATGGGGGTGGGGTTAGTGGTGGGGATGGGGGATGCCTAATCATACTACAAAACCATTTGTTCAACTATGGGGCTATGCTGCGCGACATCTGGCTATGAGACTTTTATACTGTTTTCTATTATGGTGGTTTTGGAAGCTTTTGACTGAAAAAAAACAGTAAATGATAGATATTATTGAGCCTTTTGCGGAACTTGGAAATTGAGATGAAAGAAATGCAAATAATTGAGGCCTGGCAAATGAAGTTTGAGAGTTCATCAAAACTTTGTGGCCATTAGTGTCACATTTTAGTAAAAAGTTTGTAATTTTTGATCAGCTAGGGAAGAAAAATCAGCTACAAATAACAAGGTCTTAACAATTTAGTTTAAAAATACGTTTCTCAATTCACTAGACAGGTTATTTTTTCTCATATATTAATTTTGTTCTGATTTTTAACTAATACAGCAAATTTAGCCAGATATTTTGACATCTGTTGCTGTAAATTTGTCTAGATCAGAGTCTCAAAATTATCCAGGACTAACAATAATATCTGAGTGAAATATAGAATGAAATTTCAATTGAATTCACATGCTTTTCTAATAAAAATTATAATATCCATGGGAAACATCTGTGAAGCTATTATTCAGGATTCTGAAGCTGGAAGATAAAGAGTTTTAAGGGAACACAAAGTTCTATGAGACCCTATATTACAACAGTAACAAGAAAATTCCATATATATATATATTCGTATATATATATGTATATATATATACATATATATATATGGAATTTTAGGAGATATATATACCTCCTAAAATTTATATCATATGGTATAAAGTGTACTATTTCAGTTTCTGTTAATTATAAATATGCATGCTATGTAAATAAAAATAAACCTCTTTATTTTTTACATAGTGAAACTTACTTTGAAAATCTATGATTGCCAATTTTTAATTAAAACCCTAATTTTTATTTAATTACAGATTATTAAAATATATTTATTTTGTCTTTTCTAAGATAAAGAAGCTATTCTTTTCTATAGCAGTTTGGTTCTTACACTGGTTATTAGGCCTGCTATTTTAAAACCTAATATCTGTCACCTGAAACAAAATGTATTTTCTCACTTATGGGAGCCCTAAGGCCAAAATTCAGGATGTTCCCAGGTTTCTTGTTTCTGAGTTTTTTCTATTGGGTTTGTAGCTGAACATTTTTCAGTGTGTCCTCCGATAGTCTCCTATTAATTTATATTTTTTGTTTCATTTTTTTGTCCAAAAAAAGGATAACAGTTGTTTCAATTTATGATACCACAGTAAGATGTCATTTGTTTGAATCAATTTTTGAGATTATAATATAATTGCAATGCTTCTACCATTCTTTTTTCACACTCTTTTATATTCCTCTCTATTTTTTTAAAATTCATGAACACTTTTTTCACACACATACATATATACCTAAATATAACCTTATAAGTCAGTGTAATGCTATTTGTATGTATGGTTTCAAGGCTGATGGACAGTGGAACCACCCCCCCCCCCACACACACACACCTTGTGCTGTATGTAATATATGCACTAAGATTCTCGGTTATTTAATAGATGCTCTCTATTTGAACAAGAACATCCCATCTGTGTGTGAACTTGTGCATGCAAGCATAAAAACGGACAGGAGGACAAATGGAACTGATTCAAAGACCCAGATATTAATCCATGCACGTATGAGCACCTGATTTTTGACAAAGAAACAAAAATATAAAATGGAAAAAAAAGCATATTTAGCAAATGGTGTTGGCATAACTGCATATCAACATGTAGAAGACTGAAACATAAAGCCAATATAAAGTCAACCACACTGAACCTCATAGAAAAGAAAGTGGGAAGTTACACTTGAACACACCGGCACAGGAGACCACTTCCCAAATATAATCCCAGTAGCACAGACACTGAGAGTAATAATTAATAAATGGGATCGCCTGAAACTGAAAGGCTTCTGTAAAGTAAAGGACACAGTCAACAAGACAAAATGGCAGCCTACAGAATGGGAAAAGATCTTCACCATCCCCACATCAGACAGAGGACTGATCTCCAAAACAATACAAAGAACTCAAGAAATTGATCATCAAAAGAATACATAATCCAATAAAAAACATGGAGTACAGACCTAAACAGAGAACTTTCAACAGAGGAATCTGAAATGGCTGAAAGACACTTAAGGAAATGCTCAATGTCCTTAGCCATCGAAGAAATGCAAATCAAAACAACTCTGAGATTCTATCTTACACCTTTAAGAATGGTCGATCAGCCGGGCGGTGGTGGCGCACGCCTTTAATCCCAGCACTCGGGAGGCAGAGGCAGGCGGATCTCTGTGAGTTCGAGACCAGCCTGGTCTACAAAAGCTAGTTCCAGGACAGGCTCCAAAACCACAGAGAAACCCTGTCTCAAAAAAAAAAAAAAAAAAAAAAAAAAAAAAGAATGGTCGACAATTTATGCTGGAGAGGAAGTGGGGTAAAGGGTACACTCCTGCATTGCTGGTGGGAGTGCAAATTGGTACAGTCACTTTAGATATCATTATGGCAATTTCTCAGAAAATTAGGAAACAACCTACCTCAAGACACAGCAATGCCACTTTGGGTATATACACAAAGGATGTTCAATTGTACCACAGGGCCATGTGCTCAACTATTTTCATAGCAGCATTGTTTGACATATCCAGAACCTGGAAACAACCTCAATGACCCCCGTCCAAAGAAAGGATGAGGAAAATGTGGTGCATTTACACAATGGAGTACTACACAGCAGAAAAAATGATATTTTGAATTTTGCAGGCAAATAAATGGATCTAGAAAACATCATATTGAGTGAGATAACCCAGAAAGACAAATATCATATGTATTCACTCATAAGTGGCGTTTAGACATAAAGCAAAGAAAACCAGCCTACAAGTCACAATCCCAGAGAACCTATACAACAATGAGGACCCTAAGACAGACATATATGGATCTAACCTACATGGGAAGTAGAAAAAGACAAGATCTCCTGAGTAAATTGGGAGCATGGGGACCATGGAGAAGGAGAAAGAGAAGGAGAGAGGAGGGGAAGGGAGCAGAGAAAAAAAATATAACTCAATAAAATCAATAATTTTTTCTTTCATATGTAATGTCTTAATGTGTAAGTTAAATTTATTTCAACTTCTAGTAACATGAATGATTTAATATTTCTGTATTTTATTTTCACTTCTCATCTTCAATTAGCAACCCTGCTTGAGCAGGCCTTGTCATTGCCCTCTGTTAATCATTTCAGCAAACAGGGTGATGGCACAGGAGCCATCTTCTCCATGTGATTGATTATCCATAACATTCTCAATTAAACAATAACCGGTTTCAATGTCAGAGAGAGGAACCTAACTGACTAAGACAGTAAGAGAGCAAGCTGCAGAGCAAGAAGGAAAACTCCTTTTTAAATGATAATCTTCCTAGTTACACTTGGAAATATTTAAGATTTGATGTATCATTGAGAGGTTATCCTTCCCCATTATTTCCTGTGAGAAAAGAAAAGGCTATGTCACATGCAAATTTGTATGATCTGCAAGGTCTAATTATATATATATATACATATGTATATATATATATTATGTGTGTATATATATTCACACACATATATATATCAAAGAGAAAAATGTATTTGTACTAGCTTTTCTTTAATTTTTCTTCACATGAAGTGCTATGGATCAGGCTTTGTACTACAGACATTCTAAGGACTTATTTTCTCATGGGACACTGTATAAACTCCCTCCATTTGTCTTTTATTTAACAAATGTATATCATTTTTACTTATTTTTAAATATGCAACAAACACAAAAGTTAGAAAAAATTAGTCTTTATGTAACAACTGTTAATTAACAGGTATGCAAGTTTATTTTTTATATTCCCTAGGTAATATAGCCTATGAAATGCTTAGTAGTCATTTAAATAAATAAAATATTTCTTCATTTCCACTTAGTAAATGATATGACTCCAAATTCTTGTTTTTGTCCGTCTAAGATCATAAATTTTTTTTTCAAAAATTCTAAATCCATTGGGTAAGGGAGAGCACCGTGTCCATGTATGTAAACGTGCACACCAACAAACATTCATGCCTACAAACATCAACACACAAGGATAATAATTCCGTACTTGACCTCACAAAGTATCATTTTTTTTCTATACTAGAATATCACATTTTTCTCAATATTCTCTTTTTGTCAGCTGATACATTTGGAAACATTCTGTTTCCGGGGACAGATTATGAATGTTTTCAGAAAAAAATTGCATTAGCTCTGAAATGGTTCCGGTATCATCTACCTATTCTGCATTCAATGTGCAACACTTTAAATACAGAATTCTTTCAGATATATACACACCTGTGTCTATGCCAGATCATATAGTGAGCTCAAAGTAAAAATTGAAGCCTAGGTCTTCTTAATACCTACTCTATCCACTGCAAAATACTCTATTCTTTATTCTCAGTCACTGTTTACATTTTTATTGAACTCTTTGAGTAAAAAAAAAAACCTTTATCTTACTTCCTTTAAATTATTCAATATTTGTTATAGATTCCAGACAAATGATGTATCTGTATAACATTTTGCAGAAAAACCTCTTTAAATAAAGTTTAAGTAGACTGGGTCCAGTGCAATTTCAAACTAACTCTTATGCAATGCAAAACAAATATGATTCATGAGCACACAAATGCTTGATTTTGCATTCTAAGATCAAAACCTGTGGGCCGAAGAATAAAACTATATGCAAAATATTTGAAAAAAGATTTTTCATGAACAAAACCATTTTACTAAAATACGGATGGATCACTGATATTAACTGATTCAGACCAAACTTGGCATTTGAAAGAATTATTTCACTACATGTTGCCCAAGAGGGCCTTTTATATTCAATTTTTAAAAACTTCTCTCATCATTGAGCGCATAAAATAACTCAACTCTCTACCATAAATTTTATGAGGAACTGTCTCCAAAGAATATCCTTCAGATTGACCAGCGTTTATATCTATCAGTTTTGAGGCTTATTTTGTTTCATTTTAAGATGGATTGTATCTGCATGAAATTTTGAAAATATACAGGCAGTAGGTAACAAATTAGCAGACCACTTGGAAAGGCTGTGTGTATTGGTGCCACAGCTGCCTGTGCTGAGAAGCCCTAAAACACAGTCCAATAATAACAAATCAAAAGTGACACAGCTAATTCAAGGAAAGGAGCCAACATACACTATGTAATCCCCTGTTTTGCTGACTTGCACAGAATGAACATCAGTTTGTAATGATGCATTATGACACAAAATAGCAGGGGTAAGGGGCAAGCACAGACTGAAATCTTTTCAGTAGCATTTATGAAAGATTCAGAGGCACTTACGGCTCTTTTTTTGCTGGTCTAAGCATGAATCAGTTTAACAGCTCAATTTACAAAGCTATTGCTCAAGAAAGGAATAAAAAAAAAGGGACAAAATGTTCTAAGAAATCCATATAAGTGAGAAATTAGCAATTTTCAATTTTATGTAGTGAGGATGTTTGTTTCTCCAGTGCAATTCAGTGCCTTTTGAGAAAATGAATAAAAATGTATTCTTCGTTAAACAGACAAAAGAATTGCTAGCATAATGTTCTTGAGTGTAAAAGATAGAGTACTGTTTCGTAGTCCTGAACTAGATAAGATAGGAATATGCTTATTTTTCATTTTCTTTTAGTACCAGAAAATTATTTGAAAATGTCACTGCAATTTAAATATATGTGGTACCTTAAGACAGTGAAAATATTGTCAAACCACAATAAACCAATACTAATCACTAATAAAACACTACATGGGTGGATAACATTGAAATCACCACAAGACAAATTTCAGAATAGCCAAAACCAAACTAGATTTCTAAATTTAGGTTGCTTTAGTTCATAAGCTCATAAACACAAAGAGCCTGATTCAAAGTTGCCATTTAAATTCTAAAGGTAGAAAAATTTAAACTGGACTCATTTAAGATCACTACAACATAATTAATTCCAGGTGATATCTTCAGGTTTGTTCAGGACTGTAAAGGGAATGTAAAAGAGCTCTTCAATTATAGACATACATGAAACACCATAGATTTTTATAAAGCTAAATGTTTTAGCAACTAGATTTCTTTTAATTAAAAAAAAAACGAGTGGGTCTGGGGCAGGTGAAGGTCTGGGGAATAAATAAAGGAGTGGAAAGAGGGGAAACTGTGGTCAGGATGTATTTCTTGAGAGGAGAATCTATTTTAAAATAAAAACTAGAAAAGCTAGGTTGTAATATAATTGCATTATTTTTCCTTCCCTTTCATCCCTACAAACCCTCTATGGAGATTACCACTCACATTATCTTTCAAATTAAAAATTCATTTTCTTGAATTGTTGTTACATATGTGTGCAAACATGCACATATTCATGTAATATATCTATATCTATACATATCTCTATATATCTCATAATAATCTCATTTGTTTATATTGTCCTGCATTAAATCATAACCAAGGTCATTTATAAAAGAAAACAATTAAATGGTGCTTATTTACAGTTTCAGAGAGCTAATCCTTGACCATCATGATGGGAAGCATTTCAGCAGGCAGAATGACAATGTTCTGGAGTAGGAGCTTTGCTTCCTGATCTGAAGGCAGATAGATGCTAGACCTGATGTTAGTTTTTGAAACCTCAAAGTCAACTTCAATGATATACCTCTCTCAAACAAGACCATATCCACTAGTACCTCCGAAATTGGAAGCAAACTTCCAAAGTACATAATATATACATATATATACCTATATTTCCCGCTTTCCCCACCACCACCACCACACACAGGGCTGACCATTTGGTATCTGATAACCAACTAGAGTGCTTTTCTGTGCAATATACTATTTCTCCTATTCTCAGCATTTCTTAAATGCTTGTACTTCTTTGTCTAGATCTGGGGCCTCAAGATCTTGCTCTGAATCATGTTAGCATGATATTTGTGTGATATTTGTTCATATCATGATTAGGCAATAGTAATGTTGAGAGTTTATGGTAGTTGTTTCTGATATTTCTAGGAGACACAATCTCAAAGAAAACTCCCTGTTTTTCTGCCTTTTACAATCTTTTTGCCATGTCTTCTTTTATTGTACCACAACAATAGATGCAGAAATTTTAATTATTGTTGCTTTTTCATTAATGCTATTGTTAAACATAATTGAAATCTGCATCTCTTGTGTATGATATCACAGCCTCTATGAATTAATAGGTGTATTGGATCTGTTGTGTCTAGAAGAGCCTATTTCTTTAGAGTAATTCTCAAGTTTTGGCCCTTAAAACCTTTATATCTACTCTTCCATATAGATACCTGAGCCTTTAGATGAAGAATTTGAAAAAAAAAATTCCTGTTATGACTTAATGCTCCAAAATTTTTATTCATGAATGTTTTTGGGTTTTGGTCTGTGTTAATTACCATCTGCCTCATGAAGCAGCTTCTTGGATGAGGGGCAAACTTTTATGCAGTGATATGTAGTTATAGTAATATATCATTAGGAATGATTTTATTGCATGGTCCTTGAGAAAAATAATATTAACAGGTTTTCTTCAGAGGCCATGACCTTTTGCATCTGAGGTTCTTGAACCTTTTAGACTTGCCAGGTATCTTATCTATCCCATGTAGGGGGCCTTTAATCACATACAATAGTGACTGGTTCCTCCAATTAACATTTGACTTATTTGTGATTGGTACCATTGGGAAATGAAAAATAAGTTTTCTCCAATGGAATGTCACCGTATCAGTCACATGGCCAGGAGTAGTTGGTTAACGCAAAAATGCATCCCATTCATTTTGTCCTTTCTGTCCTTTGTTTTGATTATTTCTTTTTGTTTGATTATTTTTGAGAGGGACGTAGGGAGAGAGAGCGAGCATGAAGTTATGAATATAGGTTCATAGGGAGGTAGGGGAGATCTGGGAGAAATCTGGGTAACGGAGAGAATATAATCAAAATACATCATTTAAGTATTTAATGGAAAGATTAAAACCAGCAATTGGCAGAGTTTAGAGTGTGGTCTCACATTCTGATATGGAGATGTTGTTATGGTTTCAAGAAATAAAATCCGATGTGTTGTAGATCTAACACTCTAGACCTCTGTAGTTTAATTTCATGAGAAAGCATTTAAGGAAATGAAAAGAGCATGCATTTTGAACAGCAATATATAAAACCGTGAAGGAAGGGACTAATGCAGGCTTTACTTTCTGTTTGGGAAATTCTACATAGATAAAAGCTTAAAAGGAAAAAAAATGCATGACATTTCCTGGATGAGTGTTCAGAATTCGAATCATTTGAAAAGGCATCTTAAAATTGCAAAGGGAGAGAGAAAAATACCATCCATTCCTTATTAACAGTTGATTCAGTAACATATGCAGACAGTCATGTTCAGACTTACATGACGTTAAATGCCCAGTGCCCAAAGGTGTATGTTAAATGTCAATTATTCCGTTTTGCTTTCAGTCTTTACCAGGCTTCTACAGTCTTTTTTGATTTGAATATTTAACAGTAATTTGATGAGAAAATTTCAACGTGCTAGGAAGTAGAAACTGCTTTCTCTTACTTCAATTTAACAAGCTTTTTTATTTCAAAGCAGATTCAAGCAAACTTGTATTTAACAACTTGAGGGTAAGTGCACCGTGAAAAAAAATTGAAGTAAAACATAGAGCATCTCCTTCAAAGAGCTCATAAAGCCACACCTTGGTGCCTGCACTAGCCTCAGCTAATCATTGTGAGTAAAAAGAGTACATGTTAATTTCACTCAGGATTCATAACCATTGAAACAATGAGACATAATTTTGAAAACCAGAGGCAGTTCATTTTGCTGGTATTGTCTGGTGGTATTACTGGAGAGAAAGCAGAACTATCTTTATGCTAGGGAAAGTACAAAAATAGAAGTCAGAGTTAAACACTAAATAGTTTCTGTGATTATATGAATTGCTAGATTTATAACTTGATGCATTTAAATATGTCTTTGTCAAGACTTCTAATTCCTTTATTCTATCCTCCATTTATATTTTCAATTTTGAATCATCATCTAATAAAAGAAAACCAACACACATTAAAGAGACATTAGAGAATGAAAATATTTACTACATATACATAACACTTAGTACTACTAATATATGCCCTAAGAAATAGTAAAATTGTTTTGCTTTGCAATTTGCAAATTTTACTTTGAATTTAGCTTACAAGTGACAAAGTCATTGACTATTTGTGTTTATAGCTAAGCAATGTACTGGAAAGAAGATAACTCAGCATATTCAAGGAACTGAAGTGACTCAAAAATGCTGAAAATTCAGCAGTAAGCTCTGGTCATCATTTCAATCATTTTAATTTGTGTCATCCAGGTAGTGACTACTTAGTAGAGAAGACATGTGTCAACATTACTTTTCAAAAGTGAAACTCTTAATGACAGAAGAGTAAATTAAACATTTCCTTAAATTTTAGATTTTTATCTAAGAATCAGGATTTCTCTATGTAGTACAGCATGCTAGCAAACCTTGTGACCTTCCTGGCTCAATAATCTGAGTGCTGTGATTACTGGAAGGTGCCACAAAGATTGGTTCAATTATCATTTTTTTATATTATGATGATTCTTTTGTAATCTTTTCCACTAAATATAAAAATGTATTATATATATGCACATATAGCTTATATATTGTATATATTACATAAATATATGCAAGCTAAAGGGTAAACCATGGATCTTATAAAGAATCAGTGTGTGGAACACAGCAAAGAGAGGCAGAGAGATTGAGTTACAATCTCATAATAGTGCACCAACAGAGGATCCACAATCTGGAAAAAAATGTAAGTCTGCTACAACCTCCTCACACCATGGGCTTCACAACTTTATATCATAGATATACACAGGAATGAGGAAGTTAGGATAACTTCAGGAAGAAGGTATTTTATGTTATTCCCTTTAAGTATGCTCCTAATAAAAGCAGTGTACTAAATTAAACTAGTAGAAAAATAATATGTATTAAGCATGGAAGGAGCATGGAGAACTTGTTTTTCTGTCTCATTCAATTACAATAAATGATGCATTTTTTGCAGGACTAACGAACTATCGAACCAGACACATCCCACTCTTGCAGTATTTATCAACTGGCAGCTACATGCAGTTGCAAAGTTAAAAAGTAACAGATATCGTTACAATACTTTGATGACAATAATATTCAAACCCAAACAACTCTTTCATGTCTATAAGATATACTTTCATACAGTTCCGGTTGCTTACAAAAGGGCCCAATGTCTCAATCTCTGCAAAAGTCAAATTTTGATAAGACACTCTTTTACCATAAGCTCCTGTGTGTGGTAAAGATGGATCTATCTATCCCATCTTTCCTCTTGCATTTTTCCCCATTGGGACATACTGGGTCCCGTCATTTATTCTATATGCTTGGTGTCCGAGGAAATTACTGTCATGAGTTGGTTCTGTGTGTATTTTTGAGGCTTTTTCCCTAGTCTGTGTATGCATGCCCACTCTCCCTTCCAGATCTGTGAGACATGGTTAGTGTTTCAAGTGCTGTTTTCTCATGGGTACCCAATTGTCTCTATTGAGTCAGAAAAGCTCGTAGGATCAGGAGTTGTAGTTAGTAATTCTGAGTCCGAAAAGCTCCTAGGATTAGGAGTAGTAGTTACTAATTCCAGGTAAGAGATTTGAAAATCATTAGCCCCATGCTGAAATTTATGGAAAAAAATGGTTGGGAAAGAAGAGAGATTACTGGGGAAATTACAGCTGTTGCATGTGTGTTGACAAAGTAAAGCTAGAAAACTGCCCAAAGAATAACAATTTTTTGAGATAGAAAAAGAGACAGCAAGGTGCATTAATTTTGAGATTGCTACACCGTCCTGTGAACTAACTACCTGGTCTTGCCAAGTGAGAGTCTGTTTCCCTGGGTGCCTGGTCCCAATAAACCTGTTGGACAGGTAGTCTTATGCTGATCCAAGGCTAGGCTGCATGGCTCCTGACAAAGTGAAAAGATGACAATTTAGTAAAAATTTTGTTCACGTGGACCTTTAGGAGAATATAATACTCATATTCGGTATTATGTTCTGAGGATGTATGACTTAGCCAGTCACATATTTTTGGCTCAGTTAATGTTACCTGTCATTTTGTAGAGCAGTTCAGAAATGAAATACTTTGGAAAAATTGGTGTCACGGTTGCAACACTGGGCATCTCTTGCCAGGATAATCATTATTTTGTCATTCAGGACTCCCAGCTGATTCCGACTGATGATTCCTTTTTCTTCTAGCCGTGTTTAGAGGACTTTCCAGCATGAACAATTTAAGGAAGTATGGATTATGATTCCAGGTCAGCATAAACTTTATTTCTCTATGTTCTGTGACACAATCATGTGGTAGCAGCTATAGTAGGTTCATACTATCAAGGTATGAAGAGGAAAAAATTATGGCAATAGCCTATACTGCTTGTTGGGTATATGATACTCCACTGTTAAAAATTTAAAAGTTATTCCATATTGGGCATTAGAGTTTTTATTTAATGGTCTATGATATCTGTGGAAGCATTGCTCTACTGTTCATTCTCATTATGTTGTGAGACACAAATGTGCACACACACACACACACACACACACAATGAGAGAAAGAGAGAGAGAATCTTCTAAAGTAGGAGGGTTTTATATGGTTTTGTAAAAAAAATTACTAATATTTACACCTTTTCCTATTTTTTCTCTACCTTGCCCTCCTATTTTTAGCCTAAATAATCCTTCCTGTTCTGCTATTACCACCTCCCCCCCTCTCAACTGTATTTATTCTACTCTCTTCCCTCGGACTCTCCTCACGTTTCATTACTATTCCTTTAACTTTTAGCAGTGCTACAATTTAAGCACAGATATCAAGGATTTTAAGTAGTCAACACATATGAGAATGTACAAGTGAATTCTAGCCATATATTATCTCATTCAGAAAGGTTATTTCAAATTGTTTCTATTTACTTAAAATATTGCCTTAATGCATTTTTACAGATGAATATTCCATTGTGTATATATAGTAAATTTACATACATTAATCATTTGTTGGGCATCTAAGCCATCATTTCATCTCACAAATATTGTCAAGTTAGCAGCAATGAACATGGATGAGCAAGCATATCTGTAGTAGGAATGATAAAGCATTGCCAATTGTAAATATATGTCTGGCTGTTTAATAATCTGCCCACTGATTTACATAGTGACTGCAACAATTCGAACTCCCAGTAGAAGCCATGTCAGTATTTGTTTTAACTTGCTTTTATGAGCATAGCCATTCTGACTGGCATAAGATGAAATATTTAAGTAGTATTAATTTACAAGACTCTGATGGGCAAGAATATTGAACATGTTCAGTATTTCTTCATTTGAGAACATATTGTTTGATTTAAATGCCCTCCTTTTAATAATTGTGTTAAAGATAAGGTTTCTCTGTATAGCCCTGACTGTCCTGCAACTAGTTCTATAGATAGGGTAGGCTGAAACTTGGGGATCCACCTGATTCTCTGCCTGAGGAGTACTGGGATAAATGTGTGCACTATTACTTTTGTCTCTACTCCCCAATTTTTAATTAGATTGACTGTTTCCTTATTTTTGTTTTTGTGGGCTTTTTGTTCATTTTAAATTCTTTTTGGAGTGCTTTAGGCACAGCCTTATGTAGAGGTATAGCTGGTAATGGTTTTCCTATTTTTAAACATAGTCAAATAGCCTTATATAATATATATTTCATATGTATATACATTTGTTCATACATATGGAATATGAGAGGAATTAAGAGATTTGTACAGTAAAAACATTAAGAAACCAAAGAAAGAAATTGAAGATAACACCAGAAAATGAAATGACCTCCTGTATTAGTAGATTAGTACTGTGGGACAATGGTCTTGTACCCTGCAAAGATTTGTCACTTATATTGGTGCAAGAAAATGCTGATTGGTCAGTAGCCAGGCAGGAAGTATAGGCAGGGTTTTCAAAATAGAAGAATTCTGGGAATAGGATAGGCTCAGTCTGCAGTCGTCACCCAGGCACAGAGAAAACAAGATGAGAATGCCTCACTAATAAAAAGTGCCAAGCCACATGGCTAACACAGACAAGAATTATTGATTAATTTAAGATGTAAGAATTAATAAAACTCTGAGCTAATAGGCAATCCAGTTTATAGCTAACACAGGCCTCCATGTGCTTCTTTGGAACTGAACAATTGCTGGATTGGGTGTGACAGAAACCTCTGTCAACAGATTAGTAGGCTCAATATCATGCAAATTGCCCTTCTAGCAAAACAGTCTGTAGATTCAGTACAATTCCCATCAAAATGTGCACTAGCTTCATTTTCATTGCACTGGTAAAACACCATGACCAAAGCAACATATGCACCAGAGAGTTTATCTTGCTTCATGTTTCCAGAATGTTACAGTCCTTAACGGTGACAGACATTGGAGCAGGAACAAATTGTTGAGAGATAACAACTTGAAACAAAAGCACAAAGCAGAAAGAGAAATGAAAGTTAACAGGCTTTTACTTTCAAAGCTTGACTCCATTCATTTTCTTCTTCCAGAAAAAGGCTGCATCACCTAAATCTTGCCAAGCAGAACGACTAACAGGAGACAAAGTGTTCAAATTCACAGGGTTGTAGGGGGCATTTCTCGTTCAAACTACTACTAGATTACAATGCAGTTGTTCATAAAGAGTGAAAAATAATTTCAAAATTGATATGGGAACACAAAGGACTCAAGATGTCAAAGAAATAAGATTAAAAAGAGTCCCTAATAATGTATCACCGTTCCATACTTCAAGTTACACTACAGAGCTAAATAACAAACAGCACAGGAGCAGCATGAAAGCAGAATCAACAAGCAATAGAATAGAACCTGAGCATCCAGAATGAAATTTAGTTCCTTAGTAGTCACTTGCTTTTTTACAAAAAAAAAAAAAAAAGCCCGTAATAAACACTTGAAAAAATAAAAAAAAAACAATGGTTCAATTAGATAGGCACATTTATAATAATCAATATATGTCATTACCTAATGCTGAATCTCGGCATTCAAATATATCGGGTCTTCAACATAAGATCAGAAATTCTGGATATAAAGGAGGAGGAAGAAGAGAATGTGCTTTAATTTATAAGCACAGTAACAGATTTTCTGAACAGGACTCCAGTAATGGAAGCATGAAGAGCAATAATTAATGAGTGGGACCTCATAGAGCTAAAAATAAAACTTCTGTACAACAAAGGACACCATTATTCGAGTCAAAAACCATCTTATAGAATGGGGTCGAAGTATGTAACTAGCTTCTCTCATCTATTCAGCCTCGTCTCGCTGAAAAAAGTTCCATAGAAACCATGTTCATTGTTGTTGAATTTATAATACTCAAATACTGGAAGCAACTTTGCTATCCTTCAAGAGAAGATAGATAAAGAATCTAAGTTATATTTAAACAGGGGAGTATCGTCCAATTGTTAAAAATATAGTATCACAAAATTTGCATACAAGTGAGTGGAATTAAAAGTATCATCTTTGTTGAGGTATCCCTGAGCCAGAAAGATAAAATATGATGAGTATTCACCTCTATTTATATTTTTGGAGATTCTTTTGTGAAGTGTATGTTAGGGATTACCCTTTCTAAATTTCTAACATTCAACCTCACCATGATACCAGTCTTGTTTATCTTATACCGTTTTATCTATCTGAATTTTATACCATTTTATCCATCATCTATCTATCTATCTATCTATCTATCTATCTATCTATCTATCTATCTATCTATCTATCTAAGTCTGTCTGCATGTCTATCATCTATCAATTTTTCAATATATTTATGTTTCTTTTTACTGAAAATATTTTTTTCTAACATAATATATGCTGATTACTGTAGATGGAGCTGCGGGCTCTTTTCCTGCTGCCTGGCTCCCGGCCACCTGACTAGCTTATTCAGTAGAGCATGAGACTCTTAATCTCAGGATCATGGGTTTGAGCCCATGCTGGGCACCATTTGTAGAAGGAGCAGCAGCCTGCTTCTTGCCACCCAGCTCCCGGCTGCCTGGCTAGCTTATGCCCCAATATAACAACACACAAACTATATTCATATAAAGATTGCCTGGCCCATTATATCTAGCCTCTTCTTGGCTAATTCTCACATCTTGCTTAACCCATTTCTAATAATCTGTGTAGCACCACAAGGTGGTGCCTTACCGGGAAAGATTAAGCATGTCTGAGCTGGCAGAGGCTGGCTCCATCGCTTCTGACCAGAGAGGAGAAGCATGGTGTCTGTCTCACTTCCCTTCTTCCCAGCATTCTGTTCTGTCTACTCCACCTACCTAATTTTCTGACCTATCAGACCAAGCAGTTTTCTTTATTGATTAACCAATGAAACAACAGATTGACAAATGACCTTCTCACATCAGATTACTGTTTCCCTTCCATCTACTTCCTTCATTTCATTCCTAACTCATCTTCCATATGGAATCTATGCCCATTTTGTCACTCATTAGAGAACAAACAGATTTCTAAGATATAATAATATGATATGATATATGATAACACATATGAATAGGCCAAAACAAACAAACAGAATGAAAAGAGCTAAAGAAAAGACTCAAGAAAAATCTCTGATGCAAAGACAAATTCATTTTCACTCTGTATTCTGTTCAAAATTTTAAACAGGAAGCAATAATATATGTGTAAAGTATTTATAGGGTAGAAAGAGACAAAAGGTGTATTTTCCTGTATATATGCAAAATAAGATATGTAAAATAAGATAAAACTTTTGAAAACAAACCTAAAAAAAAAGTAAGCAAACAAACAAACCTGATTGACATTATCAGACAATGACATTATCAGACAAATCTCCAAGGACATTGTTAAGTTCAAATTCTGTTGGTCATCTATTCTTGAATTTACAGTCTACCCTTTAGAGTAGTTTTGATCCATTAAGTGAGTAGCACTGAGGATAAAATAACCCAAATTTATTTGTAAGTGGCTATCAGTGGGAGATAGTTTCTGAATTAGGTATGGGAAAATGTATCTACGTCTTTCAGCTCTAGTTCAGTATCTGCTGCAGACTTGGGCAGACTCAGGGTCTGTGTGTTTTTCTATGTGTAGATTCTTCTGATCGTGAGGGTCTTGCTCCCTTGGTGTTCTTCATCCCACTTCTGTGTTACACTTTTTCCACCTATACCACCCTTTATAGCAAAATTTGTCTTTCTGACCCAAACTATAGTTCTTATCATTTTAATTTTATTAAGAATAAAAACATTCCTCTTAATTCCAAAATTTCATAATTCAAATGAGTGTTGTTTTTGCTTAACCTAAGATGGGTATTTGTCTCATTATTCTTGATTATTGAACATTCAGAGTGTCTCTATGTTCTGTTTTCTTTTCTTCTTCTCTTATTTGCTTTTTTTTCATTCTGTTTTGTTTTTGGTTTTATTTGTCATTAATACAGTCAGTTTAGGGACACAGTTCTGTGCACACTGAATATTTTGAATGAGAACAATGCAATCAATTCCAAGAACTCGGTAAATATTTTTGGTGGTGGTGGTTTTTTTTTTTTTGAAATCTATGGGACATAGTTGGATATTGTCTGCTAATTTTCAAAGATTTATTCTCATCCCATACACCAACACAAAATAAAATACGTTCTGAAACTACATTATAGTGTATTAGTGATAAAAAAAAAATGAAAGCTTTAAGTCTGAAGATGTGGCTCAAGGGCAGAATGTTTATCCAGCAAGTCTGAAACTGCAAGTGTCACCTCATGAAAAAAGAAAACTAATCAAACTGCAGTTTGGGCATCATAATTCCACTATTTGCTTCTACTTTACTTTTCTACATATGCCTCTTCTCATAGTTAACTAAGATCTAATTTTTACTCTAAATCTGGTTAGTGTAATTTTTTCTTTTGTAGATGTTAGCTAGATTTTAGTTTTCATCCAAAATGCCCATGTTCCAGCATATTATTCAAATGGCAAATGTCTATATTTGTGTCAAATGACACATTCCCCATTACTCTATGATCTGTTGAATTAAAGGACCCATGAGCATTATTAGGCTACCAAGCACTAATGGCAGTTTTTTTTTTCATTACTAACTCTAAACTGATTTCATTATGGCTTTTGAAATATGGCACTGATGTCTGAATTGACTTTCACCTCTCCTTTTATCTTATGTAGCCTGTGACATATTCTAAAATACACATTAATGCAGTGAAAGGCATCAATTGTTGGTAATGAACTCATAAGCCACCTTTTATGTTAGACAACATCAAATACCTTGTCCTTGATAACTCAGCACAAAATGCAGTTTCCTTAGACTCACAGAATTTCTACTGAATCATTTAATAATAATAATAATAATAATACCTTTGTCTGAAATATTTTATTATGAGAAAAGAGTTCTTTGTTCTTGTTTCCATGCATTGTACTTTTTGACCATCCTCCCATTCTCTAGTCTCCAGTTTTTTTCACTCTTTCTCTTCTCCTTAGATCTAAATATTTAATGGCTAACACTCGTCTTCCAATATGCAACCTGTCAAGAATGTACTTCAATGTAGAATAATCTACTACTGACTAAGACTCAGTATGAATAAGGGTCTTTCTTAGATACATACCAAATGGCTTTATAGCCCTTGTTTTATTTAAGAAGACAGTTCAGAACATCAGCCTCAGCTGGATGACAGCACAGCTCTGTTTCAGGGTTGGAATGGCATGGCAGGACACAGGACAGGAATTTGACTTTCATAAAGAGAACTTTTCTCCATCTTGACATTTTATTTCATATGGGGCAGCTTGTTAAGGACTTATCATTATCCATTACCCACAAGTATATCTTTATTAGTGAAATTAATGAGAAAAGGTTCTTCATTATTTATGCAACAATCTGTTACTTCTCCCCCTCTACCTCTTCCTTTTCATACCTATAAAACATATACTTTTTCAGTTAGTTCATAATTTTTTACATCACCCTGATATAATTGTAAAGGGATAACTTCTCTAGAAAAGCTTAACTAGTTTTCCTATACCATAGCATGTTAGTTAAATCTGTATTTATGAGCCATGCTTTTAGACGTCAATAGCTAATATCTATAAAACTATCAATGCTACAACCTTTTTCTTTTTAATTCATTCACAAAAAAATCCTTAGTGTTTGCCCTGGTCCAATGACAGTCCTATCTTCTAGAATTTCCTAAGATCTGTGCATTCTAATCACTTTTTTACCCGACTCTTTTTTTTTCCACTTTTTTTTTCTAATTGGTCTGAAAACATGTAAAACAGGTACCCCTTTCTTCCTGTCCAGGTATTTTCTTCTGCTATGTAGCTTCATCATGGCTTTTATGTCTTTCCCAACATCTTAGCTTGCAAATAAGCATCACCTGAAGTCCCGTTATACATTCTGATAACACACTGTTTCATCCATTTGCTTTCTGTTGTATTCATACTTGGTAGAGTATGATCTTCAAAGATACAATACACTTTTCTGCTTGTGTTTATTTTTTATCTCACAATTGGAAGTTTCCCTGAAGTGGCAATATTGGTGTCTTCTGCTTCATAATATATTCCAAGCACCTCGAACAGTTCATGGCACAGCACTCAGTCCACATGGGAGGAATTGAGATTTAGAAGGAAACAAAGATAATTTTCCTAGTTTCCCAGTGGAGAAATAGATGGTGCATAATGAGAACAAGATAAATGATAGTTGTTTGCAAATTTTAATGCATTTCTATGTTTTATAAAGGTAAAATGCTACACTTCTTAAGATATGCAAAAACTTCACCAATGTACTTTATGACTTACTTTTCTCTATAACTTAAATTGTTCTTAATATGACACTGTATGACAGTTTTCTGTGTATGTAACTGCCAATATATTTGCAACTATCACATCTACATAATTATGTGGTACAGAATATATTTATAAGGTATAGAATGAATTGTTAAATCTCTCAAACTCTACTGTTCTACAGATGACTTTTATTTTTATTTCTAGCAGGAATGCAATAGACAGTACGTTAAAGACTTGAAATATTGCATGCTAGTACTATGTTCTGTAGACACAAAAGATTTGAATTAAGAAAAAACTAATAGCATATCACAAAGTGGTGGCACATGCCTTTAATACCAATACTAGAGAGGCAGAGGCAGGTGGATCTCGCTGAGTTTGAGGCCAGTCTGGTCTACAAGAGCTAATTCCAGGACATTTTGTCTACAGAGAAAATTTGTCTAAAAAAAACATACTAATATTATTTTATGTACACGGAAATGTGCATATAATTATGTTTCAAATGTATTTAACAATTTGTAGTGTTCATAAACCTTCTGGTAGTTATAGAAGATAAGATACATATAGAGTATTCTAATATTTCATGTCAACAACATGGTATATTAGTAAATTAAAAACTATAAAGTATGTGAAATATACACACATATTAGAGACTTTTTCTTATAATTGAATTTATTATGTAGTCAATTTATGCCTTGAATTCCTCATTTACCTTCCCCTATGTCCTGGGAATCATAGACGTATACCATCTTGCTCCAAATATTATCATATCTTAACTCATTATAAAAAGGATTAATGTTATTGTTTGCTTCTGATTAAATGGTATAAATATCCTATTTATGAAATACAAAAAATATAGATAGATAGGTAGATACTTAATGTAACAAGAAATATATTAATATTAGGGCTAAATTTGTTAAAGCTACATGCATATCATATAAGCTAGAAACCTTAATATCTAAGAAATGCCATGATGATGATTCCCATTATCTTGTAGCCTTATGAGCAGAATGAAATCTTAGGTCATCAATTCACATACACTCATATTATTTACATGGTTACTTTTCTCCTTACCCTGCTCATATCATCCTTAATTTTTAGTTCTTTTCTTGTAAATACTTTGAATTTAAATTGTTTTACAGTCTCTATTTTAATGAATGTTTTCAGGGTAAATGGGTTTACAGTTAATACCTGTAATTTTTATTTTCTTTTTTTACATAAGTATTAAGTAGAATTATATAAAAATGTTGAAGTTAACTAAAATAAGTTTTAAAGATAGAAATCTGCCTATATACATACCTTAGTTGACTAGTATTCAGGCAAATATTCCAACAAGTCAGCAATAATTAAAATGTTGTATAATCCTTCTAGATTGGAGTTGTACAGATCATCTTCAAAGTAAATTATTAAATATACCTAACTCAGTAAGCATCCAAAGAAATGAGAGTATAAATTAATGTTTCGAAGTGAGGTTAAGCTGGACATAAAGTCACAGGGTTCCAAGTAGTTTTATCGTGGAAAAATATTTCAAACAGAGAAACCATAGAAAAGAAAGTCACAGAAATATGTTAAAATTAAATAGACTGTGATTCATTTTTTTCATGTTCTCTATATTATATCTAATTTCTGGAGCCTTTGTTAAAAAACAAACCAACAAAACAAAAACTAGCATTTCAAAATTATGTGAATGTTTGCTAGATTCTCCACAGAAGGTACAAAAGCATCCTTTTCACTTGGCACTAATTCTAAATAGTAATGCCACAAATAAAGCCTTAGATCACTGTTTTGTCCTGGTGCATTCTTGAAAAGTCACCAATATCAATGAGTATTTCCTTTTGTGCTAGAGACCTAATTATTTCTATTCTAGTGTGATTTTTCTACGATTCCCTACAGTTTCTAAATCTTTTTAAAAAATAGCGTTACCCTTATCTGGATCCTATATTTCATTTTTAATTATTCCTTTATAGCAAAAAATCCTATAAATTTGCTACAAGAAAATTAAAATGACCCAAGTCCTTAGAAAACCCATTGTGCATCAGAGAAGATCCATTGATGAACAAGTTCACTGGTATCACACAAAGGCAAATCATTGTTTACTTAGAGAACCTGGTTATTTGTAAAGGTGAAAATATGACAACTTGGTGTCTCTGCGTTCTCTGGCTTACGGTCATTCATGATATTTTCAGCATTCTGGCAAATTCAAGGTGTATGCAAGTATTTCCAGGGTTACACAGAACGGGAAGTCCTCATAGGCTCTTTTCTGAGAAAACTAGATCTAGTAGTCCACGACCACAAGGGAAAATTATCTAATCTTTTCTACCACCAGAAGCAGATAATACATGTGTTATGCTCATACAGTGTTCCTATATAGTTTCATATAATTATGAACTCTAGTACTCATAATAAGTTGTAACAACAGAAACTATCTCAGCAACAAGTTAAGCCAACTTGCTGAAGGTAGTTTAGTTAGCAGATGGCAGAGACTTGAAGAATTGATTCAAACACAGGATACCTGCCTGGCAGGAGACATGGTGCTTAACTCCAGAAGAACTAGCTTTCTCAGAGTACTCCATTCCAGAGATTTTTGGGATTCTCTGAAATTGAACTAGAAGCACAAACACAAAAATGCAACACACAGGTATGCATATATAACCTGTGGGTACACATATATGTAATAATTACATAGCACTTAAGAGCTCAAAATATTCTCAAATGTAAGCTACTATCAATCAAAGCTACCTCTTTAAATTTAAATATCAGCAGAAGAAAGAAACAATAAGTTTCACTTCATGAAAACATTGTTTTAATTAATACTAGTTGAAAGAGATGCAACTAAATCTTCTCATTATCTGTTATGATCTTTTCTCTTCACTCTATCAATATGCCTGCAAAGAAGTGATATAAAATAAAATTCAGATGGCTGGAGACAGATGGGACTGATGTATTTTATGGATACATTCTATGTGTTATGAATGAACAAACTTGTCAGTTTCTTTCACTTCATTTAAGTGGTGCAAATGATTTATGTTAAATTATCTTAATTGAAAGCAATTAAATTTTGAAGGTATTATGGTTGAAATGACAAGTACACTGTGCCGCAAAATGAAAAAAAAAACAGAGTTCACTTTGATTTACCACAATACAGAATAGAAAACTTATATACCATAGTACATAATAGAAAGCCCATAATAGGTAAAGACTGTTTGATACAGTATCTTTACAAACAATTCACTCTAAAAATATTGGAGAATTCAATTATTCTTATATAAACATTATGCTTTTAATTTAATATCTACTTATACTGCCATGTTGAAGATGAAAATACAGCCTAAAATTTTGGCTCAATATTAGAAGCTTTGGAATTAACTTACATCAGATAATTTTGAATTTTATTTTCTGAAGATTTTATTTCACACTATATACTCTGCCTCATTCTTCCCACTAACACAGCCCTTTAGCTACTTAAGTTTCTCCGTAGCACCTTGTGTTTTTAGTAAAATGCTCTTGGCCTCTTTTCTGTTCACAGAAGTTTCTGTCTACCCAGTCCAGAAATAAACACACTGAGACTATATTATTTGCAATACTGTTTGGCCAATAGCTTATGTGTATCTCTGGCTAACTCTTACAACCTAAATTAACCCATCTCAATTAATCTGTGCATCATCACAAGGTCATGGCCTACTGGCAAAGTTTCAGAGGGTTATGGCAGAGACGTCTGTCACCAGTGGTTGCTACATGGCTTCTCCCTGGCTCTGCCTTCTTTCTCCCAGCATTTAGTTTAGTTTTCATGCTTATCTCTATTCTGTTAAGTCACTGACTGAAACAGATTTATTCATTAACAAATAAAAGTAACACATAGACAAAAGGATTTCCCATATCACGATTACTTCTTATTTATTACTTTGTCTTGTTTTTTTTTCTATAAGAATATCTTGTGAAATAATTTGGCTTAGATCATAGCACATGTTCTGTAAAACCCCTTTTGAATTTCTAATGCTATTCGGAAATAACCATTTACTACTGTATGGGTTTTTACCTCTTCTACACTCAATTGAAATAAATATACTAAAGACTATGGATAATTAGCTACTTTTTGGATACTATATAATCAAGAAAGATGCCAATATCATTTTAAGCATTTCATTTACATATGTATATATTAAGTTAGGTAGATGGATATACATGTATGTATGCCTATACCTACTAAAGTATCCACACATCTTACCTACTATTGTTGGTCTATACTTCTTTATTAACAGAAAGAATATTGATTCATCACATTGCTATATAATAAACATTAGAGAATCTCCTTGTGCTGTGGAACAATGATCTTTTATCCTGTCACTTGTATTATTTTTAATAAAACTCTGATTGGCCAGTAGCTAATCGGGAAGTATAGGTGGGACGATGGCAACTAGGCAGGAAATAGAAGCATGGCAATGAGAATTTTGGGAAGAAGAAGGTTCAGTCTTCAGTTGTCACCCAGATGCAGAGGATGCAAGATGTGACTGCGGTACTGAAAAAGGTACCAAGCCACCTGGCTAACACAAACAAGTATTATGGACTAATATAAGTTGTAAGATTTAATAAGAATTCTGAGCTAATAGGCCAATTAGTTTATAATTAATGTAGGACTCTGTGTGTTTATTTAGAACAAAATGGATGTGGGACCTAGTGGGACAGAAATCTCAGTCAACATCTATGAGTCAAATTGATGTGTTTCTTTATTTCCATAGTCAATAAATATTGAATGACTGTTTACACAAAATGATAAAATGTTTTTTGTAGTATGATTTGTAATTGGTATGAATAATAAAAACCCAGAGTTGAGATATTATGGGGTGAAAGCAGAGCAGCCAGTCCCTATTTTTTGCTTCTATGAAATCCTCAGTCTGAATGGAGCACCCTGTCTCTACAAATCCTCAGACTGAATGCCTTGTGCTTCTGTCTCCTCCTGCGTTTTATTCCTCTCTCCAGCCAGCGATATCCCTTTCTGTCTCCACCCACATAAGAGATCGGATTAAAGCCAATTGACTCCCAAGTGCTGGATAAAAGATGAGAGCTCTATTTCTGGCTCTATTTCTCTTTGTGACTAAACAATCTAGTGTGACTCAGGGTGACCTTGATCTCAAAGAGGTATGTCTGCCTCTGTCTCCCAAGTGCAAGTGCTGGGATAAAAAGTGTATGACAATATGTCTTTCTTTGGGTTCACCTTCTTATTTAGCTTCTCTAGGATCACGAATTATGGGCTCAATGTCCTTTATTTATGGCTAGAAACCAAATATGAATGAGTACATCCCATGTTCCTCTTTTTGGGTCTGGCTTACCTCACTCAGGATAGTGTTCTCTATTTCCATCCATTTGCCTGCAAACTTCAAGAAGTCATTGTTTTTTTTTACTGCTGAGTAGTACTCTAATATGTATATATTTCATACTTTCTTCATCCATTCTTCCGTTGAAGGGCATCTAGGTTGTTTCCAGGTTCTGGCTATTACAAACAATGCTGCTATGAACATAGTTGAGCATATACTTTTGTTGTATGATAGGGCATTTCTTGGTTATATTCCCAAGAGTGGTATTGCTGGGTCCAGGGGTAGGTTGATCCCGAATTTCCTAAGAAACTGCCACACTGCTTTCCAAAGTGGTTGCACAAGTTTGCATTCCCACCAGCAATGGGCATATAGTCATCCTCTTGGAGATTAACTTTCATCAGGTGATGAAAGCAGACAGAGACAGAGACCCAAATTGGAACAACGGACGAAATCCCAAGGTCCAAGTCAGGAGCAGAAGGAGAGAGAGCACGAGCAAAGGGTCCATCCACATTCTGAGACATTGGGGATGATCTGTCGGGAACTGAACAAGGCCAGCTGGACTGGGTCTGCAAAAGCATGGGATAAAACCGAACTCGTTGAACATAGTGGACAATGAGGACTGCTGAGAAGTCATGATCAATGACACTGGGTTTTGATCCTACTGCACATATGGGCTTTGTAGGAGCCTAGGCAGTTTGGATGCTCACCTTACTAGACCTGGAAGGAGGTTGAAGGTCCTTGGACTTCCCACAAGGCAGGGAACCGGGACTGCTCTTCGGGCTGATGAGGAAGGGAGACTTGATTGAGGGAGGGGGAGGGATATGGGAGGTGGTGGAAAGGAGAAGGCAGAAATCTTTAATAATTAAATAGAAAGTGTATGACACCATTGTCTGGCCTCTATGGCTAGCTAGGGGCTAGCTCCATTCTCTGATCCTCAGGCAAGCTTCTTTTGTTATAACACAAACAACTACCATAGTTATTTCTTTCAGAGCCATGCTATAATGCTAAAATAGTAATCAAAAACACATATAACATTTTATACACTGGATACTCTGCCTATACCTCTCTCACTGTAGCTAATTTAGTACTCCTGTCAACTCGCGGAGATAGAAATTATTATACCATCCTCACTTTGATAAATAAGACTATGGAGGTACTGATAACCATAGACCAAATAAATAATTCAGATCTAAAGAGATGGCTCAGAACTTAAGAGCACTTTCCACTCTTGTAGAGAACTGGAGTTGAGCTTCCAGGTCCCATAATCAGGATGCTACAACCACCCGTACCTCCAGCTCCAGGGGTTGTGAAAACATTTTTGTCTTTGGAAGCACTACTTTCACCTACACATACACAGAAATATAGTTATCTAATTAAAAATCTACCTTAAATTAGTGTTTTATTTGAACATTTTGATACTTTAAAGTGAAATCTGCAATGGTTTAGGTAATTTTGCATTTGTAACATCTAAAGGGAATGCAACATCATCAAATCACTATTATCAAAACATGCAATGTATTTTCTTATATTCTATAATTTATCTCAAATTTCTGATGTAGTACTACCAATGATTAGAACAATTTTGCTACCTAGATTAGTTCCTAAAATATTTTTTATGCTTGAAATTATTTTTTTACAACTTTGAAAATGAATTAAAATATATTTTGAACAAAAGGAGTTGCACTACACAAGAAAGAAAAAAATATAGTCAACAGTCATTGGAAAGAAATAGCAAATTTTCTATTGTCTTTTTCAATAAACTGCAAATTCATGTATACGAAATTATATTCAGAGCATACATTAAGACATAAGAAGAACTTCATATGTATGGAAGTTAAAGATGTGGTGCATGCTTCATAAAATTTATTTTTTATGTCTATTCAGCTGTTGCTATAAAGGAATTATACATTAGAAACATAGAAAGGGATTTTAGATCATTTAAAATCCATTAAAAGCTGAGATACTTTTACAATTAATTTTCCACTGAGATGAGAATTCAGAACCTTGAAATAACTTGCAGATGGGCATCATCAAGAAGAGAACCTCTGTGACATAGACCAAGAGTAATTTTAATCTGTATTACAAATTTAGAGTTCATTTATGTCGCACACTCAGGGTTGGAATAGGCTGGTCCTTAGAAGGAAAATGGCTGAATTTCAAGGGACCTTAAATCCTGCGCTATTGTTGAACTTCAAATGCCTTTACCTGGAACATCTCCTTTGAAATGGAAATGCGCCTTGGAATGAGAAATTTACAACTCAGGTTTTTCTGCTTAGGCTTTTTTTCTAACTCTTGAAAAGCTGATGTAGTAGCATAAGTAACGAAGAGAGAGAAATACTGCCAATAACATGAGCTAATAGATTCTTAATTGTTGTCGCAGGAATTACAAAAGTTACAGTTATAACACAGTAGACATTTATCACATTATCATGAATGAAGTGCCTGCCCAGTTAGCTACAGTCATCACTGGACCTGATTGGATCCACTTCCCAGTTTGATCAGCTAATTACTGGCAAGGCTGTGCCTCTGTGATGTATTTGAACTGAGATCTCAGCTCCGTACAAGCTGTACAGTAGAGGCTTCCATTGGTAACTTGCCACATGGACCATTCCACAGAGTTTTTCTCAAAATGGTAGTTTGGTTTATCTGAAGAGGAAAGAAAACGAGGATCAACTAAAGCCGCATAACTTTCTTGATAACCTGATTATAGATACACTGCTGTCATTAGAGAATGCCTGCTTATCTTCATGAGAATGCAAAGCCAGACCCATTCTTGCTAACAAGGAGCTGTTAAAACAGTGCCAGCCATAAACAGTCTTCTGTGTTTTCTGTCTAGACATGTTTGTGTAACAATCTCTTCAAACACCAATGTAAAGGTAACAAGTACATTGTCTTCGACAAAAACAGATAATACACATTGCCAGAAATGGCTTTATCACCAAATGTTGCTTTAATATTCCTGCCAAGCCTACTTGCTAGTTGTTAAACAGTATTACTCGAACTGCTATTTCAGGACCATATTATTTGAAACAGATGACGACTAAAGGTGTTGTGATTTTGCCTAGCATATTGTTTATTCAATATTTTATAAGTGTTACTACTGCTGCTTATTTCGAAGAGAATCATCAAAAACAGGTATGAGAAATTCTGCCAAGATTCTGGGATTCCATGTAAAATATTTTGACAAGTGCTATATATAAAGAGAAAAGTCTAAAGAGATACATGAGGGTTTCTGGAGTGGAAGGTGTATGTGATAAAGACAATTGATTCATTACTCTAAATAGCTAGATAATAAAAGTATTTTCAAGTCCTGATGGGGAGCATATTTATTTTGCTTCCTATATCATAACTTTGAGCATTATGGTTATTTCTGAAAAACTTGTAAATGGTTTTTGAACTTGTTTTTACATGAAAACTTTATGCATATGTTGAATTATGAATACTTACTGGTACGTAAAATGGTTTATGTCTTGTTAGTTATGAGCTCAATTATAGAAGACACCAAGAAACAGCTCTCCGATGTTTCTAGCACCCTTCTCTCTGAAAGTAGATATTGATTGAACCTTTTAGAACAATATGACCACCAATGACCTCCGTGAACATCTGCATTGTTTGGTTTATTTTCTATAGATTTCTAGTATGTGCTTATCATATATTTAGTGAATAATGATAATATTGATCATTTTACCATAATTTCCACATGAATTAAGCTATACTACTCTAAGTATTTAATTAATCATAATTTACGAAGTTTTTTTAACAACTAAGACTTTTTTCCAACGTATTAAATATATCAATTCATACTTTGATCACTTTACTGTTATGAACTAAAGATAAAAGCCCTATCACACAGATTAATTATACAGTCAAACAAACTCTTCTTCAAATTCTATGTATGATAGTTAACTTTTATGCAGCTGGAATGGCCCCTTTGAAATGTTGGAGTTTTGTTTAGGAATACAGTTGCTATGAATTACGTTTTTGTGGACTTATCTACCACATGCACACACAAAAAGTAAAAATTATAACTTGGTAAAAATAAGATTATCTTTGATAAAGATATAAATAATTTGCTTTGGTATGGATTTTGCTTTATTGATATAAATTTAAGGTCAACCTTGTTATACGTATATATATATTTCTGATCTTGTATAAGGTATTGTGATTGTGTAGTTCATTTAAAAATGTAATGTATAATTAAGAAATATAGGTTAATAGATAATCACTATAATAGTCAAGTTTGTAGTCATGTTAGTTAGATTTTCTAGACGTGCATTTCAGATGAATAGATATTCTTCATATCTTTCAAAGACTACAGAATATGGTATTTGAAATGTTTTAATAACTTAGAAAATTTTATGACAATGAGACACGTAAGCTCCTGGCAGAACCAGGCTACTTCAAGAGGAAGATGGACATCGAAGAATCTCCTAAAGGAATTGTTTAGCCATTTGGTCAAGAAACTGCTCTTGCCTGGACTGATGCATAAACTAGACATAAAGAACTGCAGAGAGATAACTGCTAAACTTGCCTAAAGGTGAAATGATCCTTCGGGGTTCCTGTTTCATGAAAGAGTCTGTGAGACATTCTGCAGGACACATAAAAAAGTGACCAAACTGTCTTTAAAATTTCCTACTCACTAAAGATTCATCAAACTTTAATAAAATAACTCTAAAATCTCAAAAAAAATTCCTGCTTCATAGGAATGTCTGCTGGATACTATGGGCCTATAGGCAAAAGATGGATGCCCCAATGGTAGAAAAGAACTTTGGATGACTGTCCAGGCTGTGAGATGTCTCTGTCAATTCTAGAGTTTTGGAAGTTGTTCATAATGCACTTCCTGTTTACTTATGTAATATTATATCCTTCTGGAGTCTTTGATGGAGTTGAAGAATAGATAGATAGTTATAGTTTTCCTCAGTCATGATAAAAGTCATAACATAAGATAAAGTAGATATAAATATGGTAACTGTAATTTTTATTTGATACCTGTTTTGTCATATGTAATTTTACTATGTTAAAGTTAAAACCTTCCTATTTGTTTAAACAGAAAAGGGTAAATGGTGTCGGAGGTCCTTCTGTTTATGTGTTGCTTTCATTAGTTGAATAAAGAAACTGCGGCCTTTTGATATGGTAGAACTTAGGTAGACGAAGAAGACAGAACTGAATTCTGGGAAAAAGAAAGCAGATTCAAAGAGCTGCCATGGAGGTGCCAAAGACAGACATACCAAATCTTTCCCAGTAGGCCACTTCTACATGGTAATACACAGATTATTAGAAATGGGTTAAATAAAGATGTGAGAGTTAGCCAATAAGAGGCTAGAGATAATGGGCCAGGCAATAATTTAATTAATACAATTTCTGTGTAGTTATTTAGGGTGTAAGATAGCAGGATGTTCAGAACAAAGGGGCCCTGTTCCCTACTACGTATCTTTTCTTATGTATCATATGTATCCTTTTCCCTGCATTAAGTAATACCTCATCACCTAATAATACCCTTTCTTTGTCTCCTTTATAAATATTATACTATATACACACTCATAGTTGTTTATATATAAATAACTCTACACTATAGAATAGGATATCCATATCAAGGAGAACATGCGATGAACTGTTACTCCTTTTTATAGCAAAAACATCAAAATGTGACAAGGTATTTATGTACTGGTCAGTGTGATAGTTAATTTTGACTACTAATTTTCCAGAAGTTAAAATGAATTAGGAAAGCATCCAGATACAAGGGACAGATTATTCGGATTGGGTGGAAAGTAGTGTTCTATAAGCTGTAGTACTAGATTGAACAAAAGAGAAAAATAATTCCCTGAGTAGTGACTCTAATTGTTCTCTGCTTTCTGATTAAGGATACAGGTCACCAGGAGTTTTTAAGCCCCTGCCACCTTGCTTTCCTGCCTAAAATATATATTAACCCCTAGTTCCCTAACTTACTTTCCTCACAACAGTAAAAGTAGTTTAGAAAAAACTGAAATCAATATTGCATGCAAAAATTTTTGGAAAACAAAAGAATAAAATCCATAATTTTTCTTTTCAAAAATCCACTGTCGATAAACAATGACTGCATTAAATAGTGAGGACTGAAAATATCATTCCTAGTCCTGTTTCAGCTGAAAATAATCCTGTTTCCTTGCTGAAAGGAGAAATCTGAAAATACATATAGTGAAGATCTCACCAAAAGTAACATGGTGGAATCATAAAAGAAAAAGAATAACCTGAATAATTATACACTTGAGAAAAAAAATCATTGCTTAAATGCAATGTGGTACTATAAAATGTTAATTATAGAAAAAAGATGAATGAAGGATAATATGTTGCATTATTCTTGTAAGTAAAAGTAAAAAAGTTTAACAATTAAAATTTAAAGCAAGTAACATTAGATTTCATTCAATTGTGAAGAATGCCCTTCTCCTAAACTTTTTATCCAGTTATTATTCCACTATCAATAAATTGGTCATGAAGAAGAATTACTAGAAATTATCAATAACATTTAACTATATTTTCTGGGAAAAATAGCTCATCCTCTAAATGCTCTCTTTTTATATTTTACCTCATAGAACAAGTGGTGAAGAAGGGTTAATATGTTTGTATATTTTTACATATCAACACCTTTCTTTATCTTGAGTTACAGATATGTCAAGACTCTAAAATATCAAGAATAGAAAAGTCAGGTAAGCATAACGATAAATCTTTCCTCCTTAGGAAAAAAAATGCAAGTATTACAGGACATAGTTGCCTTAAGAATTCCTGGTCAAATGTGATGTGTGTGTTAAGTGCTGTCAAATATTATCAAATAAAACTGTGTCAACATGTTAACAACTAATTCTGTAAATAAGCAAGTTTAAAGTCCCTGGAGGAAAAAGAGGTACATATTGATCTCTACTTTTCCAGAGAATGATAATATGGTTTATAACTATGTAAATAATTCTCTAATAATTACTGCAATATTGTGAATTATCTGCTATGGGTGACCCCCATTACTTGCTCAACAATAGTACACTATGAACAATCCATCTGCAAACAATAGGACTGTGTTTTGCTTGATGATGGGTCATGTCAGGCACTAGAATTAGGGGTATAGATAAACTTTAATATGTATATCTTACAAAATATTGCATATATACATAGTGGACAGCATTCAGTGTCTGTTGAACATCAAGTAGGCCTTGATGATAGGTGAGAAGATAGGTGGTATAGATGGGCAGGGAAGGCAGTTATGTTGTCTATTTCCTGAGACAGAAAGTTTATGACAGACATATATTTAAGAAGATTAAAAATAACTTTAAAAGAGTTTAATATAAAGTATAATATCTTACCTGATAGGACAATAAAGTTACATTATTCAAATTAATAAATTTAGACATCACAGGAATCATAATGCTAGCATTAAGTAATAAAAATTGAGTATGCAATATGTTTGCCTTAATGGAAGATGATAACATATCACTAATCAAAAACATGATTAAGCGGAATAAATGGTTAAAATATGTTGTTAAGCAGGTATTTAATCAAGAATGCAGTGCTCATTTTTATGTAATATTAAGCAATCTATTTTTTAAATTAGAGTAATCCAATAACTAATACAGAAAGAGTAAATTTAATAAATCTGTTCCTAAAATAAAGCTGAAATATTTTAGCTTGGATGTAATGAGAGTTTTATTGTTTTTAAATCCATAAAAAATCTCCATTATGTATCAAATGATTGTTTTCTAGATGGATATCTATCTATGTATCTATCTACATGTTATCTATCTATCTGTTTGTATATATGTCTATCATCTATCATTGATCTATAATTATATTATATATGCACGATTAAGGAGAAATATAATGCATTTAAAGAATGTATATCCTTTATTAGAATGCACATATTCTAATCAATAATAATGAAATCATTTTTAAGTCATTAACTTGCATCTTTTTCTGTGAAAATTTTATTTTTCATACATTGCTTTGTTTCTTCTAAGATCCATTGCATTCTGGCTATCTTCATTAGGAGTCTTATTTCTGTGATGAAGCACCATGACCAAAAAAACAAGTTGAGAAAAAAGCATTTATTGGGCTTACATTTCCGTCATGTTGCTCATTATTGAAGGAAGTCAGAAAAGGAACTCAAACAGGGAAGGATCCTGGAGGCAGGAGCTGATACAGAGGACATGGAGGGATGCTGATCACTTGCTTGCTTCACATGACTTGCTAGGTTTGCTTTCTTATAGAAACCAGGACCACCACCCACCATGGTCCGGGCCCTCCTACATTGGTCACTTATTGAGAAAATACCTTACAGCTGGTTCTCATAGAGGCATTTCTGTTGTGGGAGCTCCTTCCGCTCCTTCAGCCAATAGCTGCTGAGATAAAAGCCCATTGGGGTGTCTTCTCTCTCCCTTTAAAAAAGCGGCCACTTCCCTCTCCTCTCTCTCTTGCTTTCTGCTCCGCTTCCAGCGACTAGACTCTCTTCTTGATTGTGCAGAGGGCTGTTGTCTGGGAAAGTGATCTGTAAGTTTTTTCCCCTTTAAATGAATAACCATTCTATTAATCATAATTCCAAACTGGTGTGAGATTGTTTGTGATTTACGCCTTCACATTTCCTCAACTGAGGCTCCTTCTTCTGCAATGACTTTGTTTTGTGTCAAGTTTGACACACAAAGCAAGCCGGTATACTGGTGTTATTGATACCTCCAAGTTTTATTATTTTTTTTATATTATTTTGTATTTATTTATTTATTGTTTTTTTTTGAGACATGGTTTCTTTGTAGCTTTTGTGCCCAGGCTGGCCTCAAACTCACAGAGATCTATCTCCAAGAGCTATGATTAAAGGCATGCACCACCACCGCTTGGCTCGATACCTCTGATCTTTCGGTTGACTCTCCGGTGACTTCCTACTATGATATGTGGCATATTCAAATAGTCTCATTAATATTTTATAAATTTTGGGAGGCAGAGGCAGGTGGATCTCTGTGAGTTCGAGACCAGCGTGGTCTACAAGAGCTAGTTCCAGGACAAGCTCCAAAACCACAGAGAAACCCTGTCTCGAAAAAGCCAAAAAAAAAAAATTATAAATTTAAATCAAAATCATTAACAACAACAAAATATCTCTTTACATACTTCCATGTCATACCCTTTCCCCCTTCATCACATTTAAAATTATGTTACAAAAAGTCCACTGATCTCTTCTTGTTTTCCCCCATCTAGTCTCTCCCATGTTTCCTCCTTCCAACACCTTTCATCCTCTCTACTCTCAATTTCATAGCCTTTTTTTCTTTTACTAGTATTCTAGTGTGTGTGGTGTGTGAAACCATATAAATGTGATCTGATAAATTTATTTTTGTTGATTGTGGTTAAGGTTTGCAGGATTACCAATTTTTATTGGATAAGCAATTAGGGGGCTCATGACTTGAAAGATCACCTATTGCACCCTTAGTAGGCATCAGTTTTCTTTGTATTTCTTCCTCTTATGGCCGTGTTTTCTGTTTCTTTTGCAGTATAAGTATAACCGTAGATTATAGTTCATTCTAGAATACTTTCTCCCAGTCTGAACATGGTAGTCTTGTTTTCCTTCTGGTTAAACATGCAATATGTTCTTAATTCCTGTTTCTAGCAGTGAGTCAGGGTCACCCTTCTGCAGTATTAACTTTCTCAGTTACTCAGAGTCACTAGAATCCCTGTACTTGTCTCTGCTTATTTATGTGATTTTCTGAAGTTCCTATTTTTACAAATGTGAGCTGATTTAAGCTTCACCTTTCCTCCTTGTACCATGTACAGCAAACTGTTAATAGGAAGGCCTACCAATTTGGTAGAACTTAACACATAGAAAATGTTTTATTAGTATTTACTACAATCAGTATTTTCAATACAATAAAAATACTACTCCAACACTTAATATTGTATATATTAAAGATGATATTTCAAAAATAAAGGTTGACTAAAATAAGTGACACACACAATAATTCTGCCAAATCATATTCATTCATGCCATTTTTTAAATTAAAAAAAAATATAAGTGGCTCTTTGAACCACACAACATCTCCCAGCTCAGCCTGTTTGGGCACTGGGACAGGGTCTGAATTGGAAGGGCATCCAGGAGGGTAGTAGCTCCTTTGTCTAGGTGGCCTGCCTGCAGCAAGCAAGGTCGGCCCTTTGTTCGCGAGACACCCAAGCAGCAGGGAGATCAGATCCGGGTGCCAGGAGAGACATTGCTGGGGTGAGTGAGTTTCTGACAGCGGCAGCAGCCTGGGACAGGGAACTCAGACGTTCCTCACCCCTCCTACACTTTCTCGTCAGCCTGCAGGGGCTATACTGCTCGATACCTCCTCTCTCTTCCTATCCCACCCAGCTTGCATCCACGGCCCTCCCCCAATTCGTCTGACTCCCTCCCCTCTTTGAACCACACAACATCTCCCAGCTCAGCCTGTTTGGGTGCTGGGACAGGGTCCGAATTGGGAGGGCATCTGGGAGGGTAGTAGCTCCTTTGTCTACGTGGCCTGCCTACAGCAAGCAAGGCGGGCTCTTTGTTTGCGAGCCACCCAAGCAGCAAGGAGATTCAATCTGGGCACCAGGAGAGACATTGGGCTTGCATCCACAACCCACCCAGAGGGGTGCTGAGGAGTTCCATCTGGATGGTCATCCATGTTTGGGCACTGAGGAGTTCAAGCTCAGCAGGACGGTCCCTGCTTCTACACTGAAGAGATACACCCAGAGACTCAGTCACTGCAAAGACTGGACCAAGACACCAGGCTTCTCTTGGCTTCATTTGAAGGAGGAGATGGGAAGGCGCCAATGCAAGAATTTCTCCAACAACCTGAAAGGCAACATGACATCACCAGAACCCAGGGATCCCGAAATAAGAAGAATTGTACACCCTACTCCAGAAGAATTAGAAGAAATCGACTCAAAAGTGAATTATTTGAAAATAATAGAAGACTTTAAACAGGAGGTGAAAAACTGCCATAAACAACTAGAGATTACAAAAAAAAGATAGAGGAAATGAATAAATCGCTCAAAGATACCCAAGAAACCAAGAGAAACAAGAAAAAGCAATCAAACAGGTAAGGGAAGTGGTTCAAGACCTGAAGAATGAAATGGAAGTAATGAAGAAAACATAAATCGAGGGAAGGTTGGAGATGGAAAATCTGGGTAAACGAACAGGAACTGCAGAGACAAGTACTACCAACAGATTACAAGAGATAGAAGAAAGAATGTCAGACACTGAAAATACCATAGAGAAAATTAACACACTGATCAAAGAAAACAGAAAAACCAACAAATTCTCATCACAAAACATTCAGGAAATATGGGACACAATAAAAAGACCAAACCTAAGAATAATTGGGATAGAAGAAGGAGAAGAAGTACAGCTCAATGCTTCAGAAAATATATTTAATAAAATTATAGAAGAAAACTTTCCCAACCTAAAGAAAGATATTCCTTTGAAGGTTCAAGAAGCATACAGAACACCGAATAGATTGGACCAAAAAAAAAAAAATCTCCTCGCCATATAATAATCAGAGCACAAAACATCCAGAATAAAGAAAGAATATTAAGAGCTGCAAAGGAAAAATGTCAAGTTACTTATAAAGGTAAACCTATCAGACTTACACCTGACTACTCTATGGAAACCATGAAAGCCAGAAGGTCCTGGATAGATGTACTGCACAAGCTAAGAGAACATGGATGCAAGCCCAGACTACTATACCCAGCCAAGCTTTCGTTCACTATAAATGGAAAAAACAAAATTTTCCAGGATAAAAACAAATTTAAACAATACGTAGCCACAAATCCAGCCTTACAGAAAGTAATAGAAGGAAAATCACAAACCAAGGAGACCAACAATGACCACAATAACTCAAACTTCTAGACACCCTTCACCAGCACAACTCAAAGAAGGCAAACACACAAACCCTATGACTAAAAAAGTGACCGGAGTTAACAACCACTGATCATTAATATCCCTTAATGTCAATGGACTCAACTCACCTATAAAAAGGCACAGGCTAAGAGATTGGATACGCAAACAGGATCCAGCATTCTGCTGTTTACAAGAAACACACCTCAGCCACAAAGACAGGCACCTACTTAGAGTAAAGGGATGGGAAATGGTTTATCAAGCAAATGGACCTAAGAAACAAGCAGGTGTGGCCATACTAACTTATAACAAAGTTGACTTCAAACTTAAATCAACCAGAAGAGATGGAGAGGGACATTTTATACTCATAACAGGAACAATTAATCAGGATGAAGTCTCAATACTGAATATCTATGCCCCTAATATAAAAGAACCCACATATGTAAAAGAATCATTACTAAAACTCAAGGCTGCCATCAAATCGCACACACTAATAGTAGGAGATTTCAACACTCCACTTTCACCAATGGACAGGTCAATCAGACAGAAACCTAACAGAGACTTAAGAGAATTAATGGAGGTATTGAATCAAATGGACTTAACAGACATCTATAGAACATTCCACCCAAATAGGAAAGAATATACCTTCTTCTCTGCAGCTCATGGAACTTTCTCGAAAATTGACCACATCCTCGGTAACAAAGCAAACTTCCACAGTTACAAAAAAAAATCCATAACCACCTGTGTCTTATCAGATCATCATGGACTAAAGTTAGAATTCAACAACAATGCTACCCCCAGAAACCCTACAAACTCATGGAAACTGAACAGTCAACTATTGACCCACACCTGGATCAAAGAAGAAATAAAGAAAGAAATTAAAGTCTTCCTTGAATTCAATGAAAATAAAGAAATAACATACTCAAAATTATGGGACACTTTGAAAGCAGTCCTAAGGGGAAAGGTCATAGCCCTTAGTGCCCACTTAAAGAAAACAGAGAAAGCACAGATTGGAGATTTAACAGCCCACCTGAAAGCTCTAGAAAAAAAAAAGAAGCAGACTCACCTAGGAGGAGTAGAAGACTGGAAATAGTCAAACTGAGGGCTGAAATCAACAAAATAGAAACACAGAAAACAATTCAAAGAATCAATGAAACAAAAAGCTGGTTCCTGGAAAAAATCAACAAAATTGATAAACCCCTATCCAAACTAATCAAACGGCAGAGAGAGAATTTGCAAATTAATAAGATCAGAAATGAAAAGGGGGACATAACCACAGACATAGAGGAAATTCAGAGAATCATTAGATCTTACTACAAAAGCCTGTATGCCACAAAACTGGAAAATGTAAAAGAAATGGACACTTTTTTAGATAAATACCATATACCAAAGTTAAATCAGGACCAGGAGAACAATCTAAATAGACCTGTCAGTCGCGAAGAATTAGAAGCTGTTATCAAAAACCTCCCTACCAAAAAAAGCCCAGGACCAGACGGTTTCAATGCGGAATTCTACCAGAATTTCCAAGAAGACCTAATACCTATACTCCTTAAGGTATTTCACAATATAGAAACAGAAGAGTCATTGCCAAATTCCTTTTATGAAGCTACAGTCACTATGATACCAAAACCACACAAAGACTCAACCAAGAAAGAGAATTACAGGCTAATCTCACTCATGAACATCGACGCAAAAATCCTCAACAAAATACTGGCAAACCGTATCCACGAACACATTAGAAAAATTATCCATTATGATCAAGTAGGCTTCATCCCAGAGATGCAAGGCTGGTTCAACGTACGAAAATCTATCAATGTAATCCATCATATAAATAAACTGAAAGAAAAAAACCATATGATCATTTCATTAGATGCTGAAAAAGCTTTTGACAAAATTCAACATCTCTTTATGATAAAAGTCTTGGAGAGATTAGGGATACAAGGGTCATACATAAATATAATAAAAGCTATTTACAGCAAACCGACAGCTAACATCAAAGTAAACGGAGAGAAACTCAAAGCCATCCCACTTAAATCAGGAGCACGATAAGGCTGTCCACTCTCTCCATACCTCTTCAATATAGTACTTGAAGTTTTAGCAATAGAAATAAGACAACATAAGGGGATCAAGGGGATTCAAATTGGAAAGGAAGAAGTTAAACTTTCATTATTTGCAGATGATATGATAGTGTACATAAGCGACCCCAAAAACTCCACCAAAGAACTCCTACAGCTGATAAACACCTTTAGTAATGTGGCCGGATACAAGATCAACTCCAAAAAAGCAGTCACCCTCCTATACACAAAGGACATGGAAGCAGAGAGGGAAATCAGAGAAACATCACCTTTCACGATAGCCACAAACAGCATAAAATATCTCCGGGTAACTCTAACCAAAGAAGTGAAGGATCAATTTGACAAGAACTTTAAGACATTGAAGAAAGAAATTGAAGAGGATACCAGAAAATGGAAGGATCTCCCTTGCTCGTGGATTGGGAGGATCAACATAGTAAAAATGACAATCCTACCAAAGGCAATTTATAGATTCAATGCAATCCCCATCAAGATCCCATTAAAATTCTTCACTGATCTTGAAAGGACAATAATCAACTTTATATGGAATAACAAACAACCCAGGATAGCCAAAATAATCTTATACAATAATGGAACTTCTGGAGGCATTACCATTCCTGACTTTAAACTCTATTACAGAGCTACAGTAATGAAAACAGTGTGGTATTGGCATAAAAACAGAGAAGTCGACCAATGGAATCATATAGAAGACCAGGATTTTAACCCACAAAACTAAGAACACCTCATTATTGATAAAGGTGCTAAAAGTATACAATGGAAGAAAGAAAGCATCTTCAACAAATGGTGCTGGCACAACTGGATGTCAACCTGTAGAAGAATGAAAAAAAACCCATATCTATCTCCATGCACAAAACTCAAGTCCAAATGGATCAAAGACATCAATATCAATCTGAACACAATGAACCTGATAGAAGAGAAAGTGGGAAGTACCCTACAACAGATGGGCACAGGCGATCGCTTCCTAGGTATAACCCCAGCAGCACGGTCCTTAAGGGCAACATTGAATAAATGAGACCCACTGAAACTGAGAAGCTTCTGTAAAGCAAAAGACACTGTCACTAAGACAATAAGGGAAACCACTGACTGGGAGAAGATCTTCACCAACCCCGCAACAGACAAAGGTCTGATCTCCAAAATATATAAAGAACTCATGAAACTAGACTTTAAAATGCTAATTAACCCAATTAAAAAATGGGGCACTGATCTGAAGAGAGAATTCTCAACAGAAGAAGTTCAAATGGCCAAAAGGCACTTAAGGTCATGCTCAGCCTCCTTAGCAATCAAGGAAATGCAAATCAAAACAACACTGAGATATCATCTTACAGCTATCAGAATGGCTAAAATCAAAAACACCATTGATAGCCTTTGCTGGAGCGGCTGTGGAGAAAGGGGTACCCTCATCCATTGCTGGTGGGAATGCAAACTTGTGCAACCACTTTGGAAAGCAGTGTGGCGGTTTCTCAGGAAATTTGAGATCAACCTACCCATGGACCCAGCAATGCCACTCTTGGGAATATACCCAGGAGATGCCTGATCATATGACAAGGACATTTGTTCAACTATGTTCATTGCAGCATTATTTGTAATAGCCAGAACCTAGAAACAACCTAGATGCCCTTCAATGGAAGAATGGATGAAGAAAGTGTGGAATATATACACATTAGAATACTACTCAGTGGTAAAAAACAATGACTTCGCGAATTTTGCATGCAAATGGATGGAAATAGAAAACACTATCCTGAGTGAGGTAACCCATACCCAAAATGATGAGCATGGGATGTACTCATAATTGGTTTCTAGAGATAAATAAAGGTCAGTGAATCTATAATTTGATATCCTTAAGAAACTAAATAAGAAGGTGAACCCAAAGAAAAACATGTAGCTATCCTCCTTTGTTGAAATTGGGGCGTCGGGGTTTGTGTCCACAACACCCCGGTCGCCTGGCTAGCTTATGTCCGAAATAATTACACGGAAACTGTGTTCTTTTAAACACTGCTTGGCCCACTAGCTCTAGCCTCTTACGGGCTAACTCTCACACCTGGTCTAACCCATTTCTAATATTCTGTGTTAGCACCCCAAGGTGCGCTTACCGGGGAGATTCTAGCCTACGTCCATCGTGGGTCGGTCGGAGCTTCATCGTGAGCATGCCTCAGAGAGCCATCGATCCCCTCCGGCCCGCGAGAGAGGAGGCTGGCTTCTCTGAGCGGAGCTGCGTGCATTCTCTGACCTCACTTCCTCTTCCGCCCAGTTCTGTTTACTCCACCCACCTATGTTCTAACCTATAGGACCAGCCAAGCAGTTTCTTTATTTTAACCAATGAAATCAACAGATTGATATATGACACTCCCACATCACTTCCCCTTTTTCTGTTTAAACAAAAAGGAAAGGCTTTCACTTTAACATAGCAAAATTACATAAAACAGTTATAAAGTAAAAATTACAATAATCTTTATCATAACTAAGGAAAAGTATAACTATAACTAACTCTTCTTAACTCCATCAAAGACTCCAGAAAAATACAATATTATCTAAGCAAACAAGAAAAAAGCAATGTTTAAACTCTAGAAATGACAGAGACATCTCGCTGCCTGTACAGTCACCCAAAGTTCCTCTGTACCGTTGGGGCATCCATCTTCGGCCTACAGGCCCATAGTTTTCAGCAGACATTCCACAAAGCAGGAAATTTCAAAGGCAGTCACTATCTGCTTGTCCTGAAGAATGTCTTGCAGACTCTTTCATGAATCAAGAACCCCGAAAGATCATCTCACCTTTAGGCAAGTTCAGTAGTCCTCTTTCTGTGGGTTCTCTGTTTCCAGTTTATGCAATAGTCCAGGCAAGAGCAGTTTCTTGCCCAAATGGCTATCAAACTCCATAAGGATCCTCTTCGATGCCCATATTCTTCCTGAAGTAGATTGGTGCCGCCAGGAGCAGAGTGTCTCATTGTCATGAAAAACCCTAAGTTATCAAAACATTTAAAATGCCATATTCTCTAGCCTTTGAAAGATATGAAGAATGCCTATCTAAAATATATCTATGCACATCTAGAAAATCTTAACTAACATGACTACTAACTTGATGATTATAGATGATTATTATCAGCCTATATACATTACATTTTTAAGTGAACTACACAATCACAAAACCTTAATCAAGATCAGAAATACAGATACTTATAACAAAATTGACCTTAAATTTAAATCACTAAATCAAAATCCATATCAATGTAAATTATTCATACCTATACCATTTCCCCCTTTAAATGAAAAGAACACTTATAAACCGTATTTGGGAACATGGGCGCAGTTTTCTCTCCAAACTGCTTCCTGCTGAATGGGGGCGTTGTTAATTAGGTCTTCCATGGTATAACCTGTGTGCTGGTTTCATCTTAGTTGGCAGTTGAGTGAGGCAATTTTCTGAAGGCATTCACAGCAACCCTTCAGGAGGGCGTGGTCCATCATACCATATCGGAATAGAAGAAATGAACAGGGTCTCATCCTCTGTGAAAACAAAACAAGAAACTCCTTTCCAAAGTATCATGTCCTTAAATCCAAATTTAAAAGTCAAGGCATTTTCACAATATCTATGTTGGGTTAGTTTAGCAGCATTTATAATCAAATATCTTTTAGCAGCTGTTGCTCCTTCCTCAGCATTCAAATGATTCAAAGAAAGCATAATAGCATACAGTATCAAGATTCTCTGTATATTTTCCATCTTTGTGCACTTTATTTTAACCTCTATTTCATTTATTTTTACTTTTAACTTTTTGAGCATATATCTTTGACCTGGAATAGCTCTGTAGACCAGGCTGTTCTTGAACTCTCAGAGATCCGCCTGTCTCTGCCTCCCAGGCACTGGGATTAAAGGCGTATGCTACTACACCTTGAATTCACAGAGATCTGTTTGTCTCTGCCTTCTAGGCACTTAGATTAAAGGCGTGTGCTACTACACCTTGAACTCACAGTGATCTGTTTGTCTCTGTCTTCTAAGCACTGGGATTAAAGGCGTGTGCTACCACACTTTGAAGTCACAGAGGTGAATCTCCCTCTGCATCCCAAGTGTTGGGATTAAAGGCGTGTACTATCACAACCAACTTTTCTTTTTCTTCCAATTTTTTTTTTACTCTTAAGAACTTACTTTTAGCTTGCATATATTTTTAACACACTGTAAACCATTTAAAAATTTTCTTTATCTTTGAATCTCTTTTTACTGTATCTCTCTCTGTTTTTCTGACCACATAAGTCTTTAATTTATCAAGCAATCTCAGTAGGACTAAAGGCGTGGCCTTGCCGGCTAGATGTAGCTCATTCCTTAACTTTCTGCCATTCCAACCTTGTGACTGAGGTACAGGCCAGAGCCACGTTCAGTGCCACAAGTCTACAGTGTTTCAAGGTCCCTGCTAGCCAGCAAGCTACAACAGACAACACTCAAGTCCTCTCTCTGTAGCCAACCCTCCTGCCTCAAACAGTCAGAGTTGCCCTGGCAGGATGGCCCAGAAAGCTGGCATTTTTAAACAGTGCAGCTTTTTTCCTGCTACGGCTGAAAACCGAAAAGCATGCGATCAGCTTTTCGTCAACACCGTTTAAGTGTTTCGTGGCAGGACCTCTTAATGAGCTGCAGGGTTTTGCAGCTGAAGCTGAGTCAGGAAGCCTCTCTTAGCTGAGAGCACATGCTTGCCTCTAGCAAACAGAGTATACCCGAGAAAGTGCTGCTACCAAGAAAACATGCTTTACTCTTTCCCAAGCTTTCTCAGACTTTCTGTGGATTCAGTTGTCCACACGTTGGGCAGCCATCTGTTGAAATTGGGGCGTCGGGGTTTGTGTCCCCAACACTCCGGTCGCCCGGCTAGCTCAGTCGGTAGAGCATGGGACTCTTAATCCCAGGGTCGTGGGTTCGAGCCCCACGTTGGGTGCCATCTGTTGAAATTGGGGCATTGGGGTTGTGTCCCCAACACCCCAGCCGCTTGGCTAGCTTATGCCTGAAATAACAACACACAAACTATATTCATTTAAACAGTGCTTGGCCCACTAGCTCTAGCCTCTTACGGGCTAACTCTCACACCTGGTCTAACCCATTTCTAATATTCTGTGTTAGCACCCCAAGGTGCGCTTACCGGGGAGATTCTAGCCTACGTCCATCGTGGGTCGGTCGGAGCTTCATCGCGAGCATGCCTCAGAGAGCCAATCGATCCCCTCCGGCCCGCGAGAGAGGAGGCTGGCTTCTCTGAGCGGAGCTGCGTGCATTCTCTGACCTCACTTCCTCTTCCGCCCAGTTCTGTTTACTCCACCCACCTATGTTCTAACCTATAGGACCAGCCAAGCAGTTTCTTTATTTTAACCAATGAAATCAACAGATTGATATATGACACTCCCACATCACTCCTTGTTATTGGAAGTGGACTAGACTGCTGGGCAAAAAATTGGGATCTTGGGGGTGTGGTGGGAGGGGGGTAAGGGGAGAAGGGGAGAGAAATGTGAGAATGGGAGGTTGGGGGAACTTAGGGAAACGGGATGATTGGGATAAAGGAAGGTTGGTTAGGGGAGCAGAGAAGCACACATATTAATTAAGGGAGCCATCTTAGGGTTGGCAAGAGACTTGGATCTAGAGGGGCTCCCAGGTGCCCAGAGCGATGTCCCCAGTTAGTTCCTGGGGCAGCTGAGGATAGGGAACCTGAAATGACCCTATCCTATAGCCATACTGATGAATATCTTGCATATCACCATAGAAACTTCATCTGGTGATGGATGGAGATAGAGACAGAGACCCACACTGGAGCACTGGACTGAGCTCCCAATGTCCCAATGAGGAGCAGAAGGAGGGAGAATATGAGCAAAGAAGTCAGGACCACAAGGGGTGCTCCCACCTGTGGAGACAGTGGGGCTGATTCTTTGGGAGCTCACCAAGGCCAGCTGGACTGTGACTGAAAAAGCATGGGATAAAACTGTACTCTCTGAATTTGGCGGACAATGAGGGCTGCTGAGAAGCCAAGGACCATGGCACCGGGTTTTGATCCTACTTCATGTTCTGGGCTTGTGGGAGCCTACCCAGTTTGGATGTTCACCTTCCTAGACCAGGATGAAGGGGAGAGGACTTTGGACTTTCCACAGGGCAGGGAACCCTGACTGTTCTTCAGGCTGGAGGGGGAGGAGTATGGGGAGGGGAGGAGGAGAGGGAGGAGTGGGAGGGAGATGGGAGGCGGGGAGGAGGCAGAAATTTCTTTTTTTTTCCAATAAAAAAATGAAAATAAATAAATAAAAAGAAAAAAAATATATGTGCTATTCCTTATTGTTATTACTTTATGACTTATCGGCCAATATTAAAAGGATTCTTTTCTATATATTTTTTCTGAAACAGGTCATTGCTCCATCTCTATGTTTAACCAAGAAATTCCCATACACATTTCACAGTAACTCATTAATATTGTGCCTGTTTCTCATGATTACTTAGATTTCGAGAATATTGCATCTCACTTTCTGCCCCAACAATTTGCTATTATTTATTTCTTCAATAGTGTTTTGCCCTACATCTTTTTCTTGCATTCATCCTTAAACGGCCATTTCAAATCACCATTTACACAATACTGTTACTAACTTACAATATATAACTTTCAATAAATTTCCATATAATTATAGTCCCTCAAAGTCATTAAAAACAGTAATTATCTATCAATTAGTAAAATCTTAAGGAGAACAAAACCGTCATTAACTTATCTGCTTCTATTGTCTTCTTAGTCAACATTTTCTGATGTTGGTGGTTATCTCTGGAACTGTTTGACATATCTTCCTACTAGTCTGGTTTCCAAATGAAACTCCTTCTATGCTACTTTTTTTCTATTATGTATCCTGATTACTTTATTTTTTTTTCTGATGCTTCAAACAATCTTCTTGGTTCTTCTTCCTCCTGCAGAAAGGACACTTCTGATATTGGACTCTTCTCCTCTTGCTTCCTGTGTATATAAGATATTCTTTTAATCATAAAACTAAACTACAAATTTAACCTCTCATATTTAAATGTTTTCTCCCACACTGCTTGAAAACTGCATAGGTAATCTTCAAATCCCACAAGAATATCTCTTGTTTAGGTACATAAACAGCAGAATAATATTCAAAGTGTCAAATTTATTCTTTCTGTGATCCTAGCATATAAGACATAACTATTATTATTATTTTAGTTATCTTTAGAATAATTCATTCTCAAGAAAAACAAATAAATTAAACACAATTTCATTATACTCTCTATGAATTTATGTGACAGTGACTAATTATGCCAGTGTATGGGTGCTGTAAGATTTACTGATACCCAAGAATTTATTTCAACTCCAATTTGTTTGCAGTACATCATCAGAGAATAATTCTACTAAAGTTGAATTGGTTTAATTATTTCTGTTGTATCCTTAGTACCCACTAAATTTTGCCACAGTTAAGATCATGGCTTTTATACTACTGATACATAATTAACATCTTTAAAATAATAACAATTTCTTAAGGAGAAATAAAAATAAAATATATATGGGTCTCAAATACTAATTAATTCGAAAGCAGGTTTTCTCTACAATTAAGAATGAATTCCAAAAGTCTTTATATTACCTTCACAGTTATGTGCACAGTATGAAATATCATTCCTTAGATAAGTCACGAAACTTATGTTACTGTGTCAGTTTGTAGTAGATTAAAGGGACAAGATATAAAAAAATGCCCTTCACTATTGTCACATACTGGCCCATACTCAGCATGCCATAGAATGCACCTCATGTTTTCTTGTATAGATAATCACATTCTATTTCACTCACAGGAAGTATTTCATTAAGATCATAAGTTAGCCATACAATGGAGGTGGAGTTGAGTGACTTTTTCAAATAATAAGCATGATAATAAGTCTTTTGAAGTGATAACATTTTAACTTCTTTTGTTTTATAAATTCAGTAAGCTCTGATTTCCTTGTACTGATTTATGACCCTTTGTTCTCTAATAATGTTGAGATTAAAAGGTAGTTATTTGTTCGTTCTCAGGCAAATGGATTAGGTCACATGGTTTAAATCCGAGAATCTACTTTTCCCCACCTTGTGGGAAATTAGGTGAAGACTAGAGATAACCTCTTTTTGCAAACGTGACTTATTATTTGTTCCCATATAATATTTTGTTATTTACCAAAGATGTTCATGGATTTTGTCTCTATGTAAATAAACAGGGAAAATCAGCTCTACTCATTCTTCCATCTGATTAATCTTTGCTCATTATTCAGACAAAGACCAACTAAGCAGGTTTACCTTGTACTTTGATTCACAGGGAAAAGCTGACACAACAATACCTCCCAATGAAAAACGGCATAAGACCCTCACTACTTGCCTAAAGTATCAATTTATTCTTTACAGTAGATTCTTTAGTGCTCCTTCAAATATATGTGTTTTTATCTATTTTTTCCTAATACATATCGTTTGTTGTGATTAACTTGACTTTGCTGAATGGTGTGCAGTTCAAATCTTATTCTGGGTATTTTTGAGGTGGTACCATATAAAACCTTAGCATTTTAAGAAAACGTAATGTTGGTAAGCCATATCAAAAGAGCTGAAAGAGTGAGTGAAAAGATTGATCCTATTTCTAGTTAAAAAATACAGTCTTGAGGATTCTGACTGAGTAGCCACAAACATTACAGTGCAGAGGCAAATATAAAAAGTTGTTGATGTAGTTGTATAAATCCACATGAAGCTTACATCCCTCTCAAGAGAGCCTCTACCTTTATTTCTGTTCTTACTTAGAGGAGTATCAGATTATACCTGTAGCAATAGACTGAAAAGCAAAAAGGAAAAAGATATGATCTAGAAAATATAATTCTCTAGGTTCAATATTTAGTATTTGTTATGCAAACATGAGAAACTGTGGTAGGAACTGTAGAATCTATATAAAGTTAGACAGGTTGGTGATTTTTACTAATTAGAGTATTCCTTTGAAAGAGAGAGAGAGAGAGAGAGAGAGAGAGAGAGAGAGAGAGAGAGAGAGAGAGAGAGAGAGAGAAAGGGAGAGAAAGACAGGAGAATTCCCACAAGCAAGCATATGACCTAGCTAGCCTGGAGTATGCAGTGAAATTTTAACTTACCAATTTCCATAAATGCATTAGTAACTACTTGTAGTAATCTCTCTTTCACACATACACACACCACTCCACTGTATCAGGTATGTTTCTTTGAAATCTCTCTCTCTATACTAGCAGGAAATGTGTCCTACTCCATTTTTCATTATATAACAACATTTGAACTAACAGTCTAGAATAAATGTCATAGACATTCTTTTCTTAAACAATAAATCCTGATAGTTTATCCAGCAGTATTTCAGTATTATTCCCTATAGAAACAATATAAATAAAATGCTTCAAAAATATACCAATTGTTTTGAAGAATAACAAAAAAACTTGAAAATGCTTTTTTTTATCATTCTATAGTATTGCATTCCAATACTATATTTATAAACTCTATAGACTAGCCTGGATATTTTTCTCTTTTCTTATTTTACTTTTGAGCTCTATTTTTTAAAATTTGTGTGTGTGTATTTGTGTTTAATACAAAGGTATCTTATAACCTTTGTGTTAGCTGCTCACCTCATTTCTAGACTTAAACACCACAGAAAGACAGCTTAAGAAAACAAAGGTTTATTTTACTCATAATGGGAGGAGAAATTTCTCATGGTGGAGATGCATAGTGACCGGAGTCTGAGGCTGCTGAGTATACATTACTTCTTTAGTCAAGTAGCACAGAGCAATGGCTGGTGCCAAGCATAGGAAGGAAAGTGATGGAAAGGCAGGGGGACAGGAGGAGAGACAAAGGGAGAAGAGCAGGGTGAGAAACAGAGAGCACAAGTGAAGAGGAGCAAAAAGAAAAGGGGGAAGGTAGAAGAAGGAGAAAATGTAGAGGAAGAAAAACAATTGGGAGGAAAAGAGAATTAGTAGCAGCCTGGAAAAATACAGAATGTTTATTAGCTGTAAACCATCGTGATTATTAGTGAAAATTATTTAATTTGGAAGACATGAAACCAGGCTACTATTATAGATAGACTAAGGAAAATGCATCCACTAACCAATCAACTAACACAATATATATTTTAGGAGACCCTTTAAATTTGTGAACATTGTAAAATAAGTAAACAAACAAAACCAAAAAATGCTTTTATTCATAATACTCTTAATATAGTAGTGCTTCCCCAGTACATTTGCAGACATCTCATAAGGATTTAAGCTAATGAAATTCATTTAGCACATATATTTCCACACAAATTACAATAAAATAATATTTCTATATCTATTATGTGCCTGAGGCTGAAGATACTCTCCTCCTGTTAAGGGGACAAACTTTTTAAGCATATATAATATTCCAACTTTTGTTACAACAGAATAAAACACCTATGAATGTTTAATAGGTTTAAAGTTACTTTAAAAATTTATTACATACTTAAATTTGATCATGGTTTCAGACTTCCTTTTAGTTCAATGCAAATCATATAGAATCAGATTCAATTTGCTTTAAATATATCAATCAATGGTTAGAACAGGTAAAATACAAACAAGCAAAAAATGTAAGCTCTACAGTTTTTAACATAGCAGCACTAAAGGTGATTGTGGTAGAGTAAAATCCACAGAACCACTACATTGATTTCTCTAGTTTGTAAAGAGTCTTTTGAGTGCCAGGAAAGACATGTCAAACAGGAAGAGTAAAACTTTCCATGACATAGACATGAGATTTTTAAATGTCATCAACATATACATAGTCTGCAGAGATTATTTGTTGTGAACCATGTAGAGAAAAAGATTAGTGATCTTAACACTTAAGTAAGGGGATCCGCATTAAATAAAGTGAAGAATCAAGAAGGTAAAAATAATCAAAACATCAGAAATGGATGGGACAATATAAACTAGTCTAATACATACAGAATGGAAATTCTCAATGAAAAAAGCAGGTGGGAAAATATTTAATTACTCTTTAATAAATCTTTCTAGAAGATACTTTATGCTAAAAGATACCATAAGATAAGAATACATGAACAGGTGAGAGAATACAGAAATACCATATATATATATAGTATATATAAATGCCATATATATTCATATATACTAAGAATAAATATAAATTGTAAAGTATATGAAGAGCTCTATGAGTTTATAAGATAACCTATATGTTGGAAGTAAAAACCTTTTGCACTTGGTAAAATAAAGATGACAGCGTGCTAACTAAATGATTTTGAATATTTTCTCATTCCTGCTGGGAATAAAATGGCATCAACTAAATAACTAGCAATACCATTTAAAATAAATTAAAATGGGTATTTCTAGATGCAATTCAATAAATCATTAACATTAAATATAACAATTAGTTATAATTCATGATTTCAAAATGGGATACTTAAGTTCCCAATGGGAGATGTTAAAATAATTTTATACCTGTGCTGTAAAGAAACGTTTGGGAACCCAATTATAATACATTTTATCATTGCATCTGAAATCAATAAAAGTGCCTCAGTTTGCAAGACATGGTATTGAAAAGTGTGAATCATATAATGACAGTACTGAATAAAGTTAAATTCTGAAACAATAGGAAAATTTAATAACAAATTTAATAAAATGCTACTAGTAAAACAAAATTTTATAATTTATTTTACCCCTGAGCATCATTTTTTAAAGTTCCATAATTTGTTTCAATGTATCTCAGATACAATGCTACTAACTTTTGGCTGCAGGAAGTTAAACTGCAGTGCTAATGAAATGCTAATCCCAAAACTGTCACTAAATCAGTCCTTGGGCAAGATTATGCTTTGAAAATTTGGCAACATAAAATGCCCAACAATAGGGAAGAATTACACAAGGAAGACTAAATAGGGGTCATATTCCTGTTCATTCTGCATGTAAGCTGTTTAAAGTTTTCTTGGAAACTGACTAATACATTCATTTATATCCTAAACAGTTATTTCACAACCACATTAAATTTTATTCTGTGCCATTTGGCAATAGCAAATATTTGCTTGTTTTATTGAAACATCTTGAAATAATAAAATATAACAATAAAGTACAAACAGAGAAATTAGAGAGGGAGAGGGAGAGAGCAGAGAAGGAGGATATTGTATAAGAAAACAAGTACAGCCTAAAAAAATCTTACAAACCAGCTGAGTCATTAATTTTAGTGTATTGCATATTGAACAAAACAAAGTGATCCCTTGACAGAAAGTTAAAAGATTTTCTCCTTTATCCTAGGATCAATTATTTTAACTTTCCCTTAATTCAATTCCTTTACATTTAAAATAAAAAACTTACAATGGAGCTCCTTATGGATTCTCCTAGCTCACAAAATATTTTATGAAGTAGAGAGTGATTTAGCAAAGAATACTTTGTACCTTTGTAAATTCCTCTGTCTTCATCATATAGAGAATTTTGGCATAAAATAATAGATACTGTATCCAAATAATAGATCCATCAAATTTCTTTTCATATTTTGGATCTCAAATAATTTTAGTAGCAAGAAAGGGAAAATATTTTTCTTAATGGGTTCATGGGTGATCAATTCTTTTGGCAACATTCATACTTAAAATGATGAAGAAAGTTATACCTGTCTAAAGAGCAGGGATAATGAGAATAGATGGTATTCCTTTGTTAGGATTTTATCTTATAGGTAAACACATTAGGACAAATTACAGTGTTTTATGGATATATATTAAAAATATGTTTCCTCAGAGTATTCAGGATATAAGAAAGGCAGTGTGAATACATATGTTCTTTAGCATAGTGTTGTACAAATCGCTATGTGTTATTAATTTCAGGAGGCAAAATAGTGATTTTACTTAAGAATAATTCTATATGTTGTGTGTGTAGTATCTGTTTATGTGCATTCGCATCCATATAAGTATTGTTTTGTGATTCAGAAAGCATTTTTAAAATGCTCATTAACACCTTAGAAAGTAAATCTACTTGTTTACTGCCAATGAAAAGTTGAAGTCTGAAGATGTCACATGGCTATTTAGACTGTTGGGGAAATGTAGTATGCAAATGTCACTGGTTTCTGTTTATCGACATTGTGACAGAATCCTTAAGAGTCTTGTTAAGTAAAAGAGCAAATAATCAGTAATGCCATATTTAATAGTTCGTATCCATCTATATTTGCATAAATAGTAGTTGTTCAATAATGAATGTCTAACTATCAAACAAAAACACCCCTTGGTTGCTATTTGATGTTTAACTATTTTAGATAACCATGTTTTCTTTTACATGACACAGGATAGATTATCAATATAAAATTTTTAATTTCATTGTAGAATATAAATGGTAAAGTTAGATATTTTATCACTAGTTATACTTTTGATTCTAGAAAGAAAATGCAGTATATACTGGCAGAAATCTGCTTACTTTTACTAAACTAAGCTCATTGAAGCTTTATTACTGAACTTAAGTCATTCTCAATATCTCCATAAAAATTAAATTACCACCTGCTTTCTTTCAGGATTCTAGAGAAGAAAAAGAAATTCATAACATCACTGAATGGACACTAAGTTTGTTGTTGTTCAATGTATTTAATATACATGAACATATTTCACTGTTATATTTTTACATACACCTGAAAGTTTTTGCTTGATTTTATGTTATATTATTGAAATAGTTTAAATTTTAGAGGCACAAGACCATACAAATTTGAGAATAAAATGTTTAGAGGTATTAATGCTTCATTGCTTTAGAATGGTATTTCTTGATGAAAGTTTTGTCCCACCCAGTCCCGCAGTCATTCGGTCCAAAGGAAAAATACAGAGTTTATATTAATTACAAACGGTTTGGCCTATTAGCTTTGACTTATTATTAACTAGCTCTTACAACTTAAATTAGCTCATAATTCTTTCTATGTTTAGCCATGTAATTTGCTATCTTTTCTCAGTGAGTCATTCTCATCTTAATTTTTCTCTGTCTAGATGGTGACTGTATCTCTGCCTTCTTCTTCCCAGAAATCTCTTTACCTAGTCACCCTGCCTATACTTCCTGCCTGGCTACTGACCAATCAGCACTTTATTAAACCAAAACAAGTGACAAATCTTTACAATGTACAAGAGCAATATACTACAGCATTTTCCCTTTTCTTCCTCTTCAAAACAAGATACCGAATCTAATTCCTTTATTCAGCTTTTTTTTCCTATTATCCTTAATAACTTGAAGCTGACACATTAAACAAAGATAAACATATCATAATCCATTTTGGGGGGAATGAAGACTACATCCTGCTGATTAAGGACATTGGTAATATTACAGATACCCAAAGAAAATTTAGGATTGTGGTCAAGTCCTGATTAGAGTATTCTGCAAGGATGGATAATCTCAGCCAGCAGACTTGAAACTGTTCTGGATATAGAATTCAGAGGAAGCTGAGAAACTGCAACAGAGGTCAAAAGGATTAAAACTAATTAAATATTGGAAATTAATTTTAATAAGCATTTATCAAATATAATATATCATTTACAAGAAAATACAAATAAAATGAACAACATTCATTACAAAAATCTATTCTAAACCATAATTTGCTTCTATTTCAAGAGACTCTTATTCTTTATAGCTGGCACATCTCCAGAATGGCTTCCTTCTTAAAGTACTTATTCCTTCATAAAGAATCACGTTGAATTTAATGTCTTTTCCATATATGCCTCTCTTATCCTCAAGATCCATTCTTGAATATAGCATATAAACATTCATTAATCTCTCTTTTAGTAACAAAACAAATAATTAAATATTCAGGAATAGTGTAATTTGCACAAATACCATTGAAAGCATACCAAATGAAAAACTCACACGGAAAGACTATACATTGCATTACTGGACTTAAATGAAGTATTTGGTGAGGGTAAACATGAGCCTACAGAAAGCAGGTTGATGGTTCAGTACACTGGCTGGTGATGATGATGACTAATTGATTAATGGAAAAGCACATTGCTTTGTAGGAAATGCAATTACTATGCAACTATGTGAAAGAGATGCATAATATTTTGAATAATATCAATGCTACAGAATTGTTAATTTTAAGATGTACATTTTGTTATGTAAATTTAATCTCAATAAAAACATTTTAAAAGGTACTTTATAATCAATCTTTGAAGCATTCAGATTTTCCTCTAGATAAAATTACCAGGGATGACATTATCACACATGTCAATTTTGGACAAATGGCTTGAACAAAACCCATTAGACTAATTTAACTAAAGCATTTGATCAAAAGAAAGTGGTTTGAAAAGGGAACAATTAGTTTCCTATAAAAGCTCTTACTGACATTAGATTGATACATGAAGAGAGATAGGGCACATTGTGTATATTTTGTAAAAAATATTTTCACATATTAATAAATAGCCTGGGTAATAAATTAAGTATTAAATATTAAAGAGACATATAATCAATATTATAAAAACTCTATTGCTATTTTGAGAAGGTGGCTCTCAAAAAGTGGCAAAAGCTATGTTTTCCATAGAAAACTAACAATTTATATAAAACACAAAATCTATGTCATCTTATCCAATAATAGTGTAACTTCATGATAACACCTTATAAATTATTTTCTGCTTTTTATTTTCAGAAAATGTGCAATTTAGTTTTATTTGAATGATAACATTCTATGGAAAATTGTTTTTTCATGAGATTTCTATTTTTTATTGGAAGTTTCTGCAGTAAAGAAAAGATACAGTAATTGCATATCTACTGTAGCTTTTTGACAAGTTAGGCAATGATTCCTAAGAGCTCAGGCATTGTGAAAAAAAAATCTCTACAAGTGCCGAACAACAAAGACTTACATTCCAGGTACCAAGATCAGCATCATTTTTTTCTACATCTTCTTTGATATATCTTCAATATCTTCATTGATAATACATCTTCTAAATGAGTTTTATTTATTAAACATAATTAGAAAGTAAATCCTATGAAAAGAAAACCATGACAATGGAATAGAATGCTTCCCACAAGTAGTGTATGATTCAGTTTAGGTACAATCTCTTTTCAGCTTCCTAATCTAAACCTCTAGGGTTAGTAATAACTTAAACCATCACTCTCTTTTTCATCTATCTACTTACCTATCTACCTACATATCTGTCTTTCTGTCCGTCCACCCACCCACCCACCCATCTATCTGATACACTGACAGTTTCATTCTTGTCTGCCTGAATATACACTATCATGCCACAAAAATTCTACTGCTTAAAGTCAATAAGATCCTCACTTACTATTATGTTGACTGCCTTTATTTCAATGGCGCAGTGAACTTGAAGCTATTGTGGCCAGTATAGACTTCAGTGGTGTTTTGTTTGTTGGTTTTTGTCTGGTTTTTGTGATTTTTTTTTCTAAAATTTGTTTATTCTCTGCCCAGGCATAATTTTATATACATATATGTGATTTACTAGTTGTTTTTGATTCATGTGTTTTTTTTATACTGATTAACTCAGAAAAATCAGCTTATCTGTTATTTTAAAATTTTGTCATTTTTTTCATGGTAAATGTGAGCAAATTCTCCATTTCTAAATAGTAATATATAATGCATAAAATTAATTATTTTTATTCCTTCATGAATTTCCAAAAGTTATTTTTTCTAACAAAAGAAATTATTTGACCTGCTGCTCATTCAAAACTTTGACTTTTGACTGCGCTGTTTGTATTTTGATTAATGAAATTCGAAACAGCAAAGATATACACCAATGAGAATTACATGATTTTTATTTTGTGATCATATTTTAATTCTTATTCATTCTAGTAATAAAAACTCAGGTATCATTTCTATCATTCTTCATCTAATATATTGTTAAATATATTGTCTTTTAACTAAAAAAAAATCACCTAGTAGATTACTATAAACATTTTGAGGCAGGATATTATAGGTCAGAGCAGGTTGGCCTTACCCTGTTAAATCGTCTGCCTTGGCATCCTGCAGGCTAAGAGAACGAGCAGGAGTCATTTGGACTACCTTTTCATGGATCTTAAAGTTGAGGTTTCTGTAAAACAGTAAAGGTTTGAGTGAAGGTCTGAATATCATAAACAGCTATTGACATGTAAAATATATTTGTTATAAGTAGGAACATATTAATATATTTCAAAATATTAAGTATGTATTAAAATATGTTAAATTAAAACTCAAAAATCAATCCATTTATTTTCTTTATTAAATTTTGAGATTCACTTTTGATTGTCTGTTGACATTATGGTCAATTATTTTTTTTTGACTTGTGTGATGTGGATGTATAGTACACATGTGTTTACGTGTCTATATGTGCTCATGTACAGAGGCCAAAAACAAGTGTCATTCCACTTTCTGCATTATTTTTAGGACAGGGTATCCCATTGAACATTTAACTCACTAGTTCAGCTAGGCTGGACTGTCTGTGGTCAGTGAGCACTAGTAACTCCCCACTCTCCTCCTCCCTATTGTACCTTTTTACGAGGTTCCCTAACTTGAGAAATATTCAGCTTCTTGACAGACACAGTCTGTCTCTAGTCCCTTGCAGTAATGATATGCATTTGAATATGACAAGAGCCACAGTCCATTGCTTACAAATAATCTATTTTTCAACTGAGTCATTGATTAAGGACATAAAAACCAGGTCCCGGTTGGTATTCTGCAGTTTACCTTCTTAAAATCCTTGTGATTGAGTGGGGTACAGCCGGTCCAGGATGTTTATATTATGCTGCTTCCAGCAATCTCACATAAGAGACCCACCTACTCCACGAGCAGATTCTTATCTTCATTAGTGCCTCACAGCTGTGATTACAAAAAGAAAAGCCTAAGGGAGCTATGTTTCTCTTCAGAGCTGATTTCTTCTAGTAGGCAGAAATAAATACTGAGGGAATAGACTCGTGCTCAAAGAGGAAGCTGTTTTAGTAGATACTTTACCGTTGGATACTAGATGAATGAGAGACAGAATTTTAATTAAACTCTCCCTAGCCTCATCAGATTAACAGTGTTTAAAGCCGGCTTATTTATTGGGAAGGTCTGTCCTAGCTTTTCTGGATTAATCTCAATCATTTTCATTAGTGAAATCTTTAATCTGTTCTTCATTACAAATGGAAGGGGAGAGATTCACATCTATTGGATCCAAGATATAATCTTGGGTTTTAAGCAGCCTGGTGAATTATTTAGACACAGACACATTAGAAAATTTAAAGGCACAGAGTACGAGAACAATAAGTTTGCTATCCTAACTTGAATTTTAAACATTCTGTGTGCTGAATAGAGTGATATTCTGGCATCTAGAGGAAGTTAGATGAAAGATATGTGATGTCTTATGTTTGGAGCTTTAGGTATATTTTTCTTCTACCGTGCTTTCCAAATTTATATCCAGTATGAATGCCCTTACAGAATTTCTCAAGTTTGAAAATTAAAAGTGCTATGCAATACCAATTGCATTGGCCTCTGTTAAATGCATTTTATGCAAATAATTTTATAGATTGCTAACCTCAATTATTTTATCAACTCTCACAACTGAAGGCTAACATTTTATTCCAAGAAAATAAACTCAACAGCTTAGTTAACATATAATCAAGAACTCTATAAATGACTTGTTATATGATTATTATATGTGGGAGTCATTTACTTTTGGTAACTTTGATTCTCATGGTTTAAAAATATATAAAATGATCCAATTTTGATTAGGGGAAAATTGAAAGTCTGTATTAATGTGGGTGTGACTGCCTTAAAATTCTTTAGAATACTTAGTGCATCATAGTACATATACTCTTAAGTCAAACATGCAAGAAACACAGGTTAATGAATCTCTGAAAACTTGAGGTCAGTCTACTTTATAAAGGAATTTCAAGACCAGGTTGGGCTACATAGTGAGACCCTGCTTTCAAAGAGTATTAAAAATAATTCTTTATAATAAGTAAAATGCCCTTGAGAGAATCTTCAAACTTTTTATTTCACAAGATTTTAAACTGCGTGCATTTAATAGATATCTTCAGAGAAAATACTTTATTTTCAATCTCTAAACAATGTCTGGTTGGGTACATAAAAATGATAGCTATGTAATATTATCACTAAGATATTAAATGCCCTGCCCAAAATTTAATGTGTTAAAGGTATAGTGTCTAGTTGATGGTAGCCCTGGGAGGATGGTATAATAGGAGAAAGGGGTCACGGGACATTCCTTGGAGAGCATGTTAGAATCACAGTTCTTTTTTGATCTCCTCTTCCCAGCCTCACTAACGTGAGTACCTTTCCTCTTCCAAATACTCTGTCCTAAGTAACTGCCTTGGTTCATGTTTAAAAGCAAAGTGGCAAAGCAATCTTATGCTTGCTCTTGGAAATTGGGAGACGGAAAAACATCAACTCCCACTTAACTTGTTTCCTTCAGGCATTATTTCCACAGAAATATAAAGCTGGGAACATAAATATTCACCTCTAAAGGGTATTAAAATGTGCAAGTGAGGTCATTTGAATGAGAGTGGCCCCCAAGGGGCCCATATATTTAAATGCTTGGTCTTCAGTTAGTGGACCTGTTTGGAAAGAATTTCCATGTGAGGCCTTGCTGGAGAAGATGTATCATTGGGGTTCGGATTGGAACTTTCAAAGTTCATGCCACTTCTAGTGTTTCACTATAGTGTGTACTAGTGGGTCATTTGGAAACTCTCAGTTACTGTGCCAGTATCATGCCTGCCTGCCTGTTGCTATGCTCCCTGCCACGTTGGTCGTGGAAACTAACCTTCTGGAACAGTTAGCTCCCAAATCAAACATTTGCTTTTTTTTTTTTTTTTTCTTTTTTGAGTTGCTTGGTTATAGTGTTTCATCACAGCAGTGAAAAAGTAAATAAAGCAGGAAGTACTCATGACATGGCCTTAGCTTTTCCTGAGAACAAATGAGAAACAGTCCTTCCTTTCACTATCTTGCAATGCTATTACATAAGCGATTTCTCTGTACCTCTCTGTTACGCATTTTTTATTCTCCCACAATCTGTGAAACTTTTGGCAAATTAGTTTCTGTCTGTGTTTCAGTAATTGCAAGAGTAGAATTAGATGATAATTTCACTTCATAGGGCTGTTTCCAGCAACATGAGCATATTGAAATCATTTACAACACCTGGAAATAATGAGTTCTTAATAGTTTTGGGATAAATATTTGCAGATCAATCACCATGCATTAACTTCAATATGTTTAATACCATTATTCTTAATTATAGAAATGAAATGTCTTCATCCCAAAATATGCACACATGTGCTACTCTAACAGCAATAGTATTTGTATTTTTTTAAGAATGTCATAGTTTTGCTAGTTAAAAATTCTGTATGCTATTTGTAATTTTTAGTCTTTTTTGTCAACTTCACTGACTTTAGAATCTCTATACGTACATAATTCTGGGTGTGTCTCCTAGGATATTTTTAGAAATGTTTTGTTTGTTTTGTTTAGTCTTGTTTTCACTTGTGGTTTTGAGAAAGCATTTCTCTGTATACCCCTGGGTTTCCTATAACCGTCTGTGCTGACCAGGCTGGACTTGGCCTCTGAGGTCCCTTGATTCTGCCTCCCAGGTTCTGAGATTAAAGACCTGTATCACCACACCCAGTTACCTGTGTGTTTTCTAATGAGAGGGAGCAATTTGGGCGGAGAAGTGGTAAGGACCAGGGAGCACTATTGGAAGGAAAATCGTAATCAGAAAGTATTACATGAAAAAATTCTATTTTGATAATAATTTTTAGAAAGTGGTGAAGTAATTTTTTTGTAGAAGAAATTTCAGGATAGAGTGCCTTTCAGAAATGTGTTATATTTATTGTTCTCTCCTCTTATCCAGGGTTTCAAAGCAAGAGAATCTGTTGAAGCAGAAATATATAGAAATGAGCAGTTTGTCAAGGAGAGGAGTACCACAAAACAACTCCCATGCTTAAAGAGCTGAGACTACTAAGGAATAGCCTCTGCAATCTGGACTGTGACAATAGGAAATACACTCTGAAAGTAACGCTCTGTCTACTAATACTACAACTTGCAAAAATGTAAATTCATTTATAAACAGAGAGCCTAACCTAAAAATACTATAACAGGGGGTTCCTTGCTAAAAAGCAGTAACATTAGGAAGTGATTGCCAAAGGCCAGTCAATTTTTGTGACTTGATATAAATTAGAGGCATGCCGGGCGGTGGTGGTGCATGCCTTTAATCCCAGCACTCGGGAGGCAGAGGCAGGTGGATCTCTGTGAGTTCGAGGCCAGCCTGGTCTACAAGAGCTAGTTCCAGGACAGGAACCAAAAGCTACAGAGAAACCCTGTCTTGAAAATAAAAAATAAAAAACAACAACAACAACAAAAAATAAGTTAGAGGCATGTAAGAGTGGAAAATACCAATTTGCCTCCACTAGTTTTGACTGTGGACATGTCTGAAGTTTCTGTTTGTTTGTTTAGTTTTTTTCAGCTTTATTTTTTTTAATTCTTTGAGACAGGGTTTCTCTGAGTAACAGCCTTAGATATTGTGGAACTAGCTCTGTATGCCAGTTGGCCTCAAACTAACAAAGAGCCACCTGAGGCATTTTTTTAATTAATTAGTGATTAGTATTTAATTGATTATCAATTAGTCAATGATTAACAGTGGACAGCTTGGTCACTGTGGAAGTACCACACCTGTGATGGTGGTCTTGGGTTAAATAAGAAAGAACACTGAGTAAAACATGGAGAGCGAGCCAATAATCATATCTCCTTTATAGTCTCTGGTTCATTCCCTGCCTCATGTTCCTGTCTTGGTGTTTCTAATGGAAGACTGTAACCTATAAATTAAATGAAACATTATCTCTCTCAATTTGCTATTGATTAATTTTTAATCAACCCAAAAGAAAGCAAAATAGAATAGATTCAAAGACAATCAGTCACTGTCATTAGGTATGGCAAAGATTGTCTACATTTCAGGATAGCCACAAAACTTGTCAGTGATATCTGTTTGGTGTCAGTTTTACGACCATTAAAGATACAAGTGTGCTGTGGATATTCTGACTTGGCCTCTTTGTCAGGAAAGTTGACCAAACATGCCTGTCAAGTTAGGTTCCATGCAAGGAAATCATGAATCCTCCGGCCACACAAAGCAAATTTTGCTGCAAAGATGAATGACCTAAGGATGCACAACAGAGCCACAGACCATAGTAGGATTCGAGATCCTTGCACAACTGACTCCAAGTTGGAAGTAGCATTCATGCGGTAAACCTCAGCAGGTAGACAACAATACCTGCCCAAACTTAAATAAAAGATGAATCCATCACAGTTTATAGATATGGGAAGCTCTCTAAATGTATCAACCTTGCACTTGGTTTTTGCAGTTCTGTTTCTGGCTAACTATTCATGTTAACTGAAGTGTGAAAACCCAGGACATTGTATTTGTGCTTAAAACTAATCCTATGGCCGGGCGGTAGTGGTGCACACCTTTAATCCCAGTCCTGGGAAGGCAGAGTCTAGTGGATCTCTATGAGATCGAGGCCAGCTGGTCTACAGAGTTAGCCCCAAGACTGGTTCCATAGCTACCAGGAAACCTTTTCTCTAAAAACCAAGGGGGGGGGGGGAAGGCTCACTCTTAGAAAGGCTCAGGAATATATGTCTGGCTAGTAAAGACTTTCTTTTGGCTTAACCCATGTCACAACAGTCTATTCTGGTCAATACCCAACAGATGATAGGACAATGGGATATCAGATGAAGAAAGCCATAGGCATGGAGTGGAGACAGGTAAAGTGAGTGTTTTTATGTGCCATTGGAGGCAGAACTGGAAATATTTGGCTGCTCGGGCTATTGGAGGACAAGTCATTTCATTATTACCCCCACATTCTATACATAGAAGTGAAGGGTTTATGCTTACCCTGATTTTTTTTGTTTTCTTTTTTGTTTTTGTTTTTATTTATTTACTTTTTTATTCTTGGCAATTTAACTCAGCATATTTAGGTCATATTCATTCAACCCATCTTCTCCTGGATTCTTTCCACTAACTCAGGTTCCCCAATTCAAGTTTTCTTTCTTCAGCTTGTGTTTCTTAGCTACTTATTTATTTGTTTGCTTGGTCAGTTGGTTTTGGTCTAATTTTTCCTGTAATCCACTGAGTCGCATCAGTGCTGCCTTTTTAAACTTTAGTCTGATGTTTCATTGATCTATCTAACTTTTCTCATTTCTCCTTGAAATGAGACTATTTCTTCTGAACCAATGTGCACTGGAAATGCAGAATTTCATTTTTTTTTCTGGGAGCTCATAGCTAAGAGATTGCCTTGAATATAAAGAAAGTGAATGTAGGAACTTTTAGTGATAGTTTCAACATGTTTTTTATGATGAGATGAAAATGAGACTGCAAGGGTCAGGATGAATATCGAAAATGATGTGTTTCAGTGTTGAGAGGAGGTTAAGCATAGTTTTCCCATCCTGGGATCGTCTTTCAAATTCTCACACAAAGGCCTATATTAACTGTAAATGCTAAGTTTGAAGCTCAGGCTTACTAATAGCTATCTCTTACAATTTGGTGGTAGTGAGGAAGGCAGCTCTCTAGGAGTTCAAGGCCAGCCTAGTCTAAAAAGTTGTCAAGGACTTCTAAACCTTATCACTAAAATCTAAAACAAAGAAACAAAAAATTTCTTGTCTTAACTGTGCAAATAATGTGAAAAGATATGGAGATACAATTCAGGACTTGCGCAGGTCTCTAGAATGAGCAATAATAAGTCCAGTTGCTAAAAGTAAGAAAAATATATGCTTTTAAAATATCATTTTATTGATCATAAACAGAAATGTAATTTACACTTAGACACGTAGGTAGCAGAATACCAGTCAAATTATTCACTATTTTATATGAAATTTCACAGGCACATTTTTGTGCTTGCAATTAGCAGCCAGCAGCCTTGTGGATGAACCTAATCTATTTTACAGTCATCATAACGGATGCTGTGAGATTTGGAACTCCGTATTTACACATGTATATCACTGAGTTAAAATCACAAATCGTGTTAATTTATGACTCACATGCATCTTCTTGAATTCGCTGAAAACTCTGTTACCTTCTGCTCCAATTGGGGACATGATACACCTCTGTCTTTGACTTTATTTTACAAATGAACAAAGCGCTTGCTTTCCACACAAGCGAGAGGACTTGGTTTTTTAGATGCTGCCCTGTAATTTGCCTGTGAACTGTTAATCTGTTTGCTGTTGATAGAGATTACAGGAGGGAGTGCCAGGGCAGTTACAGTTAGGTCCTGACACTCTGGCACACAGCCTGAATGGATATTGCAATCCTCTAAATCTGCCTGTCAGGAGATCGGACACAAAGGTAACAACTGCCAGTTAAATCAAATTGCTTGGAGTAAATTGGACAAATTTTGTTAGCCTCTTGCCTACCCTGGCTCAGAGCCACATCAGCAAGGGCAATGATGTTAAGTTTGGGATTGAACTTGTGGCTCAACAAAACTAATTCAGTAGATGCTTCCAGCAACTGTGTTAGCCTGATTAAAAGCAGCCCCATGGTCAACTTAAATTGTTTTATATATTGATGTCTGTTTGTCTCCAAATGACCCACAGTTTCCCGGTGAGCCGAAAAAAGGATCAAATGGCAAGGCTTCTGTCTGGGTGTTCAGCAGAGCGCTGCACATGTAAAGATACTCAAGTTATATTGTGTGAATCTGAACTCCGTGGAATGTTTAATTTAAGCAAACTTCTGTGACTCAAGCTCTTTGTTTAATTGCAAATGCAGGCCAAGTATATTGTGGCAACCTGTCATCTACCCAATCACTTAAGCTGCTGACATCCTGAAAGCCACAGGCCATGGGATAAGATTCAACTACACTAATAACACGCTTACTTGGGATTCTATTCTTATTTTGGTGAAATTCCTTCTGGCAAGGAGAATAGGGCTTAAATATGCTTGTTCTGCTCCATTGCTGACCCACAACAAAGGTGAAGTAAATCCTAATTTAAGCATAAGTTATTAGGTAAAGTGGTAACTACTATAGACAAAAATTCATAAATATAGTAATATAGATATTAGCAAAATTATTCAATTTTTGCTTTTCATTATAATTTTGGGGTAAGTTTCTGGGGGAGGAGACAATACATATTTACCTTTAACATTCAGTCCTCACACTAGTCTTTCAACAAGTTCATAGTGTTGTAAGTTACTCATAAGTTCTTAATGCTAAAACATTAATAAAACACGTACATACACAAAATCAGAACAAATTATATAATTCACAGAACAGTCTTCATCTTCCATTGTCTTCTTCCTGAAAAAATTTTAAACACTTCCTTTAAAATGATATTGTAATCCCAACAAAAATCATCTTGTGATTAACTTTGCACTCATACTGTCTGGTTAATATGAGATTTTTATTTAATTCATTTATCAATTTTATTAATAATTTTACTAATAAAGAGAATTATTATTGATGATATCATACTGGAAGAAAGAATATAAGATAAAGTATTAGATTGGCCATCAGTTCTGTAGAACAGAAATTGGAATAATATTGTAAAAAAATACAGAGGAATCCAGATGTTGTGGCACAAGCTGTGATCCTAGTACCTGGAAGGTGAAGACAGAAGAATCACGTGTTCAAGTCAACTCTTACCTACACAGGAAATTTGGACCCAATCTCATGAAACTCTGCCTAAAACAACCAAGTGAGCAATAACAAAAATAACATAAGTAGGCCACATTAGTTGATTTAAAAATAAAGGAAGGACCATAAGTTAGACAAGTATGCTATGGATATGGAATTTCAATGTATCAAGTCATTACTTTATTGGAATTCTTGTTTTAATTTAGAAAAAGAATAACATTCTTAGAAAAAATACAGAATCATGAAAAAATGAAAAGCTATGGAAGATGATGCCCATACAGAATGTTTAACTGCTCAAAAATTCCATTGGTACCTATTATTGCCCTTCCAAATCCACTTCTACAGCATAGTTGAGCTGAATAATTTAAAATGCTAGATTATTAGTTTTGAACTCATTTAAAGATATTTATCTTAATGAAACATCCCAAGTGTCACTCATTTAAAAACTACTGCTCCCATATTCCTTGAACCTCCTAATGTCAATGAGTTTTAACTGATTTCCACCTGCCAGTAATTGCAACTTCTTTCTCAATGGATGTTTTTAGGGCAATGATAGGATCATCTGTACAGGGAAATGCTAGAACATAATTGTTCTTCATTCCCTCTAAGGAGCAGATATCTTCATTAATCTTTTGGATGTTAACATGTCTTCGTTAACCCTACACACACACACACACACCCTGCCACATATCAGTTGGGATCTTACTGATGCTTATGTTTTATTGCACATGTTCTCGTTTCTAGAAAAATCAGAGCTGTTCACTGTCTATGCTGCTGACAGTCCATAGCATATTTTCATTTTTATCCCTTAGTTCAAATCACTATTACAAAATATTAGAATGAATGACTTACATTCAAAAGAACATTATTTTTTTTTTCCCACAGTGGTGGAGGATAGAAGAAAACACAAGGGCCAGTCTAGCTAAGTGGCTCCCCTTTAAGACAGTGAGCTCTTGTGTCCTTCCATGGCAGATCAAGGGTAGAGGAACTTTCTGACACCTTAAGCTAATGGCATTAACCTAAGTCCCAAGAATTCTGTTCTATTTACCTACAGTCTCCCCAAAATACCCACCTCATACTAGAATCCCATTCAGCTTTTGAATTTTAACATATGATTTTTGGGGAAGAAGAGCTTCAGTCTACTAGTATACTCTGTTGGTACTTGGTTGTTTTACTTTGAAATGTGTTCTTTTGACTGTTTACCCTTTCATTTTCTAAGATACTTCTTTTAATTTTTTCAGTGCTGATAGGTGGGTATAGTTCACTCATGCGTTCTTGAGTATGAGAACATATGTACATGAGCATGCAGGTATGTGTGCATGCGGATGAAGTACAAAAGCTAATATTGGGAGATTTCCTCTATTACTCTCTGCAAGCTTTATGCATAAAGTGAAGCAGGGTGCATCCCTGAACCCGGAGCTTACTGATGTGACCCATTCTCATCAGCCCAACAGCATAGAAATGCCTGCTTTCGAATACAGTTTTAAAGCAGCATATATTAAAGGTGCTGGCATTGTTCTTAAAAGAGACTATTTCTTTATATAATTAGCAAATCATTGTACAGTAATTGTCATTAGACAGTATTTGTTTGGTACTATTCTATGTCAACTGGATAGACAGGATTTATGTGTTACCAAAAAACAAAGTTTGACTTCCTAAATTTAAAATGATAAAGGCATGTATTATACAAACATTCCTCTATTTACCAAATCACTAACATTGGATAGTATGTCTTCATTTCATCCGTTTGTTGCATAGATATTGCTCAGTGTCTGCGAAAGACTGGCTTCAGGATCCTCCAGAGATGAAACATATAAACATGTTCAATTACTTTATGTAAAATTGTGTGGGTTCTACATGAAAAACTTTTGTACATTCTACCATATCCTAAAACTATCTCAATATACATATGATACTAAATGCAAACACTATGTTATTTGTAATGGTTTCCTTTGTAAATGGCTATCAAAAGGGTTAAATAAAACATAAACTATAATAATTAATTTCAATCCAGAAGTCAAAATAAAGATAAAATAATAATGGATATACTATATTCAAAATCAACAGGAAATGTAAGTCATCAGTAATAAACCAAGGAAATAATATTCAAAGGTCTATAAGGAGAATTAAAATTAGCCATACAAATATGTAGTGTTATTGAAACGTTTAAAAAATTATTAATTTTGTTAAAAAAGCAAAACAAAAAAACAACCAAAAGGCCCAGATGGATTGATGATAGTCTGACTCAACCATGACAGTTTCCTATTATAGTTAATGTTTTCAATATTAAATCATATATATTTGACTTTTGTCTATAACTTTAACTGTTAAATACAACCTAGATATGAAGGAGAGAAAAACTAAAAATGCAAAATTTATCCTAGGAGGTGACAAAAGTTAAATATGGAAAATGTGTTCTCAGGAATATAAAACATTTAAAATTTAATAATCAAATATATATTTTTCTGTGTTAGTCAAATAGAAGAGTAGAACAAATAAACGTCTAGGTAATTTTCAACTAATTCCAGGGTCCATTAAGCATGACATTTTAAGGTTTCATTGCAGATCTTTAAAATATACATCTGAACGTGATTATCATTACTGTATAATGATTGAAAAGATTATTTTTAAAAAGTGTAAAGTCCAACAGCCAATCAAAAAGAACAATGTATTTGATTGCAGTGATGTAAAAAAAAAAAGACTACTGAAGATGACAGGTTGATGTTTGTAGATATTTTTACAAGGCAATATAACCAATAGGTATCCAACACAAATAGTAGACTATAAAAAGTTGTTAAAATCTTCACAAACAAGTAAGAACTTTAGCACAGAAAAGTGGAAAATACAGCAGTCACTAATAATAAACATGTGAAATTGCTTAAGTGAACTCTTAATTACATAACTTGAAATCACTATTTCAAATTTTATGTTTATTAAACTTTTTCATGAGTTTAACTTAATTGCATTACTTTTATGTGTACCTGTATTTGGGTATGTATACCTTTGTATCTGTAAAAGTGAATCACTATTTCAAAGTACTATCCCCAAATTATAGCATCATGCATAAAAGTTAAATAATCTTTTTTGATTTGGAATAAATGTCTGCATATGATTTCAAATCACAGAAACAAATTAGATTTTGCAGTAAACAGAGTACCTAAAGTATCTTCAAATGATTTCTTTTTCCTGGAACCCCTTCTTTATATAAACACTTCCAACTTCAATAACAGCTCTTGGTAAAGAATATATGACAAATAATGTGCTACACCTCTATAAACCATTTTAGCATGCTTTATTTTTTTTTAAAATCCATGTGTATTTGTGTGTGTGTGTGTGTGTGTGTGTGTGTGTGTGTGTGTGTGTGTGTGAGTGATGGGGGTTGATATGGTGAACATCAATGTGTTGTCCATCTAGGCTAGAAGAGATTGCCATAGAGCAGGAGATACATTAGATATGGGTCCTGGGAACAAAACTCCGTCCTAAACTAGAACAACAATCTCAGCTGCTAAACTAGCATCAGCGCCTTTGACATATTTTTCTTATGATTAATGAACATAATACAACATATGTAGTAGGTTATTAATTAAGAAGGGCTTTAAGATTCACTATTTCCAAAGTAATTGAGTTTCCTAATGTGAGTGACATTGTGTATGGAGTGTGTGTGTATGTCTCTAAGGTTGGAAAGAAAACCAGAATAGATTGAAAAAAGAGAGATGACTAGGAAATTACCTCTCTGTTAGGAATCTGACCAAGAACAGATTTAAAAGAAGACAAAAAATGCCATTTAGTTGGTCATTTGATACAAAGTAAATAGAATGGTTTATACTTATGAACATACATTAGTCATATAGTGCTGTGCATTAATTAATGAAAATGCAGGTGTAAAAATTAAAGACTTCTAGGACTGAGAGGAGAAGAAGAAGAACCCTGGGGTAAAATCAAACCTTGGACAGCAGTGACTGTTAGAAGGGATAAAAGAGCAGTGATATTCTAGAGAGACTCTACCCAACATTAACTCAGAGATCTACAGGAATTGTTATAAGAAAAACAAACTGCTCTCCTGGCTTCCTTTGACAATTGTTCAAAATAATTTCATTAAAGAAGTTATAGTGACTGGGTACAATTTTGCAATTTTCTAAGCAACAAGCCAGAAGATGGAGCATTTTCAGACTTGGAGCAACCTGTTATCAGAGTGCCAGGATCCAGTGAGATTTTATACTGTTTTGTTTTTGACCCACACAGACCTTTGCCTTTGTTTTATTTCCATGTTAACAGTGATACTATGTGCTAAATTGAGAAAAATCTATTTGTCAGATAATTACATATACATTGTGTCTGTTTTTAAGTTTGGGGATTGATTTTATTTCAGTGATCCGCATGTTTATATTACCCAGGGCTGAAAGACGGGTGAAGAGTTTACAACATCACCTAGGAGAACATAGAGATAAGTCAGTTGTCAGTCAAGTAATACCAACCGAAATAATGTCATAGTTTAAGATAATTTTAAGAATCTGACAGCCTTGCAATCATCCCTGAAGGGGATAGAAGCATCTTAGTTTTTGAAGGCTTGACTAAACTGAGAAAACTTGCCAAGTATATGATGTGAACAAAATCACAGGTGCATAATTCTGAAACTTCTATTCAAAAATCATTTGAAAAATGTGCAGGATGGAAAACTTAAAGCAGAAACCAATGCAGATGATGGTTATGAGTCATTCTGAATGGAGAAAAACTTCATACTCAGGACTATACACTTTGCATACTTTGAATAATTATGGAAATAAATATGATTTGACTAGGCAGTGTAGTCTCAAAAATCTAAAGGTAATGAAATATATATGATGAGACACAAGTGCTTTGACTTGAGCAATCGATGGAAGAACTTCACATTAAGAATCAAGATTGAAAAGAACAAAGGAAGGGTCAGAGAATCTAGGGAGAGCAAGCAGCAGACTTCACACATCACCTCTCATAGCTCACTGTAGCAACAATCATGCTATAATCCAATTTTGATAAATGTAATTATGTCAAAGTAAAATTTAAAAGAAACACATCCTCATTTGCTTACAAGTTTTGGAGTTAATTAAATATAGCTTTCTGACTTTATGTTTTGTGGGAAAATCTGAATATACATAGCTCTGTTTTGCATAGTTAACACGTATTTGTTTACATTGGAACAAATAATACAACAAAGACATAATCTTCAATCCTTAGTATTAGGAAATTGTATGTATTCTAATATCATGTTGTCAGAGAAAATATTAAATTCAAATAAATCTTTTACCAAAGATATTTGATTAAGCCCACTTCATAAAATGGAGTCCATATACAACAATGCTCAGGTACCTAAGAACCTGAGACTAGATAAGTCAAACACCTAAGGGAAAAACCAAAGAGTGCTGAATGACTGAAGAACATAAAAAGTTTCCTAAAAACATGGTGCTATACTCATAATCAGTGCCTTGTTCAGTCATCGTAAGAGAAGCTTATTCCTGAAACAGATGCAGCATAATACTGAGATGCACATTCAATTACACAGAGTGAAACTCCTTGGAATACTAAACCCTCAATAAGATGTCTCCATACAATTCTGATTTCAAGGCTCAGGGAATGATGCAGAGGAAGGGGAGTAAAATAATATAAGAAGCAGAAGGGATGGAGGATACAAGGCAATGGGACATTCTAAATATAGTCTCAGTAAAGAACAGCTACTCTTAAGTGTAGGACTCCTGCCCCTCAGTAGATGATCAGTACAAAACAAACCAAGTAGCATCTTTGGAGGCATGTTGTTTTATAATGTCTTGTCAAGACATTATTTTTCTTATTTAATTTCTTTTTATAAAATTATAGCTCCTCTGCATATATATTTGTGGCTTCCAGCCTTCTGCTTTTATAGAAATTCTCTTCCTACAAATGCATGCATCTCTGTGTCAAAATGAGTTTCAGGTTCTTTTTGTGGGGGCAGGGATCTTTTTCTTCTGTTTGCTTAGTTTGTTCTATTCTGACTTGATTTTATTATTACTTTTATTATAATTCCTTAGATATCTATTTTTTTAAAAACAGACAGAAGCGGTGTGAGTTTCGATGAGAGGTGATTTGAGGAAGATGTGGGAGAAACTGGAGAATAAATAGAATAAGCAGGCATTATAGTTTATTTTTAATAATTTATGAGATTTAAGATATATTATGCACATTTATTATGGACTTAATATTTTAATGATAAATATTTCTTAAATGGGAATAATGTAAATTATCATTTACATTGAAAGATTTAATATGATATATTCAAATGTAAATAAACAAATATTATTCTAAAGTTATTTTATTTGTCTTATTATAAAACATAACACATTGCCTTAGTTAGAATTTGTGTTTCTGTGAAAAGATACCATGACCACAGCAATTCTTATATAGGAAAATATTTAAATAGATTGGCTTGGATACATTTAAGAGATTCAATTCTTTATCATTATGAAGGGATATGATGGCATGCAAACAGACAAGATGCTAGAGAATGAGCTGAGGGCATAGAAGTAGCTACATGTTGATGTCTCAGGCAATTTCTTGTTATTTGAGATTCTGGGTGTTATATTGAGCATTGGGGGCCTCAAACCTGCCCCCACAATGATGTACTTCCTCCACTAAGGCCACACCTACTTCAACAAAGCCACACCTCTTGATAATGCCACTTCCTATAAAATTATGGGGGTCAATTAAATTCAAACTGGTACACACACACATTTTTCAAGATAGAAACAAGAGTGTTATAAAATGGATGGCCATTGGTAGAAATATTAGGGATAGAAAAAACAGAAGACCTTCAGCTTAAAGACACAGAAAACATTTTCAACAAAATCATAAAATAAAGCTTTTACAACCTACAGGATATGATTATGAAGGTGCAAGAAGCTTACAGAACACCAAACAGACTGGACCAAAAGAAAAAGTCCCCTTGCCGTATAATGATGAAAACACTGAGCATACAAAATAAAGAAAAACTATTATGAGCTGTACAGAAAAAAAAAAAAAACAACAACTAACATATAAATGAAAACATATCAGAATTACACCAAACTTCTCAATAGAAACTCTAAAAGCCAGAATGTCCTAAACAGATGCTGCAGACAGTAAGAGAAAATGATGAAATCCTAGACAGAGAAAATAAGATATTCCATGACAAATGAGATTTAAACTGCCTATTCACAAACCCAGTCTTATAGAAAGCACTACCTCAAAATTCAAGCCCAAATGGAACAAAGACCTCAACACACCACACTAAAAGTCACAGAAGAGAAATTGGGCAATACACTTGAACACATTATCAGAGGAGACCACAGATACTGAGAGAAACTGTTAATAAATAGAACTTCCTGAAACTGAAATAATTCTGTAAAGACTGTTGAACAATGTAAGGTGCTATAAACCTTATGGAGCAAGAACTCAAAACAAACAGTCTAATGAAAATGTAATTCTGTGGTAAACATACAGAAATACTCACAAATGCAAAAGAGATTGCTAAGGGAAAATCAGCTAGTGTAGCAGAATTGAAATGACAAGAAAAAGAGAAAGGTAAAGAGCAGTAACAAAATCCAGACATAGTAAAGATATTATAAAAGACAATCTCTCTATTCATAGTTATAAGTAGCAAAGCTCTTGAAATATTTTGAAATTATAATCAGCATTTTATATCGGGTGGAAAATTGGAAACCATGGGATGAGCTACATGAAAATTATCGAAAGTTTTATCAAGTCAATATGATTAACTTGGTCACAGGAAAGTTATTCATTAAATTAATGTCTTATTGTTTCTATTGCTTTGATAAAACTTCATGACCACAAACAACTTGGAGAGGAAAGGTTGGTTTATTTTAGCAATACATACAATGAAATGTCCCTCTGTACTTAGTTCACTTACAGTCAAAGCATTAAAAAAAAACCACAACACTATACACAATCCTAATTCTCTGTGAATTTTCCATCTTTACGTGCCTTATTTTTCTTTACTCTATTACTTCTTAATATTTATTTTATATATTTACTCCTTTTATCTATGATTGTCTTTATTCTGTCCCATTAAAGACTTTGTTTTAATTTTTATAAGCCATTTACTTAATTTTATAACCATCTATACTTTTTTTCTTTCCCAAGCCTATGTACATTTATCCAACACTGTGACCCATTTAGAGGTCTTTCCATATCTATTTGTATTTATTTTATATCTGTAATTATTTTCTGACCAGAAGTTTTTTTTTAAATTGCTAAGTGCTTCTTAACAACCAGAAAGCTGGCACTTCAAAACGGTGTGGCTTTTTTTTTTCTGCTATCAGCATATTGCTAGCATGAAAAACTTATTTGAGAAAATAAATGTTGTTAAACTTTGATTTTTAGTTACTAGAATTTCTTTTCAAGCCCTCTCAGGTATGTTGTGCATTTAGTTCACCACACTGAAGCTCCAATTTGTTGTAAAGAGACTGGTTGTTTGTTTTCTGGTCACCTGGCAGCTCAGACCTGAAATAACCACACAGGAACTGTATTAATTAAATCAAGGCTTGGCCCATTATCTCTAGCTTCATATTGGCTTTTAGACCAATAGACCAATTTGATCCAAGCTTGGGAAAAAGAGATCAAGTGGAGAGCAGCCCAAACCCTCCTGTCAATCACATCACCTCTATAAGAGTCTTGTTTATATGTGTGGATTCAAAAGAGTCAAATATTCTGTAAGGTGCTTAGTGGAAACTACCTACCTTCAGAATTTGTCAAATATGTTACCGTTTGAAATGAACAAGTCTAGGTTTTATGTACGTGGATCCCTTTTTCATTAAGTAGATATCATTTCTTAATGAAATTTGTTACCATGTTCAAAACTTTTAAAAAGTCTAAAACATAAAATAATCTTGGATGAGCATAAATATTTATATTGTATAAATAACAGAAATGAAGGATTCAGTGACATGTCAAGCTAATGCAATAATTTTAAGGGTATTTAAAGGGCAAGTATCTAAAACAAGAGTAGAATTGGAAGAGTCGGGATGTTGAGGTTAAAAGGTCAGGGAGCACAGAACACTTGCCTTGCATGATCAAGACTTAAGATGTAGGTTTTGAAGTACATAGGAAATTTGACAAATATATTGTGAGTGATTTGGTACATAATCATAAATAGTCACAGCACTAAAGAACCAAGACAATGAGAGCATAAATTAGAAGACCCTAAATCGAATGAATAAACCTCTTTATGTCAGAAAGTAGAGTGGAAAAACAAAATCAAGGAAGACATAAGGGACAATATTTGAAAGTGAAAATGCTATGACACAAAACCACAGGAGGTCATAAATGCACACACACACACACACACACACACGCACACACAAGCATACATGCATGCATACAGAGAATAGCTAATGATAAAGAGTAAAGAGATTCATTTGGAAATGCAGACCATAACTGAAGACACATACATGGAGACTCCGAAGATGTTGAGAGGATATGGTGCTAAACTAAAACAGGTAAAGAACACTTCTTTGGCACGCCTTTAATCCCAGCACTCGGGAGGCAGAGGCAGGCGGATCTTTGTGAGTTCGAGACCAGCCTGGTCTACAAGAGCTAGTTCCAGGAGAGGCTCCAAAACCACAGAGAAACCCTGTCTCGAAAAACCAAAAAAAAAAAAAAAAAAAGAACACTTCTTTGGGACTGCACAAGAGGATTTACTGGAAGAGGAATAAACTTGACCCATATATGTTTAATGGGAAATTCAGAAAGGTAATTAAATATCTCATGGTTTGCCTTGACAACTCTTGTCGTTATTAGGTCGACTGAAAATTATTTCTTAGAGTACATTAGGTCTGATTGGAGGCTTTTTAGTAGCTAGATAGCATCTCGGACTTTGAAGTGACAGCTCTTTCACTTTTCCCTACATTAATAAAACATAAATGAGTATTGTACTTCTTCTATACTTTTCAGTATTTTGAATTGTGAATAATGTGGAACCATGGATGAACTAACAAAACTCCAAGTGCCAGGTACAAGGTTTTCTTCTAGTTCTTAGATGGGGTCTAAGAAATTCCCAAAACAGTGTAGTCTATAGTCATTTTTTTGTTACTTTCCAGTCCTTGAAAGTAAGATAATATTGCTGAACATATTTCACACTTTGGACATAGTATGTACTATTAACTACTACTGAGCTATCTACTTTCTCAGACAATGTTTTTATGAAAGCAAAAATAAGGTGATAAATAGAGATATGAACTTTCTCCATACTAAAGAAATGCATCGAGGAAAAATATTTGTATTTGAAAATATATTGATTATTCTCTTCAAATATATTATCCAAATAAAGAATAATTTTTTTATAGCTGAATTGAAACTTGGTGAAAAAGACAGGAAGTAAAATAAAAATAAGTCAGTATTTGCTCTGATGATGACATGGTGTTAACTTTGGAATTCTTTGAAAATGAAACATAAAGGCCAAGATTGTACAGCTTTTCACAGAAATACAGATGTCCTGGGTACACTGTTTGGAGTTAGTGAGTAGGTTTTTAAAAAGCAATTTCTACCAGGTCTGGCTCTTAGTAGAAGGTCTCTCTCTATTCTCAAATCAGATTGACTCTCTTCTTAAAAAGCAAAGCTTTTCAACCTTGCAGATCTCCTCCCTGGGGCTAAAGATCAACCACCTCCAATAAAAGAGGATTCACTGGAGTCCTTCCCCATAGAGATGCAGGCGGCTTCGAGAGTAAGTGCTTCAAACAAGTAATTTACTTTTATAAACAGTATAAATAAAACAGAAATAGTAAGGAGTTCACAGGCTTGCAGCATTTCGCTCTTTTACAGCACTCTGGATATTTTATTTTATTTCATGTAGGAGGTCTGCAGGCTTTTAGAGTTGCTTATCTAGGGGAGGTCTCCACGCTGTTTAGGGATAATTCAGAGATGTCAAAGTGTTCCTCCCAATGGAAGTTTAATTGAAGATATAACCTCAAGGCACTACTTTCCTATTGGAATAATTGTAAATTAGTGATGTTTGATGAATCATATCCTTCCTTTAAAAAGATTAGAACATTAATGAATTTTTGTTAAATATCATGAAAAATATTGACAGATACATTTCATTCTTTTTTTTTATTCTTTTTTTTATTTTTAAATTAATTTATTATGTTTTCCATTATTTAAAACAATTTTCAAATTCAAATACACTTTGATCATATTCTTCCTCTCCCTCAAGTCCCTTCAGATCTTTTCCCCATCCCTACCCACCCAACTTTAAGTTCTTTCTTTAACAAGAAGCAAAAATCCTGTACAACAATAAAATCTTCCAAAACTTAGAAACAAGAAAGTCATACCAAGAAAAGAAAGAAAAAAAAGATTGAAAACAAACAAAAAGCCCAACTTGTAACCAAATAAAGCTCAGACAAAATCCTGTGGAGTCCAACTATATGTTGTTGGTCAATTACTCCTGAACATGAGGCTTGCCCAAAATTAGTTGACATGCTCAGTGTCACTCATCGTAGAAAACTGATTGTCTCTCCCCTAACTGGTATAAGTGATAGTTCAGTTGTTAACCTTTTTTTTTTCTTTTTTTTTTTTTGTCAAAGCCTCCGTTTATTAGGGACAGGGTAACAACTTATATACCTTCTGAATGAGGGCTTGGGGAGCAGGGCACAGGAGCATGGAATCTGGCCGCGTGGTCCCAGTCACGTAACCTACATCCGGTCAGGTAGGCCAAGAAGTCAGGAGTTGCCACACCTAGTTCCCTGGATAGCTGGAATTTAAGGCAGTTCCGCTATCAGATTAGGTTCGTTAGCAATTAGCGAATAGCTAATTGGGTGTGGGGCAGGTTTTGCCAATAGGACTATTCTTAACATAATTATGGGTTTGGGGTTCCCTGCAGGCTCCCCAAGGTGATGGTTTCTGTAACAATCTTTAGGGGGGGAAACGGCTCCCAACATATTCCTCCTTTCTTATATAAAGGCAAGTAGTTATAGGTGGAGGGCACCAAGACAGAGTCAACCATGGTGTCAGATCTAAAGGAGAGGGGACTGGGGCAAGGAGAGACCCTCCTCTCGACTGGTGAAGTAATTAACCTCTCCTGGGAACAGAGGGGTGCCTTATGAGTAGCATTAGTTTCTTGGAGCTTCTCAAATAAAAGGTATCTAGTAGGATTAAAGTAAGCAGATCACAGGGCACCCTGTCTTAGGCTATGTGGAGAGCGCCCTCGTACCTAAAAAACCATGCCATGTTGAGCCGGCCTGTACGGCCTCTGTATGGTTTGAAATTTAGGTGAGGATCCACACTAACTCCCGTCATTGGGCCCCTGTATCTATCATTAATGAAAAATCTGTGAGGTGCTCCTTAAACAAAAGATATGATATAATTTTGGCACCAATAACTCCATCTCCAGACAAGAAGAAAGGGGCACCTTCTAAACCCAGTATTCACCTTTTAGTCTGGCCCATGGTATGTCCTCCTTCCTAAATGCCTACTCCACAAAAAGTTACGTGTGCTTGCCTGTCATCAATTAGGGAGGTGAAAAAGGGATCAAAATCTAAAATTTTTAACATATGCATTAAACCCAAACACTTTACAGTATGTGTCAAACCTTTCCCAACATCTATAAGCAGTTACAAATATCATTAGATTAATTTCAGTAAGAGTACAATGACATACATTGTTGTCAAATACCACCATTTCCAGACTCTGAGCAACAGTCACAGGAACCCCAGTCTTTCCCCTTCTTAAGTGAAGAGGTTAGTATTTTAATTAAAATGAGTTCTGTGTCCCAAAGATTAAAACAGTCTGATGTCCAGTCTGCATCTCAGCTCCAAAGCAGACCAGAGTTCAAGCTGCAGAAGCAGTTTAGCACTTGTGCTTCAGGGCCGGTGGGATTCCTGGGTGAGGTGAGCTGGATTCAGCTATCTGAAGCACATCCTGGCATTATCTCAGCCGGGACTCCCTGGACTCAGGAGGCAGGATTGACACCCTGTAGAGTGGAGCAGCAGGTTCTGTTATCAGGGACTCCTCTCCTTGGGGGCAGGAAAAGCCAGACTAAGGACCTCTCTGCAATCGCCTCAGGAACTCCTCTGTGTCCGCAGCGCAGCCTCGACATCAGGCCCAGCTTTTATTTTCTTTCTGTGAAAAAAGCATAAACATATCCTCGACCCCAAATATATATAGGTCGGGTTTTTTTCATAATGCATTGCAAGGGCTTTTCCACCTTGCCCTAGCAAAGGTCAGCTTGGTGTTATCATGTCAGATCCGTTTGCATCTGGATCTACTTGCAAGTTTCATAAGCTGCTTACAAGGAGCCTTATTATGCTCCATAATATTTTTTTTATTATTATTAGCCATATATGCAGTTCCTCCATTGGAAGAGCCATTTGTAAAATTTAGCATAAAATCCTTTAAGGGATTTTTTTTGCTATAACATTAGCAAAATACAGTTGTGTGAATTGTAGCAATAATCATCTGGGGATCAAGCCATTTTTTAGCTTTCATCCTGCCCTTTTGTACCAGACAGGCTACTGGTTTAAATTAAGAGTTTAATATCTTAATTGGCAAAACTTGAGAAGATTTTGCCATAAAGAGCATTTTTTCATAAAAATGTTGTAGAATAAGTTTTATATTTAATATGCACACTTGCCATAGCTGCATTATAATTAATATACTGTATTTGTTGATTATTGTATACTTTACCTGTTGATTTATATTTTACCTGTTTGAGTACCTGTTAGGCAGCTTTAAGCTCTCTCTATTGGAAACTGTTTTTTTTTTTTTTTTTTATTTTTCTATTCTAAGATGGCTCCCTTAATTAAGATGTGTGCTTCTCTGCTCCCCTAACCAACCTTCCTTTATCCCAAACATCCCGTTTCCCCAGGTTCCCCCCCATCCTCCCCTTCTCACATTTCTCTCCCCTTCTCCCCTCACCCCCCCTCCCCCCACACCCCCAAGATCCCAAATTTTTGCCCGGCAATCTGGTCTACTTCCCATAACCAGGAGGATAGCTATATGTTTTTCTTTCGGTTCACCTTCTTATTTAGTTTCTTTAGGATATCAAATTATAGACTCACTGACCTTTATTTATCTCTAGAAACCAATTATGAGTGAGTACATCCCATGTTCATCCTTTTGGGTCTGGGTTACCTCACTCAGGATAGTGTTTTCTATTTCCATCCATTTGCATGCAAAATTCGCGAAGTCATTGTTTTTTACCGCTGAGTAGTATTCTAATGTATATATATTCCATACTTTCTTCATCCATTCTTCCATTGAAGGGCATCTAGGTTGTTTCCAGGTTCCGGCTATTACAAATAATGCTGCGATGAACATAGTTGAACAAATATCCTTGTCATATGATCGGGCATCTCGTGGGTATATTCCCAAGAGTGGCATTGCTGGGTCCATGGGTAGGTTGATCCCAAATTTCCTGAGAAACCGCCACACTGCTTTCCAAAGTGGTTGCACAAGTTTGCATTCCCACCAGCAATGGATGAGGGTACCCCTTTCTCCACAGCCTCTCCAGCAAAGGCTATCATTAGTGTTTTTGATTTTAGCCATTCTGACAGGTGTAAGGTGATATCTCAATGTTGTTTTGATTTGCATTTCCCTGATCGCTAAGGAGGCTGAGCATGACCTTAAGTGCCTTTTGGCCATTTGAACTTCTTCTGTTGAGAATTCTCTCTTCAGATCAGTGCCCCATTTTTTAATTGGGTTAATTAGCATTTTAAAGTCTAGTTTCTTGAGTTCTTTATATATTTTGGAGATCAGACCTTTGTCTGTTGCGGGGTTGGTGAAGATCTTCTCCCAGTCAGTGGGTTCCCTTTTTGTCTTAGTGACAGTGTCTTTTGCTTTACAGAAGCTTCTCAGTTTCAGTAGGTCCCATTTATTCAATGTTGCCCTTAATGACTGTGCTGCTGGGGGTTATACCTAGGAAGCGATCGCCTGTGCCCATCTGTTGTAGGGTACTTCCCACTTTCTCTTCTATCAGGTTCAGTGTGTTCAGATTGATATTGAGGTCTTTGATCCATTTGGACTTGAGTTTTGTGCATGGTGATAGATATGGGTCAATTTTCTTTCTTCTACAGGTTGACATCCAGTTGTGCCAGCACCATTTGTTGAAGATGCTTTCTTTCTTCCATTGTATACTTTTAGCACCTTTATCGAAAATGAGGTGTTCATAGGTTTGTGGGTTAAGATCCGGGTCTTCTACACGATTCCATTGGTCGACTTCTCTATTTTTATGCCAATACCACACTGTTTTCATTACTGTAGCTCTATAGTAGAGTTTAAAGTCAGGGATGGTAATGCCTCCAGAAGTACCTTTATTGTACAAGATTGTTTTGGCTATCCTGGGTTTTTTGTTATTCCATATAAAGTTGATTATTGTCCTTTCAAGATCAGTGAAGAATTTTAATGGGATCTTGATGGGGATTGCATTGAATCTATAAATTGCCTTTGGTAGGATTGCCATTTTTACTATGTTGATCCTCCCAATCCAAGAGCAAGGGAGATCCTTCCATTTTCTGGTATCCTCTTCAATTTCTTTCTTCAATGCCTTAAAGTTCTTGTCAAATAGATCCTTCACTTCTTTGGTTAGAGTTACCCCGAGATATTTTATGCTGTTTGTGGCTATCGTGAAAGGTGATGCTTCTCTGATTTCCCTCTCTGCTTCCATATCCTTTGTGTATAGGAGGGCGACTGATTTTTTGGAGTTGATCTTGTATCCGGCCACATTACTAAAGGTGTTTATCAGCTGTAGGAGTTCTTTGGTGGAGTTTTTGGGGTCGCTTATGTAGACTATCATATCATCTGCAAATAACGAAAGTTTAACTTCTTCCTTTCCAATTCGAATCCCCTTGATCCCCTTATGTTGTCTTATTGCTATTGCTAAAACTTCAAGCACTATATTGAAGAGGTATGGAGAGAGTGGACAGCCTTGTCGTGTTCCCTGATTTAAGTGGGATGGCTTTGAGTTTCTCTCCGTTTAATTTGATGTTAGCTGTCGGTTTGCTGTAAATAGCTTTTATTATATTTAAGTATGACCCTTGTATCCCTAATCTCTCCAAGACTTTTATCATAAAGGGATGTTGAATTTTGTCAAAAGCTTTTTCAGCATCTAATGAAATGATCATATGGTTTTTTTCTTTCAGTTTATTTATATGATGGATTACATTGATAGATTTTCGTATGTTGAACCAGCCTTGCATCTCTGGTATGAAGCCTACTTGATCATAATGGATAATGTTTCTAATGTATTCTTGGATACGGTTCGCCAGTATTTTGTTGAGGATTTTTGCGTCGATGTTCATGAGTGAGATTGGCCTGTAATTCTCTTTCTTGGTTGAGTCTTTGTGTGGTTTTGGTATCAGAGTGATGGTAGCTTCATAAAAGGAATTTGGCAATGACTCTTCTGTTTCTATATTGTGAAATACCTTAAGGAGTATAGGTATTAGGTCTTCTTGGAAATTCTGGTAGAATTCCGCATTGAAACCGTCTGGTCCTGGGCTTTTTTTTGGTAGGGAGGTTTTTGATAACAGCTTCTAATTCTTCGCGACTGACAGGTCTATTTAGGTTGCTCACCTGGTCCTGATTTAACTTTGGTATATGGTATTTATCTAAAAAAGTGTCCATTTCTTTTACATTTTCCAGTTTTGTGGCATACAGGCTTTTGTAGTAAGATCTAATGATTCTCTGAATTTCCTCTATGTCTGTGGTTATGTCCCCCTTTTCATTTCTGATCTTATTAATTTGCAGATTCTCTCTCTGCCGTTTGATTAGTTTGGATAGGGGTTTCTCAATTTTGTTGATTTTCTCCAGGAACCAGCTTTTTGTTTCATTGATTCTTTGGATTGTTTTCTGTGTTTCTATTTTGTTGATTTCAGCCCTCAGTTTGACTATTTCCAGTCTTCTACTCCTCCTAGGTGAGTCTGCTTCTTTTTTTTCTAGAGCTTTCAGGTGGGCTGTTAAGTCTCCAATGTATGCTTTCTCTGTTTTCTTTAAGTGGGCACTAAGGGCTATGAACTTTCCCCTTAGGACTGCTTTCAAAGTGTCCCATAAGTTTGAGTATGTTGATTCTTTATTTTCATTGAATTCAAGGAAGACTTTAATTTCTTTCTTTATTTCTTCTTTAATCCAGGTGTGGGTCAATAGTTGACTATTCAGTTTCCATGAGTTTGCAGGCTTTCTGGGGGTAGCATTGTTGTTGAATTCTAACTTTAGTCCGTGGTGATCTGATAAGACACAGGTGGTTATGGATATTTTTTTGTAACTGTGGAAGTTTGCTTTGTTACCGAGGATGTGGTCAATTTTCGAGAAGGTTCCATGAGCTGCAGAGAAGAAGGTATATTCTTTCCTATTTGGGTGGAATGTTCTATAGATGTCTGTTAAGTCCATTTGATTCAATACCTCCATTAATTCTCTTATTTCTCTGTTAGGTTTCTGTCTGATTGACCTGTCCATTGGTGAAAGAGGCGTGTTGAGATCTCCCACTATTAGTGTGTGCGGTTTGATGGCGTCTTTGAGTTTTAGTAATGTTTCTTTTACATATGTGGGTGCTTTTATATTAGGGGCATAGATATTCAGGATTGAGACCTCATCCTGGTCAATTGTTCCTGTTATGAGTATAAAATATCCCTCTCCATCTCTTCTGATTGATTTAAGTTTGAAGTCAACTTTGTTAGAAATTAGTATGGCCACACCAGCTTGTTTCTTAGGTCCATTTGCTTGATAAACTTTTTCCCATCCCTTTACTCTAAGTAGGTGCCTATCTTTGTGGTTGAGGTGTGTTTCCTGTAAACAGCAGAATGTTGGATCCTGTTTGCGTATCCAATCTCTTAGCCTGTGTCTTTTTATAGGTGAGTTGAGTCCATTGACATTAAGGGATATTAATGACCAGTGGTTGCTAACTCTGGTCACTTTTTTAGTCATAGGGTTTGTGTGTTTGCTTTCTTTTAGTTGCGCTGGTAAAGGGTGTCTAGAAGTTTGAGTTATTGTGGTCATTGTTGGTCTCCTTGGTTTGTGATTTTCCTTCTATTACTTTCTGTAAGGCTGGATTTGTGGCTACGTATTGTTTAAATTTGTTTTTATCCTGGAAAATTTTGTTTTCTCCATTTATAGTGAACGAAAGCTTGGCTGGGTATAGTAGTCTGGGCTTGCATCCATGTTCTCTTAGCTTCTGCAGTACATCTATCCAGGACCTTCTGACCAGGGAGTGCAGGAGGGGTGGGGAACGTCTGAGCTCCCTGTCCTGGGCTGCCACCGCGGCCAGAAACTCACTCACCCCAGCGATGGCCCACCTGGCACCCGGATCCGATCTCCCCGCTGCCTGGGCGTCCCGCGAACAAAGGGCCGGGCCCCCTTGGTGCAGGCCGGCCACCTAGACAAAAGCTACATTTCATTCTTGTGTGTTTATCTGCATCAATACTTCTGAAGTACAATTTCACTTAGCATTGAGTATGCTAATGCATGTTTTTAAGTCTTTAGCTGTGGTAACAGTGTGTCCTAAACTCAGATGCTTCTTCCCCCTTCCTTAATAGATGCTCACTCTGGATTTACAAACATGGCACAACTTATAGAAACTGTCCCCTCGGTTGCATTTCATTTTTCTGATGCCTCAATTTTCTCTTAAAAAAAAAAAACTCTGAAGCAAAGGGACAAGAAAAATCAACCATGTGCTCACTCTCTCACAAAAGAGAGAGCAGCATAGACTTAGGACCCTATATGGACCATTTTTCTTATTTTTCAACATTCTTTAATTCTGCAATTATAAGTATTCCTTGTTATTATTTCTTCTTTTTAATTCCAGAGAGACTTAATCATGTAAAATTATGTTACCTAACTATGTTATTAGTTCAATTATACACACATTATATTAAACATTTAAATCCAGATTGGTGTATAGTGAAACGGTTCCAAGGGTAATGGCAATTGCTACCAAGTCTAACTACATGAGTTCGATCTCTGAACCCTTCACTGGAAAGAAAGAACAAACTCCAGTCAAATGTCTTTGGATTTACACATACACACACATGTGGGGGGGGGGAGCATAAAAAATGCCAAAGTTCTAAAACACACACACACACACACACATATTTTTCAGCATTGTAGTCTGAACCCAGGTACTCGTGCATGCTAAGCACCTTCTCTTATGAGTTACACCTCCTGTGCAGAGCATGCATGTTCTTTCTATGTCCAAATTAAAAATTCTTATAAACAGAGCTTATGTGGTGGATGCTATTATAGATCACCCTCTCTGTAGGAAGTGCTTTAAGGAATTGTACAACTTTCTTGTCAGTAATTTCACTTTTTATATAGTCCAATATAAGTCCAGCATTTAGGGCATAATTTAACTATGTATGTTTTATGTTTTGAAATGACATTGAATTGCAAATGAATCTAGTTCTTTGAAGGCTCTAACAACATTTATCCTTTTATCAAGAGGACATTGCTAGACTTATCAAACCACAAGAACATAAAGCATTTTTGCTATGCAATTCAATTAAAACAAAAGGCACTTGCTTGTACTGTAAATACCATTCTACATCTAAAAAAAATAGATGGTTAGTGGGTCCAGATAATTTCACTTCCTCATCACATTACATAACATGTGTCACATGATATTGCTGAAGAAAGTGTGACTAACTTAAGGAAATGTGGTGCTACATGCTGCCTGGATGTTTGTCAGATTTGAACATGATTCCCTATTAAAGTGAGTTTACTTTTTTAAAAAAATCTTCCCCTGGGCCATTACCTAGATTAATTCTTTGTGAACTGATGACTAAGTGTTAGTCATGATGTGTTGTAGAAGGCCACTTGTTTGTTCCTGGCTCATCCCCTAAATAATACCACAGAAACCATATTATTTGCAATACTACTTGGCCAATAGCCCAAGCATTTTTCTGTCTAACTCATATTTTAAATTAATCTATCTCCATAAATCTGTGTATCACCATGAGCCTGTGGCTTACTGGATAAACTTCTGGCATCTGTCTCTAGCAGGGCTGCATGGCTTCTCTCTGATTCTGCTTTCTTCCTCCAAGCATTCAGTTTATTTTTTCTTATGTAGATAATTTTACAATTACAGTTTACCAATCTAATGAATATATTGATTTTTATAAAGTTCCAGTAATTTAAATAGTATAACAGTGCTTCTTATTTTAAGAAAGCATATGACAACATATTAGTGTTAGAATGAGAAGTTCATAGCTATATATAAGAATTCATATATAGTCCAGTGTTAGGTCTCTTGTTCTGAAAGATGAGAATGCAGAGACAACTTCCAGATTAACAAAAATAAGAAGAAAAGAAAGAAAAAAAGGAAATAAGAAGAAAAAAAGGAGGAGGAAAACAAAAGAAAAGTCAAAAAGAAAAATGATACATAGTTTGGAAGCAATGAAATTTAATCTTGTGTCCAAGTGCTGTTATGGATTTAGTGTTTTACTTTGAATTAACTAAAAATATCATTTATTCCATCTTGAAAGTTCAATGTGACAAACTGAGTTAAATTAAGGCTTAAATTACCTATAATTTTTTTTATTCATAGTAACACATATTTTTCATGAATCTATTTTAATTTGAAACACGTTTCAAAAATTTACAATATGTACTTAACCTTGAACATACTGTATGTCACATATAATGGTCACCCTGAATAAAACTAACACTTCCTTAACAATATCACGTAATGAGATTGAACTCAGTTGCCCTGAAGCCAATATATCTAAATTCTTTATTCATCAACATCTATTCAGTTTTTCTGAGAGAAGTGCCAAGGCTGAGATGTAAAGGAAATCTTTCATAAATAAAAGAAATGTATATAACATAGTTTTATGAAATACAAGTTTATATCTCATACACTTCCAGTTTCTGAAGGAAAATATCAATTTAGTCAAGACACAAATGCTTGGCTATACATCCATAGACTGTTATGGCATTAAATTTAATATTCTGCTGTTCCTGAGTTGGCTTTTTTTTGGGGGGGGGGGATGAAAGGTGTGAAAGTGACGGATTTTTTTTAAATGCAAAGCCATCAACAAGAGACGAACTAAGTTAAACCGTATGATCTATGATTACAGTTTTATGATGCAATAGAAGGCATCATACCTCCTTGATTTTGACAGGCTTCAGATAAAATGATACAATGCATTATCAATAAATGTAATTCCAAGCTATACTTTCTCTAACTTAATACATATGACTGAAAATGTAACTTATGCCACATACATCCTTATATATTGCAATAATAATTTTCTAAAACTTCAAAAAGCCAGAGATCAAAGTCTATTATCTTTGTAAAAACCATACTGCAGACAGAAGTTTCTGTCCTGTTGATCCTGCAGCCATTAAGTCACAAGGAAACATGAAAAGGCTTATATTAATTATAAACTGTTTGGACTATTGGCTCACGCTTATTATTAAAATGCTCTTACAACTTATATTAACTTATCTATGTTTAGATGCATGGCTTGGTATCTTTTATTAGTGAAGTATTTTCATCTTGCTTCCTGTGCTTCTGCTGGTGACTGCATCTCTTTCCTTTTCCCAGAATTCTCAGTCTGGATGCCCCACCTATATTCTTCTGCCTGGCTACCGGCCAATCAGTAGTGTATTAAAGAAATACAAGTGGCAAATCTTTGCAATGTACAAAAGCATTGTCCCACAACACCACACCTACTGCTCTTTTGCATCTTGATGAAGAACACAGATGGGTTTTGTAGTGAATATAACCCCATTAATTTAAAAGAAATAATAAATTCACTACAATGAATTTAATTTAGTATTGGTCGAATAAGCAACTGGAGTCCACTATGTCTTGGGATAGCAGTAGGAGACCATGCATGTCTAAGCCATGCAAGCATCCTCACATCTCAATGTACTCCTGACCATGATGTTTAGTATGTTTCACAAACAAGGAGGCCTTGGCAAAATTAGACCTAGTGTAAAAGCAAATCCAGGTTTAAAACAAAAAAAAGATTGTCTTTCCAATGTCAACAGCCTAACCATCAGTCCCTATGTTTTACCTCAGCATTTACAAAGTTTTATATAGTTTCTAGGCCAGCAAGAAGAAAAGATGTCTGTTAAAAGAGTTTCAGATTTTTAAATCTACACAATTTAATTAAAATATACTTGTAGAATTTTCCCATTTCCTCCATCCAACCATGTCCACATACCCCATCCACACTTGCTATTTTTTAAATTCATGGCCTCTGGATCCTTTTATTTAATCTGCTCAGACTGAAGGATAGAACTTGTATATCTATGGCTGGAGGACTCACCAATTCTATATAACCTACTAGGAGGTCTTCCTTGGGTAAGACTATTTTTCATGTTTTGGTGTTCCTTAATTGCCTGTAGTATTCTGTCTAGGTTTAAGCTCTGGAATGATTTTCCCTTTCCATATTAGTATGCTGTAGTAGTGGTCACACATCCAAGCTATAAAAACAAAGTTCTATTGCAATGGTGAACATTTTGTTTATACAATAAATTTACTGTACTAGGCTTGGAAAAACAAAGTTGTTTTTAACTTATATAATCCATGAGAAATTTCTCCTACTTTGAATATAACTTTATTAGCTGTACTGAGATAGATCACTTCCTAGTATAGATTGGCTCTTCTTAAAAGAAGTGACAATTATTACAAAATATTTTATTGTCTCAGCTATTCCTATGAGGTACTGGGTCACAAGATTAAACAGGCTAACTGAAAATGTCCACTTGTGTAAGAATTGTTTGCTTGCTGAAATGGTGGTGAAAATCTGAGACCCATAATGCGATCTAGTTATGATACCTACATCAAGGGCTAGAATGGCAAGAAAACCCTAAGAGTGCATTAATGACGCTAATATCTTGATGTAACCAACAGATCTCTAACTGGGCTTAAACAATCGCAACAAATAGGAAACCATATCTGATAATAAAAACTAAGCGAGCTACCCAAAGACCATTAACCTTAAAGGAGAACCCACCAGTTTTCTAAGGCAGCACAATTCCTATATTCAATCTAAATTTTTATGCTTATAGGTGTAGTTTAGTTCTCACCTGTCAAAGAAGAAGTCCACATTTACAGCATATGGGGATTATTATGAAAACCACAACTGATCATACTGCAAAGAGCAACTTGCTGTGGTGTCTAGCTCCAACTGACTTACCCATATCAATACTTTGGAGTCTGAGGCTAGGGGAACATTAAAGGGTGCAGAAAACAGCACGAACCAGTGAAGCAGGATAGCCTTTGATAGACAATGATTCATAGAAATCTACAGAAAGATGGGCTGATGACGTTTCAAGGACACGACTGCCTAAACAAGACCTAACTAAGGAGACTTTAAAAATACATCCCCCCATTATAATTCGGTCTAACCTAGATCTCATTAAGATTCCATATTCTTATTAAATTCATAATACTTTTAGTTAGTAAGTCCTTTTGATAAAATAGAGGCATGAGTCACCACACTTCTCTGAAAGTTTTTAATAATACAAAATTGAGACTAGTTTACTGAAGTTTACAAGTCCTCAGTAATAAAAGTATATGTAAAATAACACTATATATAATTATGTAACTGTATGAATAGTTATAGCCATGCATTGGTAATAAAAATAAAAATACATAATTCCTTTTGTAGGTGTATATATTTAAAGATTTTTGAAACTAAAGTGATAATTTTCTCAAATTATATGAATATGAAGAAATTTTTGCAGAGTTTTTAAGTATCTGCTTGGAACATTCAATATTGGGAAATTATTTTGAGTATGAAGCCTGACTGAAAATCTGACCTCATATTTTTAGAAAAATCTACCTGCCTCTGACTCCTGAGTGTTGGAATCAAAGAAGTATGCCAATACTGCCCAGGTGGTAATGTGCATTTTAACACACATACCATCAATACTAATGATTCTATTTCAAATGGTTTTATTTTTCTCACATTTTCTGGTTTTTTGTTTTGTTTTGTGTATGTTTGTTTAAATCTGTTTTTTGAAACATACAATTTGTGTGGTTTTATTCTCTCAGCGTATTTCTGTATGTCAAAGAACAGCAATCAAATAAACAGATGCAGCGTAGTGAAGAACCAGAGAGGTTTGTAAAAATGTTTGTGGATTCCAAACTTTGCCAGAAGCTAAATTGCTCCTGGAACCAGCGAGACATTCTCAGCCTTCATGCCTTTGCTTTTAACCTAATAAATGTGTTCAATTAAATAATTTCTAAAAAAAAAACACCTTTAGCCTCTAAAGTTCTTCAAATTTATGGTCCTAATTTGATGACATTCTCAATTCTGTGTATGCACCATAAAATACAATATTTGTATAGCATAAAAAATATTGCATTTTTCTATCTTTTCTAGAAAATGAAGCATAATAGGTCTATGAATATAGGTCTATGAATAGGTCTGTCTGTTGAAATGGGGGCAGCGGCGGGGTTGCGTCCCCAACACCCTGGCCGCTTGGGTAGCTTATGCCCAAAATAACAACACACAAACTGTATTCATTTAAACATTGCTTGGCCCATTATTTCTAGTCTCGTCTCGGCTAACTCTTGCACTTGGACTAGCCCATTTCTAATAATGTGCGTAAACACCACAAGGTGCGCTTACCGGGAATATTGAAGCCTACGTCCATGTTGGGTGGGAGCTTCATTGTGAGTGTGCCTCAGAGAGCAGAGCTATCCCATCTGCTCGCAAGACAGGAGCCTGGTGTATCTGTCTGAGGCGTCTGGCTCTGAGAGGAGCTGCGTGAAGTCTGAGCTCACTTCCTCTTCCTCCCAGCATCCTACTCTGTTTACTCCACCCACCTATGTTCCTACCTATCAGGGTCAAGGCAGTTTAGTTAACCAATGAAATCAACAGATTGATATATGACACTCCCACATCACTTCCCCTTTTTCTGTTTAAACAAAAAGGAAAGGCTTTAACTTTAACATTGCAAAATTATATTACCATAATCTTTATCATAACTAAGGAAAAGTATAACTATAACTAACTATTCTTAACTCCATCAAAGACTCCAGAAAGATACAATATTACCTAAGCAAACAAGAAAAAAGCAACTTTCAAACTCTAGAAATGACAGAAGCATCTTGCTGCCTGGACAGTCACCCAAAGTTCCTCTGTACCATTGGGGCATCCATCTTTGGCCTACAGGCCCATAGTTTCCAGCAGACATTCCACAAAGCAGAAAATTTCAAAGGCAGTCACTATCTGCTTATCCTGAAGAATGTCTTGCAGACTCTTTCATGAATTAGGAACCCCGAAAGATCATCTCACCTTTAGGCAAGTTCAGTAGTCCTTTCTCTGTGGGTTCTCTGTGTCCAGTTTTTGCAATAGTTCAGGCAAGAGCAGTTTCTTGTCCAAATAGCTATCAAACTCCATAAGGATCCTCTTCTATGCCCATCTTCCTCTTGATGTAGATTGGTGCTGCCAGGAGCAGGCATGTCTCATTGTCATGAAAAACCCTAAGTTATTAAAATATTTAAAATGCCATATTCTCTAGCCTTTGAAAGATATGAAGAATGCCTATCTGAAATATATCCATGCACATCTAGAAAATCTAACATGACTACAAACTTGACTATTATAGATGATTATTAACAGTCTATATACATTACATTTTTAAGTGAACTACACAATCACAATACCTTAATCAAGATCAGAAATACAGATACATATAACAAAATTGACCTTAAATTTAAATCACTAAAGCAAAATCCATATCAATGTAAATTATTTATACCTATATCATATCCCCCTTTAAGTGTAAAAGAACATTTATAAACCATATTTGGGAACATGGGCACAGTTTTTTCTCTCCAAACTGCTTCCTGCTGAATGGGGGCATCGTTAATTTGGTCTTTCATGGTATAACCTGTGTGCTAGTTTCATCTCAGTTGGCAGTTCAGCGAGGCAATTTTCTGAAGGCGTTCACAGCAACCCTTCAGGAGGGCATGGTCCATCATACCATAACGGAATAGAAGAAATGAACAGGGTCTCAACCTCTGTGAAAACAAAATAAGAAACTCCTTTCCAAAGTATCATGTCCTTAGATCCAAATTTTAAAGTCAAGGCATTTTCACAATATCTATGTTGGGTTAGTTCAGCAGCATTTATAAACAAATATCTTTTAGCAGCTCTTGCTCCTTCCTCAGGATTCAAACCATTCAAACAGAGCATAATAGCATAAAGTATCAAAATTCTCTGTTTATTTTCCATCTTTGTACAGCTTTGTTTTAACCTCTATTTTGTTTATTTTTACTTTTAACTTTTTGCTTTTTGAATGTATATCTTTGACCTGGAATAACTCTGTAGACCAGGCTGTTCTTGAACTCTCAGAGATCCACCTGGCTCTGCCTCCCAGGCATTGGGATTAAAGATGTAAGATATCACACCTTGAACTCACAGAGATCTGTTTGTCTCTGCCTTCTAGGCACTGGGATTAAAGGCATGTGCTACCACACCTTGAAGTCACAGAGGTCAATCTCCCTCTGCATCCCAAGTGTTGGGATTAAAGGCGTGTACTCCACTTATACAAGCTTATGTATTGAGTCAGGGTATTTCCTTTCAAAATAACTGATGTCAGTTGTTGGTTCAGGTTACATGAAATTTATATTTGTAACAATTCATTTTGTACTAGTCACATGTGAGAAAATTTGTTTTTGAGACATATTTCGTGTCTCAAATATATTACTCATGTATTTGCTCTGTCAGTTCAGTGCCTCATTGACCTTTAAAATTTTTATAACTTTCTGACTTTAATAAAAATCCCAAAGAATTTACTAATATAGAATATCATATTGTTATCATCATGTTATTATTAGTAGGTTTACTATGATGTAAGATATTCAAACTGACAAATAAACAAAGTGAACTAATAAATATAATATGGACCCTCATTAATTCCACTTAATCTTACAATAGTTTATTTTTTTAATTAACCAAGATAGAAAAGTTATTTTCTCCTTTGATCTTCACTATTTATTGTAAATACAAAAAAGCATATACTTGCTAGCTCAATCCCATAAATTTTACTGATTTATAGGACTGACATTATATATTATAGATCATTGAGAAAATGTAGGAAATGTTTGAAAGGATATAGACAGGAAATGTTTGAAAGGATATAGACAATGAAAATATTAGTGAAAGGTGATAGGCTGATAATAAAACTTTGTATTTTCTTAATTACCAAAGTAATGTTTTACAGGTAAGAAATAGTCTGCAGAATATTATTGCATATGGTAAGTTCAAAGGAGAGAATTGCAGTCTTCTTTGGGAGCAAATATCACAATGAACAGCTTGGTTTCAAAGCCCACATAGAAAGTGTCACTCTATTCTACATATGTATTCACAGAGTTTTACACAACTTGACAAGTTTTTTCTCTACTTACATGGGTTTCTCAGTACCTGTTTCTTCTGACATCTTTGCCTTCACAATTAAGTATAGAAAGTAATAACTGTTTCTTGGATCCTTCTATCATTCTGGTGCTATCTGGGTAAGTTTGATGTCACTTGTTAATTGCTATTCAGCTCTGCTTCAGGCAGCAGTGCTTCCTTCCTTATGAGACACACATACACAAAAACATATGTATGCACACACAAAGAGGGAGGAGGCTATAAGATGAGGCAATACTTCTTGAAACTGTGAGGTTGTGAGACCAGACAAGTTAAGGGTGAGAATCATCTTAAAGAGGCAGTTTCATAATCTAAGAAACATTCATTGTTTGACTCATGGATCTCACAAGTATATCTCTTCTTCCTTTATAGGTAGAGGCCTTAGCATTTTGACCAACTTGTGTACTTAGGACTAATAAGACACACACACACACACACACACACACACACACACACACACAAAAACCCTCAAAAGTTAGCTTAGAAATCAGCTTTTTAAAATCTACCATGACTGTTCATGTAAAAGCTTAAGATATTGAAATATTACTTGAAAATATGCTTCATAGTAAAACAATCAAGAAAGAGAAAAATCTATCAAACACCCTATGGTCACTGATGTTATGTAACTGTACCACCAAAGTAGTCTGGAATAGTCAACTTAGCCTCCAGATTATTCTGATCCTTGCAGTCTGGTGTCAACCAAATGGAGGTGACAAATTTTTGTTGTTGTTGTTTGTTTTGTTTTGTTTGTTTTGTTTTGTTTTCTGTAGCTTATAATTCAGTTCAGCTAGATGACATAACTCCATGATTCAAGAGGCACATCAGTGGAGTGCAAAAGTGTGTTTATCTACCTTTTCTAAATCCTCTTGGTTTTTCAGACCCCATTACCACCCCAGATCTCAAAAATAAATCCAATAAATTGAAGAAAAAGCATTCATTTTTTTCAGATTTTAGCATACTTTTAAATTTTTAGGTATGTAATTACTCTTTCATATCATAATAGGGTGCTTTTTCTTTTCTGTTGCTTTTTATATTGAATAATGAAAGTATTTCAGTCGGTCTTAGTTATTTACAGATAAAGAACTTCCTCAGTTTATTTCTTTAATGTGTGTATACAATGTTTAAATTGCATTTGTGCTGCAAATATAACGGGGACTTTGAGGTTGTTTTTACTAAAAGAACAGTGACTCTCAGTTGTGCCCACACAGGCTTGGTGGGTGGTTAAAAGCATGATAAAAGCTTAGAATATCTTACTTATTTTGTGTTTAAAATCTTTACATAGGTTCGTTTATTCCAATTTAAATCACTAATGTTAACTCTCTGATCACACATTACCACAGCACAAAGTATATTTAAGTATATATTTAAGTATATATGCACTATATATGTATATATACACATATGTACATACATGTAGTGACATTTTATTTGTATTTTAATAAATAAAGATTGTCTGGTGATCATAGCGAAAAGTTAAGCCACTAGAGACCAGGGATTGGTGCCATGTGTCATTAATCCTAGGACTCTGAAGACAGACCTCTGTGAGTTTAAGGTTACCAAGGGCTATACAAGACAGATGAGTAAACAGATTCAGGAAACAGATTGAGGTGGTGGTGTCTCTCCAGAAATGTAATATATATGCCATAAAATTATTTCCAAGAATGAGATGTTATTGTTAGTGGACAGATTTCATACATTAAGATCCTCAATGAGTGCTTTAGAACAAAACACCAGACAGGAGATCCAGACTTTACCAAAGGCAATGGTAAAATTTTGAAAAGATTGAAAAACTTTACTGAATGGGATAATATGTAATTTAGTGTGAAATTGTTCACACTAATAATAGTAATAGTGAGTAATAGAGTAAATACTTGTGAGTTATTATTTATGGAAAATTTGCATTGGTATACTTTCTTGTATATTGATACAAGTTCAAATTATACTTGTTATTTATCTTTAAAATATTTGTAGACCTATGCAAAATTATTTTGTCAGATTGTATGCATGCATGTTTCTACCTTTGTTTAAGACACTGTATATTATTACAATTTTAGGATATATTTATCATATTGATATATATGTTCCTACCTCTGATCAAGATACTTATACATTGTTTACATTTTGAAGTCATTGTCCGCTTTACTGCACAGTTGTTTAAAGATCTTTTAATATTCTGATATAAAGTCTTATCTTTAAGTTATACAGCTATTGAATATTATAGGTCAATAGTCATTCATGTTTGTTATACATATAGTCAGGTTAATTAGGTTATTTAGATACATAGAAATTGTGTTCTGTATAGACAGATAATCTTCAGCTTATCTGTACAACATGGCATTTAAATAACTTAGGTTTCTGTTGACGTGAGACATGATTGCTCTTGACAGCACTGATCTGCTCCTGAGAGAATGTTAAATACCAAAGACAGTCCACTTGGATCTTGTTTTCTTCTTGGCACAACTTAACTTAGAGCAAGAAACTGCCATTGCCTCAACCACTGAAAAAGTTAATGATGTATAAGCAGGACAAGGAAAAAGACTGCCATACTGTGCCAAGATAGGGTAAGATGGTTCCAAAAATTTTCCTGCCTCTAAAAATGGTCTATCTGTTATGCTAGGCCTTATCCAAAGTTGGCTTCAACAGTACAAATGAAATTTTGGGTAATTGCTTAGGTAGCTAGTTGTCTCTGACATATACTGCATATTTTGGAAACTGCTTGATTGTTCTTCCTGCCTACTCAAGTAATATTATTTCCCTTCTCAGGCCTTTGATGGGGTTAAAAATTAGTTAGTCTTAGTCACCTTCCTCTTATGACTTAGCCAAGCCCTTTCTAATACAAGATTTAGATTATTTATTAATGTTTATTAAAATTTGTATCATGTTTTCCTTGCTTTATATTGTATATGCTGGTTGTAATACTAATTTTATACTTGATATCTGTTCCTAGTTTATATAGTTTGCAGTGGGTTTGGAACTCTCTTATTTAAACAAAAGGGGGGAGGTGATGGGGAATCTCAGTCACCCAATAATCTTTAAGATGTTGGAACAGGTTAGGGCATTACTTTTTGGGTACCTAGAGAAAAATGATGACCACCCAGGGTTCTCTCTCTCTCTCTCTCTCTCTCTCTCTCTCTCTCTCTCTCTCTGTGTGTGTGTGTGTGTGTGTGTGTGTGTGTGTGTGTGTGTGTGTGTGGTTCCTGTGCTACACAACTGAGACTGGACTTCTCATTTTTATTTTATCAGTTGGCCCTTATAATAAAGAAAAAAATATGATTGGTTTATCTTGGAGTTAGTCTTAGACCCATTTTCTTCAACAGACAGGATTTCAACCTTTTGATCTGAAGATTTGGTAGAGGTAAAATTTTCTCTAGTGGTTACTTGCTTTGGATTTCTAATTTTCAGTTTGAACCCCAATATCTATCTCTGGATTTCTATTATTCATGCTATATGCAGTTGCCTGTGTGTGTGTGTGTGTGTTTTGTGTTTGTGTGTGTGTGTGTGTGTGTGTGTGTGTGTGTATGTGTGTGTCTGTGTGTTTCAGAATGATGGTAGGAGGTCTGGAGGCCACAGAAGAATTCAAAAGATTTCCTTAGTCTGAGAGACAAGAAAACAGACAAAGATGCAAAAAGAATCCTTGTGAGACATAAAATGAGATACCATGAGAGAAGATGTTACTATAGAATCAATGTGCAGCAGGTCACAGCTTTCAAAGAAAAGCTGTAGAATTAAGTCCAGGTGTTTAAACAAAAGCGTACAGCTAGCTCCAGTAGAAGAAATAGACAGCCGGATGGATCCCGTAACAGGAACAGGAGACTGGGAAGTGAGCAATGGACGTAGGCTAGGCTAACAGTTGGGAAAAAGAAAAGATGAAGTCCCTGTGAGAAAAATTCTCTTCTTTGAGTCCTTAAAATCACACAAGTGGACAGATAACGGTGCATTGAGATAATCACCATTGAAGTACTTACTACAAGTTCAGCTCCCTCACATGATTTGGGTCACGGAGTTGTAACATACCCATAGTATGATATGTAGAAAAAATAGTAGAACATGGTTTTCCTGAGATGGGTATATCATAGCCACATAACCCTACAATCCCAATTTCCTCAATATGTTTATAGATGCCATAGTTTCTAGAAACAGTAATTATGATCATCTTGCATAGGAAAAATGTAGTCAAAAGCAACTGATAAAATGCAATTACTCTGGCAAGGTTCAGGAAAAAGAAACAAGCAAACAATCAAAACACAGAAGTTTTATAGAATACAGTTCAAGTAACCGCAAGGCACAGCCTGGTCTCAACATAGTCTCAACAATATCCAGTTGTCTTCATTATTCAACATACTGAGTCAATATCTTTTTCATATTTCATTATTGATTTTCTACTTTTTCTAAATTGTATTACTGTAAATCATTTTTAAGACTCCCAAAATCAGCTCTTTTATAAAAATCTGAGAACAATATAATTTACTTATAGAATATCTATTGATATTAATTTTTCAATGATTTTTTTAGTGTAGGGATCCAGCTCCTCATGTCACATTCATCAGCTTAGTTTGAATGTAATTGGCCTTCATAGGCTCATGGGGAGTAGCACTATTAGGAGGTAAGGCCTTCTTGGTGTAGGTGTGACATTGTTGGAGAAAGTGTGTCTCGGTTCACTTCTTACAGCCTGATGATCAAGATGTAGAACTTTCAGATTTTTCTCCAATACCATGTCTGCCTGCATGCCCCCCACCATGACAATAATGGATTAAACCTCTGAACCTTTACCCAACCCTAATTAAATGTTTTCCTTAAAAAGAATTGCTGGAGTCATGGTGTCTCGTCACAGCAATAATTGTTAACTAGCTCAGACCAACTCAGGAGTCACAACTTCCACATAATAAAGGAACTCACGACTAGTCAGTAGGAAGCAGTGTTGAGATTTTTATTAAAAATAGAAAGTTGCATTCTCACAAGGAACTCACGACTAGTCAGTAGGAAGCAGTGTTGAGATTTTTATTAAAAATAGAAAGTTGCATTCTCACAAGCAAATTGACATTTATTATTTCTAACTGGAGGTTTCTTAACCCACCTGGTTCAACAGTGCTTTTTAAAATAACCACTCAGAGGCTTAATAATAATTACACATTGTATGTCCTATTAGCTCAAACTAACTATTAACTAGTTCTTTCAACTTAAATTAACCCATTTCTATTAGTTTATGCTTTACCACGAGTTTGGTGGCTTGTTACCGCACATGTTGCTTCCCTGGTTGCTGTTGGCATTCCCCTCTACTACAACTTCTTTCTCCCTGTTTCTGTGGATTTTCCACATAGTTATATTCTGCCCTGCCATAGGCCAAAATAGCTTCTTTATTAACCAATATTAATAAAATATATTCATGGCATATAGAGGGATATGCCACATCATTTATTTAAAGATATTTTAAATGAAGGTATTATGCATGTGGGTTAAAAAAATGACAATCAGAACAAAAATGGAGCATACACCAGCCAAGGTAGGAAATTCTATAGAGTCAAGTTTAAAGGTTAGACACGTGTACCATTTGGTGGCTACAAAGTTATATAACAAGATTGTTAAAGAATCATTACTCTCATTTCATTAGTGCAGTTATACAATACATTAGGAAGAATTAAGAATAGATTACAGATCTGCACCAGGTCCTTTGTGAATATATTAAAGTTTTCAGTTTAGTACTATTTTGGGACACTTGAATGTTTAAACAGTGGCTCCCTAATCCTGTGCCTTCTGGAGGACCATTCTCCTGTTGTTTGCCTTGTCCAACTTCATTGTGACAGTTTTTACTTTATCTTACTATATTACAAAAATGAAGAGAAGACACATAATCTAGCAAAATAGGAAAATAGGTAGTCTTATAATGCAAAACAAAAGTCACTGTGGTTATAGAAGGGATTTCTGCTGAGATTACTGAAAGCTGGTGGTATTGCATCTGGAAGGAAGAAAGGTCTGAAGCAAATACTAATTGTGATTTTATATAATATTGGTACATGTGTATGTGTTCTTTGAACATAGAAAATACTTTTTTTCTTTGGAAGCAAATACCTACATATCTAATTGTATTTCTGCTATTGGTGATAGTGCTAAATTGTAACTTCCTTTCAGGCTTTGGAGATATCCTGAGACTTAAAAGACCATGAAAATATTTCATTTATTTTCTTTAGCAGCTTATGGAGCATTTCTTACAATTTAAATTTTCATTAGTCTTTCATTATAAATTTGAGTGTTTTTCAACATGACCAGTTAGATAATCTGAACCTATTGATTCCCCAATAGCTGCAATAATACTTTAAAATATTCCTAACTGAAAAGTATATTGAAAAACATTATCATTATTTTCCTTACACACAAGTAACTACTGCTTTGCCTGATTGATTAGTCATCATATGAGTATATTTTAAGATTTTAGCTTTTTTTGGTTTTAGCAATCAGATCTTTTCACATAGATAATAAATTAAAAATCATACATTTTTATTATATAAATATAATGATATTCAGGTTAAAGAGTATTTACCAATTTGTTTTTTAAAATCTCACCAACCTTTTTTTTCTGATTTTGAAAATAAAAATGTGTTATTCTCTTTGAGATTGCTAGTATAATTTAAGGTTTTCCACAAACCATACAAATAATATTCAAAAATTTCAGGGACAGACTGCTTTACAAGTAGAAGAAAATACTTCAACCACTACTATGTTTGCTTAAGTAAGAGTTTAAACATAATTTACCTATGGGTGTTGTAAGAATATTCAAATCAGTGCACCTGCAATATTCCAATACTTTTAGCAGAACATCAAGCCACAGGCTCTATTTGTGTTACACAGCAGAAATGTTTCAAGATAACTGAAACATCTTATGATGATTATAACTTTTTATATTTATTCATTAAAATACAATGATAATGTCAAAAGAATCCTCAAAAAGCCTGAGCTTTCATACATTTTTTTTGTTTTGAATTGAATAGTTACTTTTGTATGCTAAATTATTGAAAGTTTTAAAATTGATGCAGACACAGATCCAGAGTTAGCTAATAAAAGTTAATGAATGCAAGTTGATAGCCTAGTGGCAAGCAGAGTAAACAATTAAACATGACTGTGATTTGTCCCTGGGAATAAGTGATTATTTCTACTTGCTAAGAATTATTAATGTAACCTTTGTCATGTTAAACAGAGCTTCCAACAGTGAGGGATAAGATTATTCAGTATTCTGTTAATTCAAGAATAATCTTTATTTATTCTGTGATTAATGTGACACGCTATTGCTTATTCCCTTTAGCTGATAATATTTCTAGTTTCTAGTTATTAGTGCTATTTGTTTTATTTTATTTCTTTATTACTTGTATTTTCTTTACTTCTTTTTTTTTCCCCTGGTATTTCACGACAGGATTTTTCTATGTAGCCTTGGCTGTTCTTGATCTTATTCTGTAGATCCGGCTGTCCTTGAACTCAGAGATCTGTCTACCTGTGCTCTATGAGTGCTGCGACTAAAGACATGTACCATCACTGTCCAATAATATTTATTTTATTTATAGTTTTAGAGTCTTTTTTCTTTATTACTGAAAAAATTTATATAACATATCCTAGCCACAGTTTCCCCTCCCCAACCCTTACCAGATCTTTCCCACCCATTCAGTTAATATCCTTTCTTTCTCTGTTGTTTAGAAAAAGAAAAATAGGCAGACAACAACAAAACAAAGCATACAAATAAGTAAAAATGAATGCAAATTTAAAAGAAAAAAAACACACAGAAATACATACACACACAAATCCTATAAAAACACAAATTCAGGAAACCATATACAATCAAAGGTAAAAAATGCTCGATTGAGAATTATGAAACAGTACATCCACACAAACATCACTGAGTTTGTTTTGTATTGGAAAGTTATTGCTGTGTACAGGTTTTTGCTTAAGAATGGTTAATATATACAAAAATACTTTTTTCTTTGCTAACATTTTAACTTTAAAAAAGAAAGCCAATATTCACTGTTTATATTAATTGCACATTTTTCTTCTAGAACGGTGTTATTTTGCTGTCTAATACACATCTCATGTCAAGTGCCTTTATAAAATATTTGTGAAATTTGCCTGCCAAGTTAATTTTTAATATAACCACTTGCTGAATGAAGACATATGAAAGTATCAAGCTCACTCAACTGGGATGTCCAGGATTTTACTCATTATACACTGAATGTAGAATATAATCATAAACCTCTGTGCACTTTGTCTCATCATCAAAAATTGCATTTGTATCTCTAAATTACAAATGTACTACACTTGAAAATAAGGAACCAAAAACTTCACTGGGGGATGAATATGCTTTATTTTGCTTCAAATACAGAAGTAAATTGAAAGTTTTACAATTCTTAATGAAATACTGAATGTTTTATGTCCCATATCCTTCTAAAAGCACTTAGATGCCATTTATAGATAGACGTTATAGTAACTAATGTGCTATAACTGCAAGAGACTTGTTTTCAACATATATTGTTGACATATCAGGAATAGAAACAGAAAAATTCAGGATGAGCAGTGAAAAATATACCTTAATAAGGAACAAATAAAGAAGAGCAATAAAATGGTCTGATAAAGTTTGAGGAATATTCTAGGTCTTCATCATTTTTAACAAAGCATACATTTAAGAAAAAACTTCTGAACTTCAAAGAACAATAAAATGTATGAACTCTGGTAATAATTATTTTCCTTTATATTGCAATTTAGTGGTTATCCTTAACTAAACAGAAGGCTGATAAAAAAATGTGTCTGGGATTAAATTTCGTTAAATAATTTTTAAATCCTTATAACTGAGCATAAGTCTCATACCAATCACATGGTTTATTTTTTTTTTTTGAATAAGAAAAACAGAATTTCTTATCATAGTTTTTATTATTGATGTTTTGGGGAATTTCACATATTTTACTCTACTATTTTTCCATACTTTTCAGCCTGATTAAATTCATGCTTTCATCTAACTTAATGAATTGATGTATTTATTCTCATTTCGAAAACATTATTGCTTATGCGACAAAATTAAAAGCATTGCAAAACAGTGACTGTTTTTTTGATTTTTACGTTCCAAATTGTTTATCTGGAAGATGACTATGTACACTGTAGCGAATAGTAATATTAAGAGTGGAATTGAAAAAGTCTCTAGTGTAGTTTAGCATTTAATTACCTGAAAGAGCAGAAGTTACTTTTCTTATTCAAACATCTTTTTAACTTTATGGATTCTGGAGAGTTATAAATGCAATTACATGGACATGACTCTGTAGAACACTTGGCAAAAATTAGAAGCTACTTGTCTAAAATAAACTAAAATTTCACAAAACATTTCCTAAATCTCTTAAAATTTCCTTTTTCTCTTAAAATTGCAATTGTTTTATATGAAAAATATTAAGTATAATGTGTTTTTCACTAAAAGTTCAGAGTCTTCAAACATCTGACATTGTTTTTAATTGGATACACATGTCTAAGACAACGAAACTAAATGTTGAATAGAATTTAAACTAAGAAAACTTTTTCCTGTTTATGTGTCCATATGTGTGCTGTGTATTTGTGTGTGTGTTTATGTGTGTGTGCTTGATTGTACCTGTGCATGGAAACATAATGTATTAGGTCTTTTAGGACACTTGTGATGATTCATTTAAAGTTACATTTGCTATTCTTTTAACACTTAAAAAGGCCTTTCTCATGAATGCTTATCTGGCTAGAAGCTGTAGTGGTTTTTTGGGAGGATAAGGCTGCACAGACATCAATTTTCTCTACTGACCTTTCTTTTTTCTCTTACTGATTCTTTGGGGTTGTTCCTTCAACTCAATTGTAGTCTTTATTTTGACTGAATTTTCAGCCTACTTCCGTTATTATGCCTTTCTCCGTTGTTCTATCAGGTTGGGAACAGTGTTAGCCTGGGTTTACTTCTTTTTCTCTCGACAGATCTCTTCCCCATTCTCTTCCATGGATTAATCTCCTCTGGGAATGAAGACAGGAAGCAGCTGATGCTGAGTCAATTTAGTTCTTGAAAGTCTGGGCATCTCTCTTTCATTGCTAAATTAGCTATAGATTCTATTCTATGCTATTTTGAAAATAGTTCAATTTCATTCATGCATATTTAACTGGTTTACTTAATATCTAATTTCTTGCTCCTTTGAATTTTACTTTAAAGATTAATATTTACAGAAGTTATTTTGATATGTAGTTATGTTTCTTTGCTGACCTTTTTTTAGAATTATTTATTTATTATGTATACAGTGTTCTGTCTGCATGTGTGCTTACAGACCAGAAGAAGCCATCAAATCTCATTACAGACAGTTGTGAGCCACCATGTGGTTGCTAGGAATTGAACTCAGGACCTCTAGAAGAACAGTCAGTGCTCTTAACCTCTGAGCCATCTCTCTAGCCACTTTGCTGACCTTTTTTTTTTACCTTTTCTTGTTACATTTTCAAATTATTATTTTTATCTATATAAACTTGTCAGTTTTATATTATTCAAATATGTCAATTAATTGAGTAGGCAATTTCTATTATTTCCAAAATCTCATCATAGTTGACAGTCACCTCAGATACACTCACTCACTTACCCAGGTTATACTTTTAAGATTTGAACAATCACTGGGCAAGGGTCCCAATCTGAAGAGACATATCTTGCACTGTGAGAGCATCTCTACAGTGACATGCTTATGTTTTCCTCTACTAGTGAGCCAGAAATTTTAAGAAACTTAGAATAATGTTCATGTTAATTTGTTTATTAGGTTTATGCCATGAAGTTTTGGTAATTTTTATAGTATAAAGAGAGTTTAATTACATACACTGTCTTGACATTGTTTCTTTGGAATATTGTTTTTGATATTCAAATATTATTACTCTGTAGAAAAGCAATAATTTTCTTCTGTGTTAAATAGATGGTATTACTTTATGTGCATACATATATAGACATATAAATACATAATTACAAATGCATGGTATTCAGAGAAGGTTCTTAATGTATTTTTAGGCTACAGGATTTATACAAGTATATATTTTTGTATATACTAGATTGCTTGTAGAGAAATCAGTACAGCTATTTTGATACTTTATTAAAGTTACTTTTCCATGATTTTCTTCAGTTTATTAAACATTTATTTAAATTTCATGAACCACTATGATGTATAATTGAGTTTACTGCTGCACATTTGAGTATACTTTTTATATCTGGCAGTGACAGTTTTCATTTCTTTATTTTAGCAGCAAACATGTACCTAAAACAAAATGATGGGTTTTTCATTGTTTCAATTTTTATTTAGTTTGGAAGACATATGAGTCTCCACAGTTCAATTTGTAGCTGCATGTTGAAGTGAGCTATATGTTCTATGACCTCTTCTACATCTCAAAACGAGAGAGTAACTTCAACAAATCTGGATTCATGTGTGGGTATAGAAATTGCTCTATCCAATAACTTGGGGGTAAATCCATGACATGTGATTTATCATTGAAGAATTGCTAATTTGTTGAATCCTTTGACAGACACTTAATTGAAGTCTCGCTCTACATTATTGTACATCAAATATATGATTTCTATACAAAAAGGAATCTGTACCAAAAAATAGTTTTTATTTCTTTCAGATATGTGGCTTTAAAACAGTATTTTAATTTTCATAATCATGAAATTAAGTTACTGCTTGAACATAATTTCAAAAATGCATAAAAGTGTCTATCACATGTGTTAGGAGATAAAAACAACAGAAAAAACAGTATTTATTCATTTTTCATATTTATGCCTAAGAGCATATATGCATATGTGTGTATGTGTGTGTGAGAAAATTTGAGAATACATATATATGTAATTTTCACGAACATCTCAACCTCAATATGCTTAAATGTTCATTCTAGAAGACAACTTGAGGTTCACTTAGTCAAGAGTGGTGCACCTCAATTATAATTATCATTTTTTTATCAAGACAGAAGATTTTTTTTCCACATTTTTGGAAATTGGCAGGTAATGTAACCTGAGAGGCCAGTGAACTAGAGATCTCTATCTGTCTCAGTTCCTCTGTATTGGGATGACAACTGCACAAATTCTGCTGAACTTTACTAAATTTGTTCTGAGATCCAATTCAAATCTCTTTGCTTTAAAAAAAAACATTATATATGTTAGCCCTCTCTATATCCTGTTTATTTGCTTTCAATTGTTTTAAATGAGAATATGATGAAATAGATTTTATTCTGATTTGTTTGTGCATATATACCCTTCATTTTTTTGTTTTCATTAATTGCTCTCCCACAGTTTTCACACCCCATAGCATTGCATCTCTCTCTAGTTCCCTTCCTATGCCCCAGTTAGAGATACTGTTGCTTTCTTATCACATGTATTGTACAGGCTGATTTTATGTTAACTTGACACAAGCTAGAGTTATCTGGAAGGAGGGGACCTCAATTTAAAAAAAATGCTTTTATTAGATCCAGCTGTATGGCATTTTAATAATTAATGATTGATTTTGGAGGTCCCAGACACAATAGACTGGGAAGTCCTTCAGTATATGTGTTGCTTTTATTGGAAAAAAAAAAGAAGTTGCTTTCAAACAATGGATTAACAGAACACAGCCAGGCTGGAAGAGAAATATATATATATATATATAGAAAGAGAGTAGACAAAGTGAGCAAGAAGCTATGTAGTCACTGCTGGAGACAGGTGCCTCCCCTGGAGCCCACAGAATCTTTGCCATTAGGCCATGATCTCATGGTGATGCACATATGAATGGAAATAGAGTAGTTTAGGATATAAGAGCTAGCTAGTAACATGCTTGAGCTATTGATCAAACAGTATTGCAAATATATTTTCTGAGTGAATATTTTGAATCTAAGTGGCAGGGAATCAATTGAGTGTCCTCCTTCCAACCATTGCGGCTGTTATCTTCCCTCGGCTTGTGCTCCTAGTATCTATAAGAAAGCAGGTGGAGAAAGCCAGTAAGCAACACATCTCCATGGCCTCTGTCCTAGTTCCTGTCTCCAGGTTCCTTCCTTATTTGAGTTTTTGTCCTGGCTTCCTTTGATGAACAGTTTTATCAGTGTAAGTCAAATAAACTTTTCCCTTTTCAGCTCGCTTTTTGCTCGTGGTGCTTCACCAAAGCAAGAGAAGCCTTAAATAACATGTATATTCCATTATTTTTCATTTTTTCCCCCTTAAAATCTCATCTGCTTTCTATTTCCCTGTCCTAAAAGCAACCACACACACACACACTCAACTCACACAGATAAAAATACACACAAATAAACATAGGCAAGCACACGTACACCCACAGATACATGTATACACATGTATACATATATACACACGCAAATCTAGAAACACATGCACATACATAGAGAAACAGAAACATACACACACATATACATATTCACACACAGGTACAGACACACATGATTTCAGTGTAGGTTTCATAAAGGAGCACATATTTGTTGCTTGTCTTATTGAGTCTACTTTATTTTATTAAACATAATATCCTTCCTTCCTTTCTCTCTCTCTCTCTCTCTCTCTCTCTCTCTCTCTCTTTCTCTCTCTCTTTCTTTCTTTCTTTCTTTCTTTCTTTCTTTCTTTCTTTCTTTCTTTCTTTCTTTTATGAAACAACATTTCTCTATGTAGCCTTGGTTGTTCTAAAATGCTCTCTGTATTCCAGTCTGTCCTCAAACTCAAAAGATATTGCCTGCCTTTGCCTTCCTAGCACTGGGATTAAAGGCTTGTGCCAGCAATGCTCGGCTTAATGTAATATTTAATATTGACATCACTATCCAGAAAATGTCATGATTTTAGTTCTTCTTTTGACTGAATAGAATTCCATTAGGTTTATGTATCACATTTCACTTATCCCTTAATCTGTTGATAGTACTGTGTGCTGGATATTGTGATTAGTAGAACATTCACAATGGATGAAACCAGTCCTTATGCTCACATGTTTCAACACGCTATGGAAGGGTCAAATAAGCAGGAATATGAAGTCAAAGAAATTTGGGAAAAGGACCTTTGTTATAAAAGTTCCTCTGTTATAATCAATGAATGGGATGATGACCATAGTTGAGGATTTACTAATTTGAATCACATTATCAAGTTCTAAGTTTATTACTCTTCTCACTTGTTTCCTACATGATTAGAACAAATGCCCCTTTGAACAACTTTTTCCTGATAAAGAAACTGGTTGACAATGTTGTTCCTATCTTGATTGTTTTTTTAGTTTTAAAGCACAGTCATTTAGGTGTTGCTATCAGTGAGAGAGATAGTTTTTAAAGATATAGCATCTTCACATGCCCAAATATCCAAATTCATAAAAGACTTGGTTAATTTACAAATGTGATAGAACTGGTTAATTTCCAGATGAAACATTTATGTTCTTGCAGTAAAATGTTACAATTTAGGTTTTGCCTCATGTAATGTTTTAAAAGAAAACAACCCTCAAAGGTAGTGGCACTATAAGGAGGTGTGCCTTTATTGGAAGAAGTATGTTACTGTGGGGTTGGGATTTGAGGTCTTTTTCCAAAACTTTACTCAGTGAGAGTCTGTCAGCTTACCACTGCTTCTGTGTCAAGATGTAGTACTCTCAGCCCTAATACCATGTCTGCCCACTTGCTGCCATGCTCTCCTCCTTGATGATAATGAACTGAACTGAACATCTGAAATTGTAAGAGAGCCACCACAGCTAAATTATTTCTTTATAAGAGTTACCATGGTCATGGTTTCTCTTCACAGAAATATAAACCCTCACTAAGACCCTCATTTCAAGCAAGCTATTAGATTTGGAGACTAATGTCTCTGTTTGATAGCTGGAATTTTTCATTTATATTGATGACAAATGCATAAAAAATCAGTTCTATATATTTTCTTTAAGTAAAGTATATTCATAAGGTTAATAAATAGTGTGAAATTATATAATTTATGTAGTAAAAAATTAATAATCCATGCTACATTTCTGGCCTTAGTATCAGTGAAGTTCCAGATACCATGGATAAAATTACATACAGAATAATTTGATCATGCTTAAAGAATAGCTGTGTGTGTGATTGTGACAAAAGAAACACATTAATGAATGGAATTGAAAACCTAACATGATTCACATCACTTTATCACCTAATTGTTAATAAGAAGTGTTGAGGAAGGGAAATGATAATCACAATACAATGTATGAGAAGAGAATCTATTTTCAATATAAAGGAAAGAAACAAAAAAAATAGAACTGCTGGATAGGATTTAAGTAAGAAGACATTGTTTAAATCATGAAGTTTTATTCTCTTAACACACCAGGAGTTTCTGTATTTAAGTCCTACTTTCACAATGAAATTTAAATTTCTAAATGTTCTCTGTAATATTTTCTAAGGCTTGAATAAAAGGAGGATAGTATTTATTTTCAGAAGTCTATATTGTATATTGAAGATCTTTGCCTTATCTGATCCACTGTTCATATATTAGTCAACTTAGTCTCCTGTGCAGATGGCAGGCATGCCTTTCTAAGAACTCCATCCAACCACATCCTACCCCTTTTCCCCATGTTCTCAAGCACTATATAAGTGCATTACAATTACATGGATTTCTTTCCGAAGAATCACATTCAGTTGCATTTGAATTTATTTAAGCTTCAATGAGTTTCATTTGGAATTAACACCTTCTTAGTGTTTTTACTAATAACATAATATTGTGAAATGACACTATAAAATCACTAATTAGAAGTGTTGATACAAATTATTAAGTCTTAGAAGCAATTATGAAGCACTTTTCCAAAATAATATGTATTTTAGACAAATTACTACATTATTTTTCTTTGTATTTTACTTTAATATTTTAAAGATGCAGTTCTGTTTTATTATCTTAATTAATTTTTATTATTTTGAGAATATTTTTACATGAGTACACTATGTTTGCTATTTCATTGCTCAGATTTTTCCCTTTAACTTCTTCTCTTTTTCCACTACTACAACATAAATTAGTAACCTTTTTCTCTACAATTATTATTTTCAAATTCACACAAACATGAACAAATACTTAATCCTTATATGTTGGTTATATTTATATGTGTTTAGATCTGGCCTCTTGGAACTGAATAACCTAGAAGGACTTTTTAAGGCAGCTATAATTTTGAAGCATGAATGTAACATTCTCATTAAGTATTAAAGACACTACAAGGTATGAAGGTGTGTTTTCTGGTCCTTAATATTTTTTTTAACACATGCATTTTTTATTATTTATTTATTTATTAAAGATTCCTGTCTCTTCCCCACCGCCGCCTCCCATTTCCCTCCCCCTCCCCCAATCAAACAATCAAGTCCCCCTCCCTATTCAGCCCAAAGAGCCATCAGGGTTCCCTGCCCTGTGGAAAGTCCATGGACCACCCACCTCCATCCAGGTCTAGTAAGGTGAGCATCCAAACTGCCTAGGCTCCCACAAAGTCAATACGTGCAGTGGGATCAAAAACCCATTGTCATTGTTCTTGAGTTCTCAGTAGTCCTCATTGTCTCTATGTTTTTTTCCCAAGACCGGTTTTATCCCAGGCTTTTTCAGACCCAGGCCAGCTGGTCTTGGTGAGTTCCCGATAGAACATCCCCATTGTCTCAGTGTGTGGGTGCATCCCTCGCGGTCCTGAGTTCCTTGCTCGTGCTCTCTCTCCTTCTCCTGATTTGGACCTTGAGATTACTGTCCAGTGCTCCAATGTGGGTCTCTGTCTCTGTATCCTTTCATCGTCTGATGAAGGTTAATATTCAGGAGGATGCCTATATGTTTTTCTTTGGGTTCTCCTTCTTATTTACCTTCTCTAAGATCACGTATTATAGGCTCAATGTCCTTGTTTATGTCTAGAAACCAAATATGAGTGAGTACATCCCATGTTCCTCTTTTTGGGTCTGGCTTACCTCACTCAGGATACTATTTTCAATTTCCATCCATTTGCCTGCAAACTTCAAGAAGTCCTTGTTTTTTTACTGCTGAGTAGTACTCTAATATGTATATATTTCATACTTTCTTCATCCATTCTTCAACTGAAGGGCATCTAGGTTGTTTCCAGGTTCTGGCTATTACAAACAGTGCTGATATTCTGTTAAGTGTAACCGCTGGCTGCCTAGTTGAACTTCTGAGATCAAGAAGGTGTGTTGAAATCAACTTCCTTTGGGAGCGGTGGGCACAGTTAACGCAACTGTGAACAGACACGTCACACAATCACCTCCTGCTGACACATGGCCTGGGTCTGCCTTTGCCGGCCCCACCCTCCTGCCATAGCTGTGTGGTGTGGTGGCCCTTAGACTAGATGGGAAGGCTTCAGGTAGCGGCCATGGGACTACTGCTGGGCTTGGGGTGCTTTGGCAGTACCCCTGCTTCCTTAAGTCTTAAGTGATGCCCCGTCCAAGCCATTGTCTCCTCCATTTCTCCACTCCCGCCCTTGGCCAAGGCTTGGATTGTAACCCTCCCCTCCCTCTGAAATTGGCCGTGGGTGAGGAATTCAGGGCTTCCCGTCTCCCCACCTTTATCAAGGGGTGCTGCTTCCCCCTCCTCAATTCCCTTGTTGTCCATCACCACCCAACACTTGCTGTGGCCAGAAGCCATCAGATGAGGTTGGAAGAGCCTGGCCTCCCTCACTTAGCTCTGGACCACACATTCACTTGCCACCAGCCTGGGAAGGGGTGCTGGGTCCTCAGCCCTGCTGCCACCATCAGCCGATGCACTTTGAGCTCAGGTCTTGAGGTGAACAGAGCAGTCACGAGGCAACAAACCTTCCAGCGCTCAGGGTCCTTGGTAATTCTGCCTAGAGAAAGACCTTGTGCAGAGTCCTAAGTGCGCGGGGTTCTGTGTCGGTTCCTTTTCTCATAATTGCTTTACTTTTACAAACTGAAGAAGTTTGGACAGGGCTCCCTGGCCACCCATCCGGTCTGATGTGGAGCCTAACAGCTGGAACAGAGGCCCAGACCCTGTGGACTCAGGTTTCAGTGTTGCTGCTCCTCAGACCCTCAGCAGGGACCTAGAGGAGCTCCGTGTCACGAGTTTTCAGTGGGCCTGGCCTCTTGGCTCTGGCCATGTTCCCCACTCTGTTCAGGACCACTAAATGTTGAAATATGTATGCATACCGAAATAAAGGCAATTTTTTGTGTTGCAAGGGTAATATATACTTTAAAGATGGGTTATTAAAGCATGGGATAAAACCGGACTCTCTGAACATGTCAAACAATGAGGGCTGATGAGAAGCCAAGGACAATGGCACAGGGTTTTGATCCTGCTGCATGTACTGGCTTTGTGGGAGCCTAGCCAGTTTGGATGTTCACCTTTCTAGACATGGACGGAGGTGGGAGGACCTTGGACTTTCCACAGGGCAGGGAACCCTGACTGCTCTTCGGACTGGAGAAGGAGGGAGAGAAGAGTGGGGGAAGGGGGAGAAGGGTGGGAGGAGGGGGAGGGAAATGGGAGGCTGGGAGGAGGCAGAAACTTATTTTTTTCTTTTTCTCAATAAAAAAAAATTAAAGAAAAGATGGGTTATTAAGATAAAATATTAAAATATCCATACGGGCGTGAGGAGATGGTCCATGAGCTTAGAGTACTAGCTACATCTCCAGAGAACCAAAGTTTAATTCCAAACATTTTTCTTTTTTTTTAAATTTATTTATTTATTTATTAAAGATTTCTGTCTCTTCCCCACCGCCGCCTCCCATTTTCCTCCCCCTCCCCCAATCAAGTCCCCCTCCCTCGTCAGCCCAAAGAGCCATCAGGGTTCCCTGCCCTGTGGGAAGTCCAAGGACCACCCACCTCCATCCAGGTCTAGTAAGGTGAGCATCCAAACTGCCTAGGCTCCCACAAAGCCAATACGTGCAGTGGGATCAAAAACCCATTGCCATTGTTCTTGAGTTCTCAGTAGTCCTCATTGTCTCTGTGTTTTTTCCCAAGACCGGTTTTATCCCAGGCTTTTTCAGACACAGGTCAGCTGGCCTTGGTGAGTTCCCAATAGAACATCCCCATTGTCTCAGTGTGTGGGTACACCCCTCGCAGTCCTTAGTTCATTGCTCGTGCTCTCTCTCTTTCTCCTGATTTGGACCTTGAGATTTCAGTCCGGTGCTCCAATGTGGGTCTCTGTCTCCCTTCATCGCCTGATGAAGGTTAATATTCAGGAGGATGCCTATATGTTTTTCTTTGGGTTTTCCTTCTTATTTAGCTTCTCTAAGATCACGTATTATAGGCTCAATGTCCTTTGTTTATGTCTAGAAACCAAATATGAGTGAGTACATCCCATGTTCCTCTTTTTGGGTCTGGCTTACCTCACTCAAGATAGTGTTCTCTATTTCCATCCATTTGCCTGCAAACTTCAAGAAGTCCTTGTTTCTTACTGCTGAGTAGTACTCTAATATGTGTATATTCCATACTTTCTTCATCCATTCTTCAATTGAAGGGCATCTAGGTTGTTTCCAGGTTCTGGCTATTACAAACAGTGCTGCTATGAACATAGTAGAGCATATACTTTTGTTGTATGATAAGGCCTCTCTTGGGTATATTCCCAAGAGTGGTATTGCTGGATCCAGTGGTAGGTTGATCCCGAATTTCCTGAGAAACCTCCACACTGCTTTCTAAAGTGGTTGCACAAGTTTGCATTCGCACCAGCAATGGATGAGTGTACCCCTTTCTCCACACCCTCTCCAGCAAAGGCTATCATTGGTGTTTTTTATTTTTGCCATTCTGACAGGTGTAAGATGGTATCTTAAAGTTGTCTTGATTTGCATCTCCCAATCACTAAGGAAGTTGAGCATGACCTTAGGTGTCTTTTGGCCATTTGAACTTCTTCTGTTGAGAGATCTCTGTTCAGCTCAGTGCCCCATTTTATAATTGGGTTGATTAGCCTTTTATGGTCTAGTTTCTTGATTTCTTTATATATTTTGGAGATCAGACCTTTGTCAGTTGCGGGGTTGGTGAAGATCTTCTCCCAGTCAGTGGGTTGCCTTTCTGTCTTAACAGCATTGTCCTTTGCTTTACAGAAGCTTCTCAGTCTCAGTAGGTCCCATTTATTCAATGAGGCCCTTACTGTCTGTGCTGCTGGGGTTATATGTAGGAAGTGGTCTCCTGTGCCCACGTGTTGTAGAGTACTTCCCACTTTCTCTTCTATCAGGTTCAGCGTTTTCGGACTGATATTGAGGTCTTTAATCCACTTGGACTTGAGTTTTGTGCATGGTGATAGATATGAATCTATTTTCATTCTTCTACAGATTGACATCCAGTTTTGCCAGCACAATTTGTTGAAGATGCTCTCTTTTTTCCATTGTATACTTTTAGCTCCTTTATCAAAAATCAGGTGTTCATAGGTTTGTGGGTTAAATTTTTATGTCAGTGCTGCTGTGCTCTTCCCTTAATCTTAGACTTGGGAGTTACATTGTAGATGTAACAACAGGCCTAGGCACTCAATAGTCATTTATTCTATATATTTTTAACTATTTGAAGATTTCTATAATAGTCTTCATTTGCTATAATTAGTAATAGGTTCTTGTTACTCCTTTTTTTTTGTCCTTCTCCTCTTATTCTTTCTCCAATCAAGAATATACTCTCTTCTCTTACAGTATAGTCAGAAATATAAAACAACAGCATATGAATACTTTTGAACACTTCATCAAGGGGCACATTTGTAAGAATACCAAATACTAAGTTTCCCTGCCCTAGAGCTTACTACTAGTTCTTCCTTCAGCTCATTCTCCAAATGCATGCTTCATTTACATCATCAAATAAATGTGGCTTGAATTATATTACATGCAGTTTAATCTCTCACAATCCCAAAGAAACCCACCATTTACACCATGACTTTCAAGTCTTCAGAATCAGGTGGAGCTTTTGCTGCTGGCCTCCTCCCTTGTCTTCTTTTACAGTGCCTTGGGCACAATTAAACTTTCTGTTCTTCCCTCACACAAGCAAGTTCTGTTTGATTTTCATTTATTTTCAAGATACATCTTTTGTTAGCTTACAAAAGAATCAACTTCTTGTGATATTTTATGCATATTTATCATTACATTCAGTTAATATCCATGACCTCTATACACCCTGTCCTGCTTTCCTCTCTGCTACTGGTCTCCTTCTCCTCAATTAGTTACTATTTTCTTTTGATGTCACATACCTTTCTCTATTTTCATCACACACACAAATACACACATTTATATACAGAATTAATGTTTATATACATGCATATGCACCTATATTTGTTTGTATGAATATAAACCTAGATTCTACCTACAACACAAAACATGCTTGTTTTTTTCTGAATTTGTTTACTTTGCTTAGTAGAACATTGTCCAGCTTTACCTTCAGTCAAATAATTTTAGTTATCTTCGCTCAGTGAAAATCTATTATGTGTACATTTTATTTATCCATTTGTCTGGTGATAGGCATCAAAGCTGTGTTTCTGTTTTGCAATAAATGTCTATGTGTAAATATCTCACACATAGGACTTGAATATCCATTTTTTAGGTCTCCTGCAAGAAGCATTCTCTAGAGTTACCATATCTGAATCATCAGTTTCATTGTCACAGGTACCCTGCCTCAGGAGGGCCTTTTCCAGAATCCCTGAAAATACCCTTCTTCCAGCCTTCTCTTCCACGTGAATTTCTCCTGTTTCTTGTGATATTCATTTTTAGGGTAGTTCTAGGTCCCAACCACAGGACCATAAAAAAACATGAGAGTATGGACTGTCTGTCTGGTACATGCAGCAAGCTGCACCAGATGTCACACAGAAAAGGCTCTATAAGTGACTGTTAATAAACTAGTGTGTTTTTTAAATATCCAACTTAACCTTCATTTTCTCCTGCATCTGTACATGCAACACTATGCAGGGAACTTAAAAGAAGGCACAAGCTGTAGAGAGCACATGCCTGCCCTAAAGACTCTACAGATCAAATAGATAAGAAAATGCTGCTTCCACATTTTTTCTACAAGGATAAGCTCCTTTGAAGTTTGCTCCAAATACAAGGGAAAAGAGGAGGAACAGGTTGGAGCTGAGACAGGTCTTCTTGGGTTTAAATGACTGTGCTTTAAGAAATGGAAAATATGAGTAACGGGGACAGAATCCTTTCCAGATGAAACCCAGAGATGTCCAGAGTCAGAACATATCTTTCTGTTAAACTTTACAGGGCATATAAATGAATAGAAATGAAGTTTTCCCACATCATCTGGGTTCACAGCACCATCTTTCTTATTGTTAGTAAGGAACCCCTCTCTAAAATGTAAATAACATTTTCAGTCACTCTGATTTCTCCCTCCAGAGCTCTCTTAAATAACACCTGTTTAATAGTTCAAACAAGCCGGCAGCAAAAGTCCTGATGGTTGCCTATGGAGACATATGCCATAACTCAGGAGGTAAATGCAGAAAGATATTTACTTTTTAATTTTTATTTATTTATTTTAGAGAATGTCTTACAGGAAATATGGGCAGAAATGGGCTTGTCCATGTGAAGTATTGCAAGGATATTCAAAATAAAATGAGTGCACTTAAGGAAAGAATACAAAGAAGCTATCAGTACTGACCTCACAGGCCAGCTGGGATCTCGAGCAGGTCAGACTGGCATTGGTGTGTTTTTAAAGTTCCACTCTATTGTTATTCACCTGCTCATAACTGTGTCTTCACTTACAAATCTTTCACAGTATAGGGATTTCCATTTGTGCATATTACCAACTTTTATGTATCATGGTTTATTTATTGCTTATATGTTAGCTTGTGGTCATAATGTTAAAAGAGAGTGTACATGTGTATTTCTTTGTAGTAATCTAATAAATATATACTTTAAACTTTAATTTTATAATTAATTTCTAAATATTTTGAAATTTCCACAGTATTATATGTAATACCAATATTTGTTGGAGAATAAAAAGTGAAATCTATAATAAGGAATTGAATATTAGCACTTCTCAAATGTAACATCATCCAAATATAAGTATGTATTTAGAAAGCATGCTTGCATTCTACATGTACATTACAAGTGTGTCCTTTTCTGTAGCAAAGTGTACTTATTATACCATGGTTCAGTAGGTATACTATCTAAGTCCATGCCTTTCTAGTAATGTTCATTTGAGAAGTAAGGACTGAATGTTTGCCTTATTTCAACTTTATTCTATTTTGTGAGAGGCTTTTACATTTTTAATAATTAAATTGACCATAAAATGATAATTGTACAACCATACTTCTTATTCTGCTGTCTTTTAATTAGTCAAAATAGCTCCCAAAATACTTTAAATGCAAGAAATTTCTTTGTGGTTCACAGAAAACATGCTTTAGTTTTTTTGTTTTGTTGGGTGTAGATTTTTATTAGTTTCTAAGAAATAGGTGAAGCTATTTATAACTCATTTGTTCTATCAGAAAAATCCAAGCGACCTAATGTTTCTTTGCTCAAGTAATTGGCCATGGTGTTTGAATGTTTGCCATACCAATATAAACTGATAGATGTCCTCCTGTTACTGGTAGAATGTGGGAGGGGGATTTTTTATAATATCATTTTACTGCTTTTTATACATATATTAACACATTTCCTTGCCCTCAAAAGATTGTAAATAAGCTTTGGGAATGAATTAAGGGTATATAGTTTGAACTTATTTGTCTCCTACAAACTTGCATTTTGAAACTCTAACTCCCAAGGTAACAGTTTTAAGAGGCCAGATTAGGAGTGATTAGGTGTACATGAACTTCTCTTGATTTATATTTGCTCCTTTACAAAAGTGGTATCATTATGTAGTCTAGTACCTTCTACTGTATGTAAAGACAGTCCCAACATAACATTAGTGAACCAGAGACTCTATGCAATCACAAAGCTATTGATATTTATCCATGAATTTCCTTCACTCTAAAAAGTGAGACATAAATTTACTTTCTAAAAATGCATAATTGATGTCATTTTATTCAAACAGGTACGCATAAAAAGATATTCATTTGAGTGTTATTCAATTAACTTATGTGGTGATTAAAAAGAACTGGCCCCCATAGAGTCTTAGGTTTCAATGCTTGGCCCATAGTAACTGGCAATATTAAGTAAGAGGTATGGCCTTACTAGGGTAGTTATTGCCTTTATGGAACAAGTATGTCACTGTCGGGGTGGGTTTTGAGTTCTCAGATGTTCAAGCCAGGTATAGTGTGGATCATTACTTTCTGCTGTATATGGATTGGATACAAATGTAAAACTCTCAGATACCTCTCCAGTACCATACATGTTACTTTGCTACCAGCCATGATGATAATGGATTAAATCTCTGACCCTGTAAGCCAGTCCCCAATTAAATGTGTTCCTTTATAAGAATTGCCATGGGAATGGTGTCTCTTCACAGCAATAGAAAGAAATACTAACTAAAACAACATACATTTTTGATAATATTCTATAAAACTAAAGGTGATAAAGAGCAGTAAAATGCAGTAATTATCTCTAAGGGTTCTTAATGAAATGGGGAATATTTTCCTCTTATTTTTCTATGTTATTTTTTTGGTATTGGAGGCGGCAGGCCACTTCCTCGGCACCCGGCCGCCCACATGGCTAGCTTATGCCCCAAAATAATTACACGGAAACTGTATTCTTTTAAACACTGCCTGGCCCATTAGTTTCAGTTTCTTATTGGTTAGCTCTTACATATCGATCTAAACCATTTTTAATAATCTGTGTAGCTCCACGAGCTGGCTTACCAGGAAAGATCTTAACCTGCGTCTGTCTGGAGTGGGAGAATCATGGTGTCTCACTCGACTCAGCTTTTTTCTCCCAGCATTCTGTTCTGTTTACTCTACCCACCTAAGGGTTGGCCTATCAAATGGGCCTAGGCAGTTTCTTTATTGATAAGAAATCACAACCATATCATTATTTGAAAAATGTAAAATAAAAATGTAAAACAGCATTAGTTACCTTGCTTTTTATTAGGTTGTTCAAAAGTTAACAGCAGAAAAATGCATACCATATGAACACATAATTGTAATATTTTTTAACAATGCTACTTTATGATGAATAAATAGCTAAGGTTGCATCTTTTGAGTTCTTTCCAGTTCTATAACTAGATGTATTTATATTTTCTATTTTTTCAAAATCCATGACATATCTAAAGTTATAACAGCTGTGATTGCATCATAATAAAATAACTCTGCTAATGGTAAAATAAATTATATATTAGATAATAATTTTCAAACGGCAATGCAAAACACTAGAGAACTTAAAATCTTCTTCAAAGAATTTTCTTGGGACTATATATAGGTGTAACTGATACAAAAGAACATAGATGTATTATAGAACTATTATCATACAACAAAGTGATCTATTGATACCATGGACTTCACAGGACTGCAAGATTATAAATTTCAAATCCTTCAGTGAAGAATGCAAATATGAACAGAAAGTGATTTTCAAAAGATCAGCATGCTGTTTTGTTTTTGTTTTTTTATTCACCCAAGGTATTCTGAATATGCAAGAAGAGTTCTTTCATATCCCATTGAAGACATTTGAAGCAAAAGGTTGTTGCTTTGTTTTTTTATTTTCTTTTTAACTTCATGGTTTATTCAGATGTGATGGTTACTTGTGTTTTGTGCTGCTGGGTTTAAAATGAAACATGCTTCTGGTACTTGAACTCTTCTCTGAGAAGTCAAATGCTTTTGTGTAGCTGCAATTCGTCCCTTGAATGTGAGTAATTGAGTTCCCAGAGATAGACCTGAAATATGAGAATTCACCTGATTTCTGTAAATTGAAGCTTTTATTTCTCCTTTCCCTGTCACTATGTTCTTTTAGCAAGGAAAATAAATGACAGAGTATTTTCTATTTTTTGAATCCTAGATTAATACTGGATATATATTTGTCACACTTAAGTTTTTAAAAGTTTTTCTTAAAGGGATAACAGCCCTATTTTATATCCACATATTTTAAAAGGGTTTGCATTGACACACACAATTTTTTCCTCATGGTAAATAGCTTTTATAGTTGACCTAGCAGCAAGATACAAATTAATTGTTTTTCATAAGGGCAGTTAATCATAATTGTGACAATTCCACACAATGAAGCCCTAAGTAATTGAATATTGCCTCTCCCTTTAAGTGTAATTTAAATCACCCAGCATGTTTAAATGTTGTGGACAGAAGAGTTTTTAAGTGGTTGGAGATGATCCATAAGCTAATTGCCAAGCAGCGATGGCATTTTCATTTATTATAGGCCGCTCAACCATTAATTTTGTATAGTGATACAGTTCACTGGAGTTTCTCATTGAACACATCACAAAGGTTAACAGGAGCCTAGTTGAAAGATGGGAAAAATAAGAAAGAAGCATAACTCCTATGTGCTAACAGACATATTAACAATACTAGTGTTTTAAGAAGTAGACACCGGACAACATTTCAAGATAAAAATAAAACAATTATTCTTTCTGGGTGAATTCAGTATACAAAATGATTTAAGATTAAATTTTATAAATAAATATTGATGTTTCTATATTAATATTGCTATGAAAATAAGCTACTACACTTGCTTTATTATTCATGAATATTACTAAAACCATTTCTAAGAAAATTACCACTTTTGATTTAACATGTTTTTTAATACTCAGATGTTTAGAACAAATGCAATAATCCATTCTCAAATAATCAGAAGCTATATATTTTCTGAAGTATTTTGACACTGCTTCTGTTATCTTCTTAATGTTCTAAGGTGTATATTTATTATAATCCTCATTTCTAGAGTCTGAGTGAGACCAATTCTAATGTCATTTTCTACTTTGCGATTGATTAGCTTTCCTTGAGTTGAATATATGACCAAAGCCTCTTTGGATCCAGCATACAATAAATCATGAAGAATTTCCTAATCATAAGAGCACCCCTGGGAATCTTTACTTAATAATAATTGTATTAATGGAAATTTATAAATTATGATTATTTCTTGTAGGAAAAGAATGCTTGCACTGACATACCTCAAGTAAACATGAAAAATATATCAAATGTATTAGTTCTGCTGTTGAAATAACAGCAGAAACTTTTTGTCCACTGATGAGATTTGGTTATTTTTCTTTACGCACATCCAGTTGTTCCCTGATCATACTTGAGGATATTTTAGTAGGCTCAAATCTGTTTATCAGATTTTGTTAAGCTCCTTAGTTCTATAAATGGTAAACAGTGTCAAGGTCATTCATCATGAAATTGTTCCTTATGAAGTAGTTTCCTATTTCAAAATATTTACTATCATATTTGCCTGTCCTTTATATTTATCTTTTTGCTTAGACAGAAAGAAAATTACCTTTTATTTTTAATGTGATCTTTAGAAAAATTCAGATCTAGCCTAACGTATCAAAAAGTTGAATCTCTGTGTTTTTTCTAAAATGGATTTAAATGATGAACTTTTGCTAAAAATCTTTCATGTCCACTTCCTCTGCTATGTGAGACCATCATGATGTAAATGAGAAACAGGTTTCTCAACAGACACTAAATCAGTAAACGTGTTGATACTGGAACAATTGATGCTGGAAAATTGTCTATATTCTGTCAATTATGTTTTAAATCAACACTGATTGGCTAGTAGCCAGGCAGGAAGTATAGGCAGGAAAATGAGGCAGGAAGTAAAGGCTGGTCAATGAGAACAGGAAAATTCTGGGAAGAAAGAAGCCCATTCCTCTGCAGTTCTGCCCAGACACAGAAGAAGCAAGATGTGACTATGCCACTGAAAAAGGTACTGAGCCATGTGGCTAAGACAGATAAGAATAATGGGCTAATATACATTATAAGTGTTAATAAGAAGACTGAACTAATGAGTCAATCAGTTTACAGCTAATGTAGACCTCTATGTGATTTCTTTGCGACTTAATGACTGTGGGAACCAGGTGGGACAGAAACCCCGACAACAAACAATAGAATTATTTTGTTATTGTTTAATAAATCAGTCTATAGCCCTAATGATTCATCCTAGATTAGCCTAATTCTGAGTACATTATGCATTTGCTTATCACATACAAATTATCTATAGTATTCTAATGTTTATAGTATGACCTAGTAAATAAAATCATATATTTTGTAATATAATATCTTAAGATTTTCATGCTTATATTTTTCATGTATGCTTATTAAAAATAATTTTATATCATTTTTTTCTGGAGGCAAGTTCTCTTTAGTGCCTTGGACTGCCCTGGAACTTTCTTTGCAGCATAGATGGCTTTAAACTTAGAGAGATTTGTTGCCTATTTCTTTGGGGAGCTGGGATTAAGATGGCACCACCTTGTTGCACTTCTTGAATGTTAGTCAAAATCCACAGCATTTTACAATGATTTCTAGAGTTCTTGGTCTTTTATAAGCATTAATGTATCCATTTTTCCTGATACATTTATCTCTTGATTTACAGATTTTCTCCTGTAAAATTTTTATCTTTGACATTTCAAAATATGCCTTATCTTTTTTCCAGGGCATTACTGAGAATATTTGTTATCCAATGCTTACAGATTTATTATTTATACTTCTTACAAAGTTGTGAAATTCCATCACTGTTATAAAATTTATAATGGTATAACAATTGCTTTAGCTGTGAAATCTTTTACCCCATGTTTGGAGATACTTTTCTCAAATTCAACTGTTATCAACAATCCATGACTATTATTACTGTCATCTCTTGATTTAAATACCAACCAATAAATTTGGAGGAGTACATACATCCAAGCCATATAAATTTTCTTTTCATCCCTACCTGATACTTAATGGTTTAACGTAGAGTTATGATTAATTATGTTTATTACTTATATTCATTTTACTTTTTACATTTAAGTTTATTATAAATGTCATATCTTTGTGTATGATGTTTTTTAATATATTTAAATTTCTTTGACTCATTATTTTCATCTTACTTCTGCAAAGTAAGTGACTTCATAGCTAAGGGAGATTGCCAGAGGCTTTGAGCAAAACCAAGTAATAATGACTTTAAAGCAAAACAAACAAAATAAGTAGTGATAAAAATGAATCCTAATAAAATTCTGCTGTACTCATCAGTCAGTGCCTTATCCAGCCATTATCATGGTATCTTCCTCCTTCAGCATATGGGAAAAAGTACAATGACTCACAGTCAGACATTACACATACACACAATGCACACACATACACACACACTCGGAGGGGGGCAAGGAGACAGAGACATACTGGAACACACAACTCTAAATGCAATATCTCCATCATATGCCAGCACCATGAGCAGAAATAATTACAAATGAAAATTCTAGTTAGTTATGAGCTCAATTTCTCCATTTTTAATGGCATAAATAAGTGATATGAACTTAGCATCAGATTGTAAAGGGCAACCAGTAATTTAGGCAATAGACTGCGGTTTTGGAGAGGAGGAATCTACGGAACCAGTGTAGCCACGTGACCCTTCTTGGCACTGGAGATCTTTTTTTTGTTTGTTTGTTTGTTTTTTTGTTTTATTTTTGTTTTTCGAGACAGGGTTTCTTTGTGGCTTTGGATCCTGTCCTGGAACTAGCTCTGTAGACCAGGCTGGTCTCGAACTCACAGAGATCGGCCTGCCTCTGCCTCCCGAGTACTGGGATTAAAGGCGTGTGCCACCATCGCCCGGCTTGGCACTGGAGATCTTACTTGGTGCATAAGACCTCTTGTCTTCTCTAAATGTGACTGCATTTAAGTTCTATTCATATAGGTATATTCTTAGGATGCTTCTACAGTAGTGCGTTTCCATGTGCCTTTTAAATAAGCCTTTAATGTGAATTATTTCTGTTTATATTTCCTCCTTCACCATACTCTCCAAGACACAGCAAGGTGATGTGTATACGAACTCACAGAGATTGTGACAGCACCATATACCCAATTTCAAAATCAGAAAGCTATTCAAGTATGGAGAAGAAGACCTGTACAAAAAGTTCCAGCTTTAAGGAAGAAGCTATTGGTTGTTTGATACCTGTTGAGAAGGAGAAAATCAGTTTTTGTCAGTGAAGGGACACTTAGTTTATTGACCACGCTCCTTTTCACACCCCAATCAGAAAAATGTGAAATGGAATCCATGCTTTTGTTTTATTTTGGTATCTTGTAATCTAATTTTAATAGTGTGTTTTGACTATGAAGAGTAAGGAAGAACCTTCTAAATTTATAACAAAATAATGTGATAGCCTAAGAGAATAAGAGAAAATATTATGGAACAGTTTGCAAAACTCATCTGACAGTGAGAAAATCTGCAGAGGGCATATCAAAAAAGTCAAAATTGTGTGATGCCAAAGAATAAAAGTAGTTTGTGTGCTCCAGGTATAGGCCTGGGATGATGCTGTGACAAAACGTGTGCTAGATTGGGATGCTAATACGATAAATGAATAGAATAAAGGCTTTGCTTTTCAGAATATTTCAAAGTAGAGAGGATCATTCATTACTTCTCTAAGCAAGATTTCAGTGGCACGAAGTGAACTTTATGACCTTTCTGGGTCTGTTGTGTTGGCAACCATTGTGACCCTTTGAACCTATGTGATATTGGGTCTGCCATAAGTGTGTATATAAACAAAATTAATTTCTGTCACCATCACCTTTGATTTTTCACATTCTACAGTAGTAGATACTCTATCAAGAGGTAGAAATTCTGACACTTATTACATACTGCTAGCATTAATTGCTAGTTTCATGTTTGTATTTGGTTGTTTTTCTAATGCATTTTCCCTTAACCTTAGGCTAATATTTGATCATTGTTTTTGATATAATATAAATAATGAATAATAATGGCACTTCAAATATGAACTCTGTCTTTTGCTATAATTTCAACTGTGAAATAGTACAGATGAAATATGTAAGTGGTTGGGAGTGCATAAGGACAAGTCATAAAATTCAATTGCTCGTTAATGTCTTTTTATGTAACTCCCATGCACAATACACAGTTAAAATTGTTCTGGCATTATCGATAAACTAACATGCTTTTGAGTTATAAAATTCCCTGAAAGCCAAAAGTTTCTAAGAAAATGAGAAAGATGTGATACTATCTTGAAGAAAAGTTAGATATGCTTTGATAACTCATAAAAACAGATTTGAGATTATGTGAGATAAAATATTTCCATCATACACATAAACAAAATGTATGATATATTTTATATACATGGGGAGGAAGCAACAAATTTAATAAAAATATTCATCGATAGATATAATACTATTATTTCAAAAAAGTATGTGAACTATGTAATAGGAGACCCAATCACATGTTTGCACCAGTTTTCACCCATCCAGAGTAATAATAGTAATATACATTTTTTTAAGAGTAAAGTTTCCAAGCTGTTAACATCAACATTGCTACATAGCACGTCAATAAAATAACTATAATATTAAGCACTCAAATTATTTATAATGAAAAACAAAAGTAATTCATACTATCACACAGCTTTTGTAGAAGATGTGTGAAGATATGTATGTTTACCCCAAATAAATAGGGAAGTAAAAACCAAAGCATTTATTCTGAGTCTACTCTGTTTTCTCATGGAAACATGGGCGACACACTTCCTGAATATTCTAGTTTCTAAAATGAAGACTCCCCAAACTCTACACAACTAAGAAGACCCCTAACCATCAATTAACTTTTTGCCTCATATTTATTCTTGCATTGTAGAAAAAACATCTAAAATTATGCCAGGAGAGATTATGCCAGGAAAGAATGATGGGTGTAATATTTGGATTTCATTTCATAATCAATCCTTTTGGGAATGTTAATAATCTAATTACCACTATTATAGTCCTCAATATAGACTTCATGATCTTATAACTTACCAGAGCATCTTGCTCCAATAGTATCCATCTTTCTATATCTATACCTCTCTCTCTCTCTCTCTCTCTCTCTCTCTCTCTCTCTCTCTCTCTCTCTCTCTCTCTGTCTGTCTGTCTCTCTCTATCATCTATCTATCTATCTATCTATCTATCTATCTATCTATCTATCTATCTATCTATCTATCTATCATCTATCTATCTATCATCATCTGTTTGTCTATGTGTAATAATGCTGTTTGTAGACCCAGGAATAATGAAGACTTTCACAGAATATTAGTGAAACTTTTACTCAGTTTTCACAAGTTTCAAAGTAACACTTTTTAGAAAATGATTGATATGTTTAATAATGAAAGAAACTATTAGGTTTGGAGGAAAACTGTCTTTAACTCTTTCTTAAAATCAGATACTAAAACCGGAAGCATTGTCCACTGAAAGACCGATCATTTCCAAAGTCTAACAGGGCATTATGATGCACACTGAATTTTCAGGTATTTATTTTATTTTATTGTTTTCTAACTTTTCGTTTGTTTTTCCATCCTGACCAAAGTTTTCTCTTTATTCTCTGCTCATATCCACTCCTCCTCTGTTTTTTCTTCAGATGCCAGCAGGTTTCTCATGAATATCAGTCAGTCATTGCAGAGAGATTAAGCACCTCTGCTTCTATTGCTGCACTAGACATTCTTAATATATTCTAGCTTGTCAGCAGGCAGTATTGTATCAGCTTTAAGTTCGGTGTCTGAATGTGGATGCAATTTTACTAATTTTTTATAAGTATTAAATTTTATTTAAAGTGAATAATATGATGATCAGCTAGTGAAGAATAAGAAAATTTCCATTGATTAAGATATTTAAAACATTATTAATCTTGAAGTGAATATATAAAGAAGCAATTTTTTAGGTAGGTATTCAGTCATATATAGTAGACTAGTGCCTGCATTTAGTTCCCGTGCTTAAACAAATGGGATTTGTTGATAAAATATTTCATCTTAAAAGAATCAACTTTCTGGTGTGAGTCTCAGATCATTTGAGGACAGAGATGAGAAATCAAAAGGTAGTCATGAGTAAGTTCATTTACCTGTCTCCAGAACTTACTTAAGTTCTTGCAAATACTGGACTCTTTAAATCAATTACTTAACTCACTACAGGTGGCAACTAAAGCCCAGGCAGAGGCCGGTCATTACACATTATCTATCACATGAATTACTTTCAAGCTAATTTAAAATGCTTCATTTTAAGAAAAACTCCTTGGGTACTCCACTTAAAGTTAATTTATTTGTAACTTGCAATCAAATGGATTATAAAATGATAAAACAATTGTGAACTATATTTAAAATCACAAGTAAAAATTTACATGCCATAGACCAATTAGCCACAATGTGAATGCATTCTCCATGCTCTCTTGGGTGGAAATTTAATTGTCCTCTTGGGTACTAAGGATATGGAAATTCATTCTGATGCTGGAGATTAAGGTTGAGCCCTGCAGAGATGACGAGGGTGTGGGTCATTAAGGTAAAATCTGATGTTTGAATCCTTTTATATAAGGATATCAAGAGCAGAAAAGAAATAAATATGTATACTGTCCTTTCCTCTGTATATGGGATGCCTTGTATTTTCTTCCATGAGTCATCTTCTAAGAGGGACATCATGAGACCGTCTTCCCTCTTCTGGAATATCCAAATGATTCTATCTTCATTATCACTCACTCAGTAAGTAATGTTTTATTTGAGAAACGGAGCTCAGGTAAGTCTAAATCACACATTTTTTTATAATGCAATTTTGTAGACAAGTTTCATTCCTTAAATGAAGGCAGGAACTAAACAATAAATGACTCAGAACTTGGATATCCTAATACATGCTAAAAATATTTCGTTGAAACCAAATTCTATTAAATATTTGTGAAATATAGTTCAATGAAAAATATTAAAATGAATATATATAAATGTACCTAAGAAAATAACATTCATATATACACATGTTCACTTTTGTGAAGCTCAGTATGTACCTTGATCTGAATTACAAGAAATTTTTTAGAATAATGACTTTCAGGTGATTCATGCCATCGCTCACTACATTTACAAAACAGCTTTTGGCCATTCTATAGTTTAATGGCAGTACAGATTCTGTCTGTCCAGTTTCCACTATGTGGTACGGACTGGTCGATATCTCATTCCCGAAATTGTATATAAGGTTATCAACTATAACCTTAAAATTATATTGCGAATGGATGAAAACATGGATGTATTTCAACCATTTCAAAAAATCATATGACATATGTAGCTTATTAGGCTGACAAATGGGTGAACACCTTCACTTTGACCCCATTGATAGGAGGATTCCTAGTACTCTGATGATGAAGATGCTACCAGCCGATTATCTGATCACCAGCTACCAGCATCCACAGAAACACCTAGAGGATGAGAATCCCAGATTCTGCATCTTTAGTTCCAAATCACCACAGTCTACCTTAAAAGAATTCTTTCTGAGAATGCATAGTTTAAATACTATTCCCTCATGCTGCGTTTGTATTTTATAAAGTCACTAACAAATATTCTGAAAATGGAAGTTAGTGTTTATAAATGACTTCTGCGAGGTTAACAATTATTACTGCAATTTAAGAAAAGGGACTTAAGAAGTGACAATATTACTCTGGAAATTTTGAAAACTAGTCTCTCAGCTAACGTATTTTTAATGTTTTTAGTCTCATAAGATGCATATACAAATGTGTAGTAATACGGGGCGCCGGGGCTGGGTCCCCGCACCCGGCCGCCCGCATGGCTTAGCTTATGCCCCGAATAATTACATACAGACTGTATTCATTTAAACACTGCCTGGCCCATTAGTTTCAGCCTCTTATTGGCTAGCTCTTACATATCAACCTAACCCATTTCTGATAATCTGTGTAGCACCCCAAGGTGTGCTTACCAGGGAGATTCTAGCCTGCCTCTGCCTGGAGTGGGAACATCATGGCGACTCCTCACTCAGCTTCTCTTTCCCAGAATCCTGTTCTGTCTACTCCGCCTACCTAATTTTCGGTCCTATGAGAGCCAAGGCAGTTTCTTTATTAGTTAACCAATGAAAGCAACAGATAAGATACAAGACCCACCTCCATCATTTCCCCTTTTGCTGTTTAAACAAAAATGAAAGGCTTTAACTTTAACATAGTAAAATTACATATAACAAAACAGTTATCAAGTAAGAATTACAGTTACAATATTTATATCTACTTTATCTTTTATCATTATTAAGGAAAACTATAACTATCTATCCATTCTTCAACTCCATCAAAGACTCCAGAAGGATATAATACAAAACAAGAAATAAGAAAACTCTAGAAATGACAGAGACATCTTGCTGCCTGGACAGTCACCCAAAGTTCCTCTCTACCGTTGGGGCATCCATCTTCGGCCTTCAGGCCCATAGTATCCAGAAGACAGTTCCATGAAGCAGGAAATTCCAAAGACAGTTCAGTCATTTTCTGCTGTGTCCTGGGTCCTGCAGAATGTCTCGTAGACTCTTTTCTGAATCAGAAACCCTGAAAGATCATCTCACCTTTAGGCAAGTTCAGCAGTCCTCTCTCTGCGGGTTCTTTGTGTCCAGTTTATGCAACAGTCCAGGCAAGAGCAGTTTCTTGCCCAAATAGCTGTCAAACTCCATAAGGATCCTCTTCTATCCCCATCTTCCTCTTTAAATAGGTTGGCGCTGCCAGGAGCAGATGTGTCTCATTTTCATGGAAAAACCCTAAGTTATTAAAACATTTAAATGCCATATTCTGCAGTCTTTGAAAGATATGAAGAATGCCTATCTAACTGAAATATATCTCTATATATCTAAAAAATCTAACATGACTACAAGCTTGACTATTATTTATGATTATTTAACAACAACCTATATTTCCTAATTATACATTACATTTTAAAAATGAACTACACAATCACAATACCTTGATCAAGATCAGAAATACATATACATGTAACAAAATTGACCTTAAAATCCACACCAATGTAAATTATTCATATCTATATCCTATCCCCCTTTAAATGTAAAAGAACAGTTATAAACAATGTTTTGGGAACATGGGCGCAGTTTTTTCTCTCTAAACTGCTTCCTGCTGAATGGGGGCGTCGTTAATTAGGTCTTTCATGGTATAACCTGTGTGCCAGTTCATCTCAGTTGGCAGTTGAGTGAAGTAATTTTTTGAGGGTGTTCACAGCAACCTTTCAGGAGGGCATGGTCTATCATACCAAATCGGAATAGATGCAGTCCATAGGGTCTGGTCCTCTGTGAAAACAAAAGAAGACCTTTTTCGAAGCATCATATCCTTAGACCCAAATTCTGAAGTCATACCCTCATGATATCCATTCTGGTTCCACTTGGCAGCCCATATAATAAAATGTCTCTCTGTAGTTAGCTCCTTCACAGTCAAAAATTTTTAAGAAAACACAATGTACATAATCCAGACTCTCTGTGAATTTTCTATTTTTACATGGCTTATTTTTCTTTATTTCTCTTAAACCATTAACTTTATTCTTTATATTATTTTTCTTCTCTCTCTCAAGCCTACGTACATTCATCCAACACTGTGACTCATTTAGTGGTCTTTTATGTCTGAATCTGTTCCATTGTGAATCTGTAATTCTTTATTATCCAGGAGCACTTTGTTTTGCGCCTCTAAATCATTAAGTGCTTAAGAATCTAAGCTATGACATTCCTAGGTCAAAAACAGGTACTGCCTGCTGGCCCTGCCCAGTCCAACATGGTGGAGCTGCTCGTGCCTCTGATCCTTGCACATTGCACCAGTAGCATGTTGGAGCTGCTTGTGCCTCTGAGCTGCTGCGCGCAATGTCCCCCTTTTAGGCACACAGCAGTCTAGTTGCCATCAAACAAATCATAGCACTTTACTCCAAATGCTCCATTTAAAAGCTCTGTCTCCCCCAGGAGCCAGACAGAGATTGCAATGGCGGCACAGCCCAGAAAGCCAGCATTTTAAAACAGCCAGTTTTTTCCTGCTGCTGAGTCAGGACAATTTCTTTGTGGTACGCAACCCAGAAACAGAAAAAAAAAAAAAAACTGTGTTAAAATCTGTCTCTGTCCTTTTTAAGCCCTCTCAGGTTTTACGTGGAGTTCATTAGCACGTTGGGTGCCAATTTGTAGTAATAAGAGGCGCTGGGGCTGGGTCCCTGCACCCGGCCGCCCGCATGGCTTAGCTTATGCCCCAAAATAATTACACACAGACTGTATTCATTTAAACACTGCCTGGCCCATTAGTTTCAACCTCTTATTGGCTAGCTCTTACATATCAACCTAACCCATTTCTGATAATCTGTGTAGCACCCCAAGGTGTGCTTACCAGGGAGATTCTAGCCTGCCTCTGCCTGGAGTGGGAACATCATGGTGACTCCTCACTCAGCTTCTCTTTCCCAGAATCCTGTTCTGTCTACTCCACCTACCTAATTTTCTGTCCTATGAGAGCCAAGGCAGTTTCTTTATTAGTTAACCAATGAAAGCAACAGATAAGATACAAGACCCACCTCCATCACAAATGTATATCATTTAAATATTTTCAAGAGGGAAATTCAGCATCTTAAAGTATACTCTCAATATGGTAGTATCATTGTTTTAAACATTGCAGTTGTTCTTTTCCCAGAATATTTACTTTAATTTCAAGAATGAAATTATTCTAAATAATGTCTCCACTTTCATCTCTCAGCCCCTTATATAAATCCTCAAAAACCTGAAGTGAATTTTACCAAACATGCTAAGATAATGGAATTATGCCAGTCATTTTTATTATTTTCAACAATATGAAATAGATTAAACATTATTTGGATATCTAAATGAGAATATTTAATACAACAATTATATCTAATTAAATAAATATGTATCTATGCATATATTTCTCATTAAAATAAGTTAAGGTGGTCTCCTTGACACAAACGCCTTATCAATATCATTTAAGTATTTTTTCTTATTATATAAATGCATTTTATTTCATTTTTCGTAGGAAATATTAAGTTTCTTAATGATGGTGTTATGCTTTTTATAGTAAGTCCTTAGATTATGCCAGATAAAACAAATTAATTAACATCTATTAGTGAGTCTCACATACAAACAAACCTATGCTTGGTTTTACAGTTATTGCTTGGGTTTGAAAAACTAATCCTTCCCTTTTTAGCTATATCAATGAGGCTTAGAATTATTTGAGACCCATACTTTCTGTGGTTTGTCGATCTTCAGACATAGATTTTTTGTTGTTGTTGTTGTTGTTGTTCGTAAACAATAGCATTCATTTGAAGAATTTTAACATCTTGTCTTCCATTGTTTTTCTACAAGGTACCAGACTGGTACCTTTTTGTATTTGATTGTGTGTACAGCAGAAATTTCTTTGGACATCATGCTAGGCAAACTCTACCGCTGAGGAACCCCCTACAGATGTTATTTTTACTTTTATGGATGCATTCAGTGAGAATTCATTTCTCATGTGAAGGAAAATAGATTTTTTTTCTATAAGAATAAGCAATCAACATGCAATAATTTACCAATTTATTCATTATTTTCTTATTGTTGGTTTAGATCACAAAATCTTTGTAAGTATATATGCTAAGAATAGTTTATAATAATTGTAGAGATATTTTTCAGTGGTCTATAAGCATTTTATATTGTTTTTACCATACAGGAGTATGCTGTATTTTGTAATTTCTAGCCATCTTACTACTCTCTATGGCTCCTCTCCTGTCACATCACTCTCTAAGGAATTCATGACTTCTATAATATCTGAATCTAATAAGTGTTTTCTTATGTACATGTGTTTAGGGCTGACCATTTAGGATTAGATATCTTACCAAGGATTTTGTCCCTAGAGAAGATGTTCTCTCACTTTCAACAGTCATCGAATTGACAATCTATACCTCTTCTTACAGTTGAGGCCTTATTTGCATGTAACTTTTCATATGATTTCAAGGAAGAATTTTTTGATCAATTTTTCCAATTGAATATTTAATTATATAACACCTCTATTTATGGAATGATTTTTCCCATTTATTCATGATAATTTAATATTTGTTGTTTGAGAATATGAAGTAAATCAGAAATAGAGACATTTAGACATTTTAGAATTCATTATAACACAGAAATCCTAAACATTCTATTGAGTTTTGTGCTGTTTATCCATATATTCACAGGACCCTGTCTTAGTAATCTCATTTTGTTAGCTATGCTTTTATTTAATGACAGAGAATAAACAAGTGGGGCCATGAACTATAAATCCAAACTGTTAGCTGTAATGTTATGTTGAAGTTGAAAGAAAAAGAGTTTGGAAAGAAAATACTGATGATGCACGCCTTTAAAATGACATTTCAGAAAACAATGAAAAAAAAACTGTTTAATAATATTTTGTACAAACTGGGCTTTGTGTTCCTTCCCTCCACATTCTAGTTGGATGTACAATGGAGATTTTTTTGGATACCTGGGTCATCCTGAATAGTGGGAAAGGATGGAAACCATGCTAGACTTTCTTTAAAGGGCCAAAGTTCTAGAATTCTGTCATGATACAACCATATGCCAGTACTCAGAAAATTTAAGAGAGCTACTGCAGTGACAGAAGTAGACATCTTAGCATCAAGGCAGAAAAAGTGACATTTCCTAGGGTGTTCATCTTACCTCGGAACCTTGAATTTAGAAAACAACACGGAATCATGAGGAAATGAGAAAACCTAACTACTATACACTCAGAAAGAAAATTGTTTGTGAATTCTCGAGTGCCAGGTTTTGATAACAGAAAGTAAGTGTGAAATAGACAGGGAGCCAAAGTACAGTTCCGTCTGTGTGTGTTCGTATAATACAAAGTTCTCTGTATTTTAAAGTTCCAGTACTAACCAAAAGTACAGAAAAATGTGTTTACATAAATATAAATAATTAAAGTTAACATTGTTCCTTTTCTGATATATATGAAACATATCTTTACTATTTGAACTAAAACTAATTAAATTTCTTTACTCATGATTTTTGTTATTAATTTTATCATACACAAAAAATTCAAATATCTGTGTATGTTTTTTGCATCTATATTAATGAAACAAAATACATAGAATCTAAAAATTTGTAAATAAATGCTATTACAATATAAGAATAACAAAAGAATATAATGCTATATTATATAGAGTAAATACTTTTTCTTTTTTAAAAGATATTTGGGCAAAGTAAGTCACTTAGAAGAAGTGAACTAGATAATATAAATCTCAACTAATATGTGGTCTTTTATCTGCTTCTAGACTGTAGATATCTAGCTGTAAAATAACGTGTAAAATATGTTGAAATAATTTAGTCATAACATGTAATATTCTCCTCCATAGAATGAAAATTGGAACAATTTATTTTACTTAAATGTAAATTTATTAAATTTTAGCAATGCCTGGAGAAATAGAATATATTTTATTATCTTTAAGTTAAATATACTACTTAGCATGATTCTGTTAGATACTTTTTATATAATATGTCCTTACAGAATTTATTTTTTTTATATTTCAAGATATTATTATCTATGTTTCTTTCTTCCTTGTTTATGATAATATTAAAGTGTGCTTGTTTATGGCTAAATATTTGTGCACCTGTTTTTATTTTAAGTTGACACAGTTAATATATGCTCAGTGGTGGCTCAATTCAAAATTTAAAAAATCAAAATAGAAGTTCTTAATCATTAAGCCACTAAATTGGGTGAGCTAGAAGACTCATGTCCCTGGGCCTTAGGTTTCTGGATTGTGATGTAGATTTATAAATTGGGATAAGGTACCCAACATTCAGTTGTTTTCTGCATTTGATCAGTGTTAGTGTGCTGCAAAATTTTATGTCAACTTGACAGAGCTAAAATCATCTGAGAAGAGGAAAACATCAAGTAGCAAAATGCCTTTACAAAATCAGGCTTTAGGCAGGCTTATGAACATTTTCTTTATCAGTTATTGATGGTGAGGACCACTGTGGTGTGGCCATTTCTAAGATGGTAGTTCTAGGTTCTATAAGAATCCTGGCTAAACAAGCCAGTAGGCATCACTCGCCATGGCCTCTGCTTCAGGTCCTGCCTTCGGGTTATGTCCTGTTTCAGTTCTGTTCTTACTTCCTTTGATAATAAACAGCAATATGAAAATGTAAACCAAATAAATATTTTCCTTCTTAACTTGATTTGGGCATGGTGTTTTAAAACAGCAAGAGCAATTCTGACTAGGTGATTGGTTTATGCCATGATTTTTTTTTTTCTGCACAATGATGCAAGAGAACTAGCTTATTGCAGAAGATAAGGTGGGGAGATTTTTAAAAGCAGAAAACTAGAAAGTCTGGTACATGGATGTCTTCCAGATGTCATAGGGAATCCGCACCAATGGATTCTTAATAATGTGACTGAGAAAACATAACCTGAACAATAATAACACCAACTGTAAATTAGTCAATGTGGATCTGGGAAGTCTCATGAGGCCTTCATCATTGGCAACTGTTGACAGCTGAGAGAGAATTAATCTTTAGAAGTAATTGATGACTGCTGGGAAAGAGAGAATAAGGCATCCTCAGGAATGAGCCTCTACATTGTTATCCCATACCACCAGTACGCACTGAAATCATGTAAATGCGGTCTGCTCAAAACAGACATAGCAGGATTTGTGTTATGTAACTATGTAACAATTATAATTAAGTAAGAGGACTTAATATTGCAAAGGAGGATTTGTAGGAAAGAGAGGGAGGGAAAAATATTGAAGATGTATTTTACTTAAGGTTTTTAAAAGGATGAGATATTTTTCGAGGCTAAGATCCACTTGCCTTTTGGACTAATAAAATGAGGAGTGGCAAAGAAAGAGAAATAAAATGAGGAGTGGCAAAGAAAGAGAAATCACAATAAAATTTGAGATTATATTTTGAGCAGTAGGCAGTTTTCTGTACTTTTAGCTCTGATGGAAAAGTGACAGGACTGCCTACTGTGGTGGTGAAGTTTGTCCCTCACACAAAAGGGCTGGGATAAGGAAGAGTGACAGTACACTACAGCGCTTGATCTAGTCACCGTGGTAGCTTTCCATAGCCTGCCAATTTACAGAAAGGTCATCTCATTTCAAGTACTGAAAAGCATATCTAAACTTCTGGTTTTATGATTGTGTTGAGGAAGGAAAAATACAATCATATATATTTTTTGCAATGAGTTTGTTAATGTTTTGACCTACCATGGTATAGTTTAAACCGAAGGTAAATTCGATAATTATGACTTGTTAATAATAATGCTAATATAAGTCACATGATACCATTCCATTGAAGATAGTTTCTAAACAATAGTATTGGCTTGTCTCATTTGCAATAGCATGGACCCATACTTTTTCTCTCTCACCTCTATGGGCAGTTAAACTTTCTTCTATTACATGCTTAGATATAATTTTTCAAATTTAATGTGTTGGTCGAAGTTTTTTTAAAACATTTTAAAATTATTTTTATTGAAATAGATTCTTCTGTTATACAATGCGTCCCAATCATACAATATGTCCCAATCTGTTCTCCATTCCTAAACTCCTTATAGATTCACCCCATCCCAGCATCCCTCTCCCTTCAGATCCTCTCTCTAGCCCCTGTTTCAGAACGGAACAAGGCTCTAAGAGAAAGAGAGTGAAACAGGACAAAACGAGACACTATAATACAAGGTAAAAGTCCTCATACCCAGGCTGGATAATGGAAACCAAGTAGAGTAAAAGTGTCCTAAGAGTGTCATTGGGTCCCTCCCCTTGGTGATGAGGAACCCCACAGTTGATTTGACGGGTATTCTGCAGTCCAGAATGGCTGAGAGATACCAGGATAACAGAGCCCACTAGGCTCGCCAAAGTTCACGACACTAAAGTTGCAAGCACAGGCTTGAATGGGTTTGCAACAGGTCTACTGCATATATGCTATTATTGGCTTGTTTTGTGGGGTTCCTAACAGAGGGAGCAAATATGTCTCTGGCGTCTTATACGTTTTTTGCCAAGTCTCTGAGTATTTACAAAAATAGTTTTAAAGTATCGTTATTTATTGGAGAATTTTCTACAATACATTCGAACCATATTCATTCCACCCGATGAGTTCCTTCCACTGCTCGCGCTTCCCTACCCACCTCACTAAACTCTGAGCATGCCTTCTTCACACCCAGTAACTCCCCACTGAGGGTAACTGCTCTTCCCTCTTTCAGTAGCTCTACCCGTTGTGACTGTCTCCTTGGCTTGGGTGGAACTTCGTGGAGACCCAAAAATGTGAGTCTGTTTCTACCTTATCAGGTCAGAGAGTTTAGCTCAAAATTGTTGACAACAATCAGGGCTGCATATCCTAATCTAGAATGTGGTTACTTGATTCATTTGACATTAAGATGGCCCATACAAGTAGATCTACTCCACCCTGACCAATGTTCAGGATGTACAAGTACTTTTGTTTCTTCTGAGGTTTGACCTTCCGAGTGCCTGCCTTCAGGATATTCGATCTAGGGTGGATTCACTGCCTAAACAACAGAATGCTAATGACTTGATGGCTCAAAGTATTGAAACAATTAACTATTCTAGTTGTCCTTTGTATCATGTTATAGCAATGTTTTTTCTTCCTTTCTGGGTTGTGTTGGGGTATAAAAGTGTATAGAAAATTAAACACGGGGATTTCAGTATTCACTGGAACTCCTTCACAATACTATGCTATGTTTCCTGTTTTCTTATTTGAAATTGTTTATGTCTTCCTTCTCTTTATTATTTTCTGATCTTCAGGCCCTACCCTGCCTTTATATCCTGAGTCTTCTGTTCAGTCCCTATACTCACTAAAAATCAGACACTTTGTAACAACTGGAGGTTCAGTGAGTTAGATATAAACCTTGCATATAAGAAGAAACAAAGTCTCATCAACACAGCTGCCTAATCCTGAGCAGAACAAGAATGACAGCAATATACAGCACTATGTGGACAGTGGATATTCCAGTAGTCCTCAAACCTGCACAAAGAACTACAAGGAACTAAGAAATGCTTAGAGTAAAAGAAATAATCTTTCATAAGGAAAAAAAAAAATCTCAAAAGGTTATCCAATACAAAAGTGTCATCACTTAAAGCACACATACAAGCAACATTTACAGCCTAAGGAGGCTGAGTATTTTTAATCTATATGCATCTACATATATATCTATGTATGTAACAACAATTAAATAAAAAGAGGTCATGTACTTGAAAAAAAGTGTATTAGGAGGATTTGGAGGGAGGAAAGGAAATTGGGAAATGATGCAATCATGTTTTAATCTCAGAAATATAAAAATAAAAGTTAAAAAACATACTATTCCTCATACAGATTTTTAAGAAGATGAATAATTTGCATTTGAATATAAACATATTGATATAACTGTGATGATAAATCCCTTTTCTTCTATACCAGATACATGTGTCTATAAATATTGATGAAAAGGCATTTGTATTTTAATATACATTGATTTTTCTTATGTCAGAATGTTCTTAAAATCCCGTATTATAATTTCTCCATAAATATCTACGTAAAATTTATGCAATGCAGTTGACAACACAGTCACCAACAGAAGGCAGAAGCATATTTAATAAGCAATGGCAGCAACTGGTCAATTCCTTGTGAGTTTTATTTTACTTATATGTAAGATGGAAGAACAGCCATGTGGTCATTGGTTATGACAGATATATAATATCTGTAAATTGGGTTTTAAAATTTTGAAACACTGTGAAATAAGCTAATGCAAATTGCTTTATTATACACATGTGCACAGATTCTGTCTATAATTTATCATGAAATGCCTATCTCTATTTTTAACCTTTCTGTGTTACTTTTGAAACTATTCCTATTTCCATTCAAAATTTAATTCTTTAAAAGTTCTGTTGTTTCAACGGAGCAGATTTTTTTAGTGGTTTCCTTCTACTTTAAATAACAATAAGAATTTTTGTGATGTTTTGGTGGAAACGTGTGCAGCATAAAAAGTAAAATCTATTTGAAATGCTTCAAACTGATTATATTCTCTTCATAATGTGCTTGAAGAAAATAAGTGTAAACATGGTTTTGAATAAAATAGTATAGCAATGTATTTGGATTTATAATTTTTCCTGGATTTTCAAATAATGATAAATGATTAAATAATATTATGTGTACTATGTCTGGTTATGAGTATGCTACAATGTATTAGTTAAGCTTTCATTAATAACAATACTATTTACATAAAGAGTGCCAGGGCAGAGAAACGTTAGGTCATCGTATTTTGTGACTAGTAAAGCAAAATATTGTTGTATAATCAACTAGAGGAAACAAGAGTTGTACTTAAATTAGCCAGGCCAGCTATTGTTATAAGTATAAATACATATGGCGCCCATTTATGTTGTCATTTCAGGTTATTAAGAATGGAATGCATTTGAGCAGATTTGTAGTTCACTCATAAAAAGAATACAATCTGTTACATTTTTCCTCAAGAGCTAGAATCCGTTCAGTCAAACTCTCTAGGTGACTTGATGAATTTCCACAGTTATACATTGGTAAGGATACTTCTTTAATTACAAGTAGATATCAAGTAAAGAAAACTAATCTATCAAGATCAAAATAAAGCTTTACTGCTTATCACAATCACAGGTCCTCTATAACTACTTTTGCTTTATTTAATTTTGTGTTCAGTACTAAATGTAAAGTTATTTTATATAAAGCATAACTTTCTAATACATTGTTTTGGAGATTCTCTTTTGTACTATGGCATGACTAGGACCAGACATAGCATGTTCACCTTATTGACATTTGGAAACAGAGAGCAGTTTGTTCTTGCAGTTATTGAAATATAATGAACATAATATACTGTAACACAATGTCTATTGTCAGTCCATAGAAGAAGGAGCAGGATGTGATGTCGCAGATTATCATGTAGATCCTCAACCAGTACTCTTCTTTCCTTCCTCCAGTTTTCAACTGTTCTTAGGAAATATTAGTATATATATGGAATAGAAAGTTAACTTCAGAATACTACATGATACAAGCTTTCAGGTCATAATTTATGATGACTTTTGTGATGACACAATTTCTTTTGAGTAACCCATGCTCTAGTAAATAACTATGCTTTGTCAGTAAGTTTAATGCCATGCACTGGCTCACTGAGTAAAACTTTGGTATAATTACATTTTGGTATGTACATACATTTGTCATGTCTTTCCAGAAAAAGATAATAAGCACTATGAAACCATAAACACAGTGGTTTCATGTCAAAACCGCACAACAACCATCAAGGTTTGAACAGTTGCCCTTACAAAAGTAATGTAAATAGATTGAGATTTCAAATGCTAAGGGCTGTAAATGTTATGAAGATTATGAGAATGTCACCTTCAATAGTGACATCAGCAGTATAACTGAGGAGTGTAACCCCATTTTGCCCCATCTGTCCCTACCTCTTCTTCTGTATGTTTCTCTTTCCATTTCGTTTTGTCTTCTCAGGTGTGGTGGTGCAGCAAGAAGTAGTTAACAAGATGCCAGTAATTTGACACTGACCTTTCCAGCCTCCATTACTGTGAGCCAATCCACTTTTGTTCATCACAAATTATCCAGTCTGTGGTCTTCTGTGATAGAAGTCCAAAATACAGAGTGCAACAATCATCATAAGAGCTGTAATTCCCACATTGAACTTTTTCACTCAGAGTGCCATTGCAGGTATAATTTCTTCTAATCTTCACTGCAATCTTATGGGGACAGATAATCAATATCACAAAGGGATTATAGGAAAATAACTTGCCTGAAACTACAAAAGTATTAGAAGACAGAATCCTATTTCAAACCACTGTGAGTCTTATCTATCAACATGTGTGTCTCAGTAGTGACTTTCCTGTTTAGAGTATCTATTCTGAAGTTTTTTAATTGAATATTTGAACCCATAAATGATACATGTTTGTCTTTATTACCATTGTCTGTGCAGTATATCCCTTTTAACTAATGAACAATTCTGCTTATGAATACTCCTAACTTTTGAAAACAGAAATATACTATCAGTGCTTCCAAGGGAAAGAAGTCATTGATTGCCTAAATGATTGTAAAGCCTACTAGTAGACAGGCAAGATATCTCCTATGGTACAATAGTAGCACTGTGATTTTGGAGATAATCAATAGCTGTGCAATTGTACTCAAGGCCCTTTCAATAAGAAAGAATTCATGTTTGATACTGTAAACATAGTCAGCTAACCAAGGGTGGAAAGGTCATTGACCTAATAGGAGAAATTCCTACTCTTGATTTCTTTTTTTTTTTTAATTTTATTTTATTGAGAAAAGTAAAAAAAAAAGTTTCCGCCTCCTCCAAGCCTCCCATTTCCCTCCCCCTCCTCCCACCCTTCTCCCCCTTCCTCCCACTCCTCTCCCCCTCCCTCTCCAGTCCAAAGAGCAGTCAGGGTTCCCTGCCCTATGGGAAGTCCAAGGTCCTTCCCCCTCCGTCCATGTCTAGGAAGGTGAACATCCAAACTGCCTAGGCTCCCACAAAGCCAGAACATGAAGTAGGATCAAAACCCTGTGCCAGCCGGGCGATGGTGGTGCACGCCTTTAATCCCAGCACTCGGGAGGCAGAGGCAGGCGGATCTCTGTGAGTTCGAGACCAGCCTGGTCTACAGAGCTAGTTCCAGGACAGGCTCCAAAGCCACAGAGAAACCCTGTCTCGAAAAAACAAAAAAAAAAACAAAAAAACAAAACAAAACAAAACAAAAAACCCTGTGCCATTGTCCTTGGCTTCTCATCAGCCTTCATGGTTCGCCATGATCAGAGAGTCCGGTTTTATCCCGTGCTTTTTCAGTCACAGTCCAGCTGGCCTTGGTGAGCTCCCAATAGATCAGCCCCACTGTCTCAGTGGGTGGGTGCACCCCTGATGCCAGGACTACTCTTGATTTCTTAAAGCAATGTTGTTTCCAACTGAATTCTAAATATTTAATTTCATAACCATAGATAGGAATAGCTCCCAGGCTTCACTGAAGCAGTCTCCTTTGATGAGTGGTAGAAAATACTAGATAATTATACATTTATCAACAATCTGATTGAATTACTTTTTAAAGATATTTTAACCCAATTTTATAATGTAAGGTTGTTGAATATATTATTAACACATCTAAAGTTTGGAAATGGGCAACCCCAGTTAGGAAAGGAGGTAGGGATGAACTTGTAGAAGTAAAGGGATGGGATACAGTATTTAGCTTATATTTTATGAGCAAATAATCTGTTTAATAAAAGGGGAATATTAAACAAATCTGACAGAGAGGTGATTTAGTTTTGACTGCCAAATATAAATAATGACTAATGCAGATTGAATACAAATTTGACAACCATGATGTTCAAGTTTTAAAATACTTTTTATATTTTGCTATTAAGTTTATCAAAAACTTGCTTTCTACTTTGTTCAAGTTAGCAAAATGAATGCCTTCAACGTTATGTTACACCTCATGAAATACTGAAGTCTTTTGTGAGAAAATATGTGTGTATTGTAAATCTCTCTGTTTTTGTCTCAATGATAAATGCCTGTATTTCCTTACTATTTTACATATTTCAAATGAAAAAATAAGTAAAAATTTACTACTTAAAAAAACTGTACATTATCCCTGACTTTCAAAAAGCAAATATAAACATAAAAAGAGAAACCATGTTTTCTGTTTTACTTTAGGAAAAAAATAAAGCTTAGCTCTCCAAATTGAATGCAAATAATACTCTTAGTATGAGAAGTTCAATTTTTTTGTATGAACATAAAATGTGTCATATTTATAGAAAGACAATAATAGAATGACTAGAAAGATAAAGTACTCAGTCATACAGAAAAAAGTTAGATAATCTTACAACTAAGGAAACAACATAAAATGGTATAAATTACTAATAATTATACAAACAATTTCTGCATAATAGGTAGAAAATTATTAACAATAAAAATAATATAAGTAAAGAACCTAATGGTTTAGAGGATAACTATTAAAAATAGTTATGTTTATGTGTACTGCCATTTTATTGAGGTATTTGAAATATATTTTGGAAAGTTTATATAAAATAGGTAAGCAAGTTAATTCATTTAGATTCAGATATTTGCAAATTGATGGTATAAAATTTTTTAAAGCTTAGCTCTCTTTTTAAGGAGGATACATCAAGGCAATGTTGACACTAGGAAAGTTTTTGTCTTTTTTGAAATTTTAAAACTGTCTTCATCAATGTGCATTATACATTGTTTTATAAAATGTAGATGAGAAGAAGTAAAATTTTATCTTTTCTCTTTTAAGAATTTATTATTCTAATTATGTGTAACAATAGTAAAATAATGACAATTTGAAACATACAAAACTAAACATTTTAGATTAAAAATAGACAGAAAGAAAATTAATTTTATTAAATCAGTTTTAAAAAATCATGATAAATCACTAAGAAATTAGCTTGCAGTGAGGAAAATAAACACTGAAATATGAAAATCCATTAGTCAATGAGGTAAAGAAACCTGAAAAGAAAAAAAAATATAATATGTAGAAAACTTTGCGATATAAAATGACAAATAAGGGGTAAGTGTAATAGCATTCATATGTATTGAAATCTTTGTCACACCCAATGTTCAGCTAAGGTTATAGTTAATAATTCTTAAAAATTGTGTGATTTGAATACTTCTTATAGATCCTTGTTTAATAAAAACTTACACTGTGAATGTATTTTCTGTCATGTAAGAAAATAATCTTGCTTTTTGAGAACCTAAAGAAATTCAATGATTTGCTCCTTAACTTTTTAGAATGGCAAATGTAAGTAAAAACCCCATTATACATAGAATTGTAAGAATATGTGATGCTGTCGACATTCCTTGAACATTCCTTACAGTGATATCTTATTATAAAGATTATTGTTTAAACTGTACACAATTTATTGAAAGTTCAGTATTTTATTTCTACTCTGACATGGAAAGGCAATATTTGAGGCATTCTAGATCTAAATAGGTACATGAAGGTAAAAAGGTGTCATTGACACTTAATTTTTGTAAAATCTTCTCTTAATCAGGTTCATAGAAGAATTATTCGAACATTCTCCCATGTTGGTTCATCTTTTCTATAAGAGGACACTAGTCTTGTTGATTTGAATTTATTACAGAATATCTGAATTAAAATCTAAGCAAGTGCACTAGCACAATCACTCCTTACATACTAGTCACTATATATGACATAATGACATGAGGACAGAAGCCATGTGTTCTTGCCTGCCACATCAGAGCTTTGTGGAAATTGAGCATTACCACAGAGATTTTAGTAAAAGGCACACATGGATGGAGACTTGTCAATCAAATAGAAATTTGGGAAAATGTTTGTAAATATCCTCAAAACGTAAAATAAACTTCACAAATACTGTTATAAGATTACTTATCTGATAATTTGAATAAATTTCATTGTTTTACTGATTTTTATTATTACTTATTGTTGAAGGTTACCACAGATATCTACTTCAGTGTAGTTAACCAAAGTTCCTTCTTATTGGTACACAATTTTAAAATTCTGTGCAAGGGTTAATGTCATAAAAAAGTCATAAATTAGAAAATATGCATTATATATGTATAGTGATAATTAACCTAAACATATAGGAATAAATAATATAAAATATACATTTTCCCTGGGAAATTGTACATTTTAGTAAGTTAAATAACTTCTAAAATTTAAGCAATTTTTTTAGCTATACATATATCTCTGCTTTCCTCCCTTCTTTTCACTCCCTTTCTATTCTACACTCTCCTGTGACCCCCATGCTAGCAATTTACACAGGAGATCTTGTCTTTTCCTCCTTTCTGTGTAGATCCCTGTATTTCTCTCTTAGTGTCATCTTTGTGTTGACTGAGGTTTCTGTCCTGCCTGGTTCCCTGCAATCATTAAGTCCCCAAGAAATCACACAAAGTTCTACCTTAGTTATAAACTGATTGGTCCATTAGCTCAGGCTTCTTATTAATTCTTATAAATTATATTAGCCCATTATTCTTATCTATGTTAGCTACATGGCTTAATACCTTATTCAGAGAGGTAGTCACAACTTGTTTCTTCTGTGGCTGGGCCAGGATTGCAGAAAGAGCTCTCCTCTTCCCAGAATTCTTCTGTTCTCATTGATCTGCCACTACTTCCTGTCTTGTTATCCTGCCTATACTTACTGCCTGACTACTGACCAATCAGCATTTATTTAAAATATAATTGACAGGATACTGACCCTTGTCCCACACCATCTTTTTTGTCTAGGTTGTGTGTGGTTGTGGACTGTAGGCTGGTTATTCCATTGCTTTATGTCTAAAAGCCACTTGTGAGTGAGTATATATTATACTTGTCTTTCTGGGTCTGGGTTGCCTCACTCAATATGATGTTTCCTAAATTCATTCATTTGCCTGCAAATTTCAGGATGTCATTTTCTTTAGCACTGTGTATTACTCCATTGTGTAAATGTACCACATTTTTATCCATTCTTCAGTTGAAGAGCCTCTAGGTTGTTTTCCAGGTTCTGGCTATTATGAATAATGCTGCTACGAACATAGTTGAGCACATGCACATGTTCTTGTTGTATGGTTGAGCATCCTTTGGGTATATACCCAAAAGTGATATTGCTGGGTCTTGAGGTAGATTGTTTTCTAATTTTGTGAGAAATTGCCATACTTATTTCCAAAAAGTCTGTTAAAGTTTGTACTCCCACCAGCAATGGAGGAGTGTTCCCCTTTTCCTACATTCTCTCCAGCATCATCAGTGTTTTGGATCTTGGCTATCTGACAGGTGTATGGTGGTATCACAGAGTTTTTTTGACTTGTATTTATTTGATGAATAAGGATGTTAAGCACTTCCTATAGGGTCTTTCAGAAATTTGACATTCATCTGCAGAAAGTTCTCTATTTTAGTTTGTAGTTCATTTTTTTATTGGATTATTTGGTACACTGATGTCAAGTTTCTTGAGCTCTTTATATATTTTGGAGATCAGTCCTCTGTCCAATGTGGGGTTTTACAATCATAAAAGGAAATTTAATATCTAATTTAAATAATGATTTTGTTTTATTAATTAGCAGCTCTAGAAATATTTCTGAAAAGAAAATATAAGAAAGTTAAATTGAACAAAGTAGATATAAACAGAATCCTAAAATATATTAAATATTAGAAAAATTAACATTGATATTACAAGATCAATTAATTAATAAGTGCTAATTAAGCTTATTGGGCAAAAGTTTCAATTTATCCTAGAACATGGTATTAAAACTAAAATATTTCAACAAAGGCAGTGTATCTTTCAAAGGGCATTATATAATACAAATATGTATGACAATATAGTAATAAATTCTTGTACCCATATTTGACCAACAAGAAAACACTACTCCAAAGAGTTTTTACCCAATAAAATATAGATTATAAATTCAGTATAGAGTATAGTATGTTAAATTAATAGTTTGGATTACCAATATAAAGTTTTAGATAATAGAGAGTGGATCTTAGGGAGAGGGAAGGTAATAGGAAGCTGAGAGGAATAGAGGGATATAAAAGTGTGGTCAGGATGTGTCATATAAGAAAAAAATATATTTTTTCCAGGCAATGGTGGTGTATGTTTTTAATTACAGCTCTTGGGAAGCAAACCAGGCTGTGAGTTTGAGGCCAGCCTGGTCTCCAAGAGCTAGTTCCAGGACAGATTCCAAAGTTATAGAGAAACCCTGTCTCAAAAAAAAAATACATGAATAAATAAATAGAATCTATTTTTAATAACAACAAAAGATGTCCAAAAACATGACATAAAAAAATTTCTAATTGAATTTATGTTGTCAATAAGACAATGATTAAGGTAAATTAATATAATAAAAGTGTCTTAGCAATGTTTGGGTGATTCTTATCGCTACTACTTTATAGCAGGGTGCCATTAAATTTAATCTAAAAATTGAATAATACAAAATACAATAATTATTTCAATGACTTAAGCAAAAATACACAAAGTCTTCAACATTGCAGATATTTTTTTCTTTTACCATTATTTCTCTGCTATTGTCTAAAAGAAAAATCAGAATGTAATGGAAGGAATAAGAGTCCATTCAAAGAGAAGAGTAAAAATTGACACCTAATATCATTGTTTGCTATTAACACATAACTATCTCAGATCCTGCATAAATTATTTATTCTTTATTTGCCACTTTCATACTGATTCAATTATTTTCTATATAATTATAGAATCAAATATGCTTAATTTAATATTGCTTTATTATCAGATACCATCATATATTGTGCTTATAATTTGAAAGCTTGAACATTTAGTTTCTCTGATTGACTATTCTAATGAGATATTACTCGTATTTGTGTGTTCCCATATTTCTATGTGTGTTCACATGTGCATGGGTGTATGAGTGTGTGTTTTTATGTGCTTGTGAATCTGTGTGAAGACCATTTTTTACTATTAGGTACAGTGATCTGTTTTAGTGACCTTTTGCTTGTGTAGTGACTAGGCTCCAAATTAGACATTAAAAATAAAACAAAACTAGTTTCTTTTATTAGAGGTTGATTGTAGCAACCATTTTATTTGCTTATTTATATAAAACTGCTTTAAACAGGATTACTTCCACATGTTTTAGAGCTAGATATTTTTGGATTTGAAACATTTCTCTACAGAAATCCTAACTGAGTCTTCTAGAAAACCTAACTGAGTCTTCGACCTCTGAGGAAGTAGGCAGGAACCAGAGACTTTTGTGGGTCTGGATGTGAGTCTGGGATCTTCAAGTGAGTAGACCTGAGCCAGAACCTTTGCGGGTCCAGGTGTGATTCTGGGACCTTCTAGGGAGTAGACAGGAACCAGAGACCTCTGCAGGTCCAGGCATGAGTCTCGAACTTCTGAGGGAGTAGACTGGAGCCAGAGACCTTTTCAGGATCAAGCCCAGCCAGGTACCTCCACAGGAGCAGACCCAGACTAGGAACATTTATGGAAACAGAACACAGCCAACAACATAGGCCAGTGCGGGCCTGAGACAGAGCACTTCACAGGAAGGGAGCAAACCCCAGGAGTGCCGAGCTATCTCCAGGAACACGGAGTAATCAATGAGGTGACTGGAACTGTGGCTTTTACTGCACCTTGAGGAGAAACCATCTGATCTTGGATCCACTGGCACCTGAAAGATTGATCACCAGAGTCACAGACAGCCCCAATATTGGGCCAAAATTATCCCAGGGCCTGTTACCTCAAGGCCTGTAGGATAGAGAAAACCTGGCTTGAGTTTGAAGGATAGTCTCAAAGCTACCTAGTGAGGATGAGACAGCAAAATCTCGGTAGATGTCCCTAGGGGGGCGGGGGGGGGCTTGGCTGTCCCTCATTGGCTGGACATACCCCCACATCACATGATGTTACTTAACCTATATAAGCTGACACAGTAATAAACTGAGTTTCTGCTTTGACTTGACTCCTTATTACATCTGATTGCCCTGCTTCAGGGGCTGCAGAATGGGCAGGCAGCACACTCACTTTTCTCTGGGAAATAAGGCTAAGGAGGCCTGGCAACTTACCCCAGGGCAAAGCAGTCGGTCAAGATGAGTGGGACCCCACAATGGCTAACACAACTTCACACAGAAATGACCCAGCACTTAAGGTGCTGAAATACATGCTACTCTCCCAAGGCCTGGAATTGTCAGACCACATTGTGATCCAGGCTTGGGAGGATATACTTACACTGGCCCCTTATCCACTGGGAATTTTTTCTCATGGGACATGTAGAACCAGGTGGAGTCTCTAGCTAGAGAAATGGGAAAATACTTTGATATACCCTCACTATTCTATTCAACTATTAGGTCCTTAAGGCATGATTTCACCCCACTGCCCTGCCTCCCCCAGTGGTGGTTAAGGAAAAGGTCAGAGACAAGGAGAGGTCTAAAGAATCAGAAAATAACCAACTGCTGGGGGAGAAAGAGACATCCAAGGAGCAGGAAAAGGTCAAGGATTGGGGAAGGTCTGAAGAATCCAAAAGTAACCAATTGACCAAAAGAATGGGAGAAAGGGAGACAGATGAGGGAGAGGACCAAAACTGGGCACAATTTCCTGAAGAGCAGTCTCAGGGGGAAAAATACTGCAGGCAGAAGCAAAGACAAAAGGGGAAGTAGATATTGTCTGTCATGAGGAGTGGCTGCCTCTTTATGCCTCCAGCCGCCACGTGTTCTGAGGACTTCATGATTAATTTGAGACCTAAAAATCTCTATTGATCGATGTCTTAAAATTAATCAATTTTCATATTAATTTATTAAGGAGTATTTCCACTGCCATAACTTACATTTATTTCCCCATTCATATAACAGTGGTATAGAAGTTTTGCGTTTTACTGTTGTTCATGAAATCTTGAATAAATCTTCAGTCCTTCACTTTTTTCTTCTTACTATTTCTGAATCTGATATTTGTAGAGACATTTTTTCAAGCTTTGGTAATCCTTCCTCCCCTCAATATAGTCTCTTTTTAAGGTTTCATTTGCTGATGTCTGACTTACAGAGTTATTCATTACAAAGATTTCTGACATATAAAACATTTCTCTCTTTGATAGTTTTCTTATTTGTACTCTACATTTATATGCTTGTTTGAAAAAAAAAAAGGACAACCAAAGGGAGTGGCATTATAAAGAGGTGTTGCCTTGTCTGTGTAGGTATCGTCTTATTGAAGGAAATTTGGATATCAATATCTTATTGTAGTCTCTGTGGGACTAGGCATTGAGGTCTTTTTCTCAAGCTCAACTCAGTATGACAGTCAATTCACTTCCTGTTGCCTGAAAGATGTAGCACTCTCAGCTCCAGCAGCAGATCTACCTGTGTGCTGCCATTCTCTCCTTCGTAATCATACATGACTGAATCTCTGGAACTGTTTGTGAATCATCCTCAATTAAATATTTTTTTTTTTGTAAAAATTGCCATGTGTGTGGCATCTCTTCACAGCAATATTAAACTCTAACTAAGACAATTTTCTTACAAGCTTTGCTTATTACACCTGTATTTCTTAGGTTTTTTTGAAAGCATTTCTTTGAGACCTTCAAATGTCATTTTGTAAAACATTTAGAAAAATCCTAGCACAAGTTCATACCCGGGAACAGTGAATTCTAAGTCATTGTAAATGACTTAGTCAAAGTCATTGGTAAAGTTTAGTAATACCAGGAATGGGCTTCATTCCTTTGATCAATTTTTTATTCTAATCTGAAAGCAGTTGGTATCCCTTGTAACTTCTGCTCCATTACTGCATTTATGGGTACATCTTACCACAGATATCATTTCAGTGTTTACAGATTTCAAGGATGGATAAAAATGTAGATAGTTTCTGTTGGGAGCCACGAGGCCTAGTTTCTGATTAGCATAATAATGCTAGTCCAGTGGGCCTCCTGTAGAAAAGGCCCAAAGAGACTGACCCTCATTTGACAGTTAGGACCAGTGGTCCTTGCAGCACTACAGAATAGTGCTGGGGACCATGGGGCTTGCATGCTTTCTTTTCTCTCATAATGTTGATGAGCCTTTTGGCAGTTTATACTTTCATTTTGTTTGTCAGGTAAGCATAGGAATGGAAATCTGTAGCAATAAGGAGCTGCAGGGCTGTGTTTCTGGCAACCAGCCACCCGCATGGCTAGCTTTACACCCGAAATAATTAAACGGAAACTGTATTCTTTTAAACACTGCCTGGCCCATTAATTCCAGCCTCTTATTGGCTAGCTCTTACATATTGATCTAAACCATTTCTAATAATCTGTGTAACCCACGAGGTGGCTTACCAGGGAAGATCTTAACCTGTCGGGTGGGAGAATCATAGCAACTCCTTGACTCAGCATCTTTCTCCCAGCATTCTGTTCTGTCTACTCCACCTACCTAATTTTCTGTCCTATCAGAGGCCAAGCAGTTTCTTTATTACTTAACCAATGAAACAACAGATAGAAAGATGATCCTCCTCCATCAGAAATCACTCATGGAAACCCCCCTTTTTTTATCTAATATTTTCCCATAAAATTCTTTGGGAACTGATGCTTCTCAAGTTTCTTATATGGAAATTCCAGCTCTCACAGAAGATCCTGGGAACTTTTCTGATTCAGTGCAACAGGAGCAGAGACAATAAAAGTTAATGGGAGTTAATGTCTCAAATAAGAAAGCAATACACGGAACATTAGCTACATCCCCCAATTCTAGGGAAAATCATTAAGATGAAAAAGAGTGCATTATCAAAGTTTGCCCATAATAGACAGGTTGAAGGCTACAAGATCCTTTTGTAGAACAATGGAGGAGTATGAGAAATATAAGCTTATTGTATGTATGCAAGTAGTTTTGGCAAATCAGAACTATTTCTGTATTTATGTCTTGCCACGTTCTGAATGATACTGTTTTTCTTAAAAATGAATGTGTGCCTATGAATGTGCCTGGCTCAAAATTTAACCAAGCTAACAAAATGTTGAATGCTGTTTTTGCTTTAAAGTTTGTTTTGATGTAAAAGTTAGGAGGAAACATATTTCTTTTTTTCTGGAGGTTAAGACTGGAGGGTGCAGAAGTATGCCTGCTTTTGAAGTATTAAATAAAGACAGCTTGAGCTATTTGGGGAAGCCACTTGTGGGACAATTATCTGGTGGTTGGACACAATTCCTCCCCCTGAAGCTGCTTTCTCATCTCAGAACCCAAACTGGCCTGCCACAGTACCATGGGAGTTTTCATCAGTAGCCTGTATAATACCTTCTGGTACTATGACAACTGCTAGCATCAAATATGCTCCCTGGGATCTCTATTGCAATGCTGGCTTTCCTTACATCACAAAATGTCTTTCCATGACCTTGTGCCACCTCAGTACCTTCCTCCAGGAAATTTCCTTTAACACTCATCCTGACCTCAGCAACTTTCTGAAACTGTAGAGAAATAGCCCACAACCCATTTTCTCTTGCATCCTTCAAGACTCCAAACCCAAGACTCTGTGAATGACAGTGCCATGTTTGTTACCTGATGTGGATGGTTTTTGGTCCTCATGTAATGCCATGATCAGCATGTTTTAATTCAGTTGTTATTTCGTATGAAACAACACCTTCTTTCACAAGTTCAAATCTTAAGGTATAGTTTAACATGAAGGCTCACTTCCCTTTACTTGTTGACTAGAAGGCCTCTCCTGAATGGCACTAGTTACACACTTATAAATTTTGTGATAAGATTGGGATACCATGTTGTTACTTGATATTCTTTTATATCCTCAAACTGTATAACTTGGATCTCTACCCAACTAGCTGTTTTCACTTGGAGACCTATATATCCTTTATTGATAATCTGTCAGGGATTCAAAATCATTATGCTGTGAAGGCATCTCTAACAACAACAAAAAATTTTTTTCAAAGTCAGTACTTATAATATGTGAAACAGTCAGATGCTTTGTCCAAAATGTTGCAAGAATGATCTCAAGCCCAATTGCTTAAATTGTTAATTCTGAAACCTCATAATTTGGGCCTCCACAGTGATCTTTGAATTACTGGGTGGCATGCATCTACATGCAAAGCACATTAATCTCTGATTATAACATTCAACAATGTTTGTAGTCAGAAGTTCCAAAGACTTTAACATCCATAAATCAATTAAATGTGGTTTGGTTATTCATAACAACACCTCACTGCTGGATAACTTAATTTACTATTGTTATGAAAACACCAAGTGTTAGATGAGTTAGAAATGAAACAATGACTTATTGCTTATCCCTAATAAGGGCAGGGCAAAGAAAGATAGCAGGTAAGTGCATGGTGATAAGTACAGGAAGCTAAGTGCTCTCATCTAAACCATGATCATAAAGTGCATGTTCATGCAAAGATACTTGTGTATGTGCATGTATGTGAGTGCACGTGCATATGAACACACACACACATATGCACACATACCCCCCCCACAAGAGACAGGCAGAGAGAGGCAGAGGGGAGAGAAGATGGGGGAGAGCTCAGAATGACAGAAGGCTTTGAAACTTCCACACCTTCTCCTCGTGATGTACTTTTTCTGACAAGTAACAATTCTCTGATATCCCCAAACAGCTCTACAAACTGAGATTCCAGGATTCTAATACATCTAAAACATGGATATAGGGCATTCTCATTCAAACCAAAACATATCTGCTAAACTATTGCATTAGAAAAACTCATCAGTCAATTTATATTTTTAAATGATTTGGTATTAAAGTTAATATATACTAAAATAGATTTGTATGTAATAATAATTATAAAAAGAATTTTTCTTACTCAGATATAACTAAAAGCATATTAGTTAGCAATATTTTGTCATTTTAAGAAAAATAAAAATAGTTATTATATTCAAATTCTGTGCTATGAGATTTTTATTGCAAAGAAAAAGTAAAATAAATGAATAGTCAAATAAAAGCATATTGTGTATACTGATGGCAGTGATAATAATTATATTCAGTAAAGCATGGAAAGTGGTAAAAGTCATTGTAATAATGACATACATTTCTGTATGATAATATTTGCATAGACTCTACTAAGATGGAGTTTGGGGAAGAGAATTATATGTCTCCAATTCAATCTTGGGTTTTGAGAAGAAATTGTTCTATTAGATCCTTCTAACAGCTTAGGATTAGTGTGAACATTCATCTGTTGTCTGGCCAGCTCAAGAAATTATTTAATGATCACGATACTGTCTTCCCTTTGACAAATACTGATGAGATCAAAATTGTAATTACTGGAATAGAAAGTATTTATTTCAATATCTTGTAAACTCCTGAAAAGCAATAGTCCCAATAATATTTTTGAGAGGTTTGCATAAAGGAAGTATTGAAAATTTTTTAACTTTTAAAAGATCACTAAGGCAGGGAACCCTGATTGCTCTTTGGGCTGACGAGGGAGGGGGACTTGGTTGGGGGTGGGGGAGGGAAATGTGAGGCGGGCGGTGGGGAAGAGACAGAAATCTTTAATAAATAAATAAATAAATAAAAGATCACTGGAATAATATCATTGATTGTAGTGAGGAATTTACTATTTTGTCAAATATTGTCAAATATTTTTCACAAATAATTTTTCCAATAATCAGCATTGTTTCCTGGACACCTGTAATTTAAGTTCAATTAAAAACAATGAGGTTTACTAGTCTATTCTTTATTAATCAATTAAATATCCATGAGTTTATATTTGCTCTGAGTCTAATCTGACTGCACAATATAATAGTTTTATTAAACCTAACGAAGTTAACACCTTTCCTGATGTTACTTTAAACAGGCTCAGGAAAACTAAGTCCAGGTTTTAGTCACTTATTTAGTTGTAATTGTGAAGAAAGTTAAGAACAAGATATTAAAGTGTTCAGAATTATTTATTATGGGTCTAGATCACATAAGGATCTAGAAAGACAGTTTAATAATTTTGTAATTTAAAACAAATTTACCAATGAGTAGATATTAAAAAGGCAAGAAGCCTGAGGGAAAAGAACAGTTATGAGCATGAAATAAAGCCATATTGAATCTGCCATAATACTAGACAGAAACATATAACTCTAATGAACATGATTTGAAACTTATTTCCAAAGCAGTGTGAATTTAAGAATATTAGTACAATATTGTTTCTTGCCCCCTCATCCCCAGTCTCTCCTTATAGAGGTAAAGAACCAGAGAAGTTACTGAGGAAGACAGAATAAAATTTGATGACATTATCTTAGAAATTTAGATCTAAGAACTGACAAGATACCGTGTCTGAAGAATTGTAAAATACCGGAGAGGAGTCAGACATCCTACACTCATTCTTCTTGATCCTCTCATAGAAGAGACTATTGGCTAACTAAAACTCACATCTAGTTGGACAGAAAAACGTCTGAAGTAGTCCACATGTCTTCCTCCAAGAACAGGTAGCTTGGGTAGGAAAGTATGGTGAATTTATAATAGTTAATGGAAGTCAACTGGCCCAATCCATTTATTGGGTTAGCCAATGAGAACTATATGAGCAACCATTATCTATTTTATAAACTAATTAGTGGGATAGTGAAAATACTAGATGTTATGTGATAAAAGATGGATAAACACGAACACTGAAGGTTCAATAATTAAGAAGGTTGGGGGAAAGGGTGTCTGGTGGAATAGAGTTGTGGGTGAATTTACCAAAACTATGGATTTCAGAAAAACCCTAGAAAACACACTAGTTAGTAAACTAAATTCAAAATATAATTTAAAAGAGTTTGAATGGAATTGCCCTGGAAAGCTGGACTATGCCATGCCCAAGACACATGGATTAGTAAATGGAAATCACAGGGCAAGTCATGGATATCTTTCTGAATATTATGATTCAGATGAGGCCCAAAAATCTCCAAAATAACACAGACTCATGCTATTGCTTTGAGTTATTGCAGAATTCACACTTATTTTTGCTATTGGCTATAGAAATCCTAAACCCACTAGACTTTCTGGTCTTCTGCTTTCATAGTGCTAGAAGATGTTCTAAAGACTTACTTGGTAAGAAAAATATAACAATACCTTAGTCATCTTGGGATGTTGCCTAATACAGTACTGACCTGTGATACAAGCTGTATCCACTGGTACATGAGTTGTGGTGTAACTTACTGCTTTCTGACTGAACTTGATACATCTTCCACAGGAAGGAACTTTGTTACTAGTCTTGTAAACCTCATCAAAGTCCCAAAACTGAGACACAAAAGAAAATAAACTAGAAACCACTACTGTTATGTGCTAAGTAATTGTGCTATCAAATTTCCTTCCGTATACTAATGTTAATGCTTATAGACCTGAGTTGCTTTCAAACTTCCTCAAGAAAGCTTTCTTTGCAGTTCACAACTGCCAATGCAGGTACATATATATGAGCTCTGAGGACAAACAGTTGTGTTCAGCAATAAATGGAACACCTTTATCACAGTCCAGCTGCTAAATCCCAAGAAATATACCAGAAAAAAATGTGAAAAAGAATGTATGAGTTGGAGACTAAGGTGGAAGACATTAAGTTCTGTCTTTTGAACATGAAAGGGCTAGCATACAAGAATAAAATTTTAAGAAAAAGGAAAATTGTTGACAAAATATTTTTTGAAAATCATTCATTGTGTTTACACAATAGGTTTAGAAAATCACTGGACAAACTTTATTGAAAATATCTTTTTTGTCTCATTTTAGAAAATTAATAACAAGCATATTTTACTTGTCATGATGAGTTCATATTCATAAATTGTAATACTTTTATTAGTTATAAATAGAATGGAAAGCTAATTTTTTTTTAATTTTGGTGTAAGTCAAAATTTAGCATTCTACAATTATATACATAGTCATTTATTGCATTTATATATAATTTATGACTTATATGCAAGTTTTAAATTTATATGTGTAATCTATTACATTATTTTATCAAAAGTAACATAAAAATAATATTCAGAATAATATTCACTGATTCCTAAGTGTATGAAAGCAACATTTCCCAGCTATTAAAAAATAATAACACATAAAGCCTACATTCACTTTTGTAAAATGGTAACAATTAATACTTCAGATTTAAAGGAATTTACTTGGTATTTCACTTTTCTATTTGTATGAAAATTATTTACTAATAATTGTTTCGATGATTCTTCACGATGCTGCATTCCGGCACTCATTATGAGGACTTTATCTACAGATAGCAATTTCAATGAAATACCTAAGAATAATTATGGTAGGGAAAACAATTTCTGTACAAATTATAGGAGCCTAATAGCTAAAAGATAGGCAGGGGAGCTGTGACACTTTGCCTTCTAGAAATGGCATTGCTACTGCATGTATGAACCCTCAACAGGTTTAGTTACCTGTTCAAGACCTGTAGAAGAAGGCTAAGGAGCTATTGGCAGTTGATTATTTCCCAGAAAATAGGAGTTGCTTTTTTTTTTTTTGAAAAAACAAACAAAAAATGTCTTCAGGTTCTTTTGTTTTGTTTTGTTTTGCTTTTTGTTTTTTGTTTTGTTTTGTTTTGCTTGTCTGCATATGTACAGTGACTCCCAGGGGCCAGAAGAGGGAGGAGAATCCCCTGGAACTGGAGTCACAGAATATAGCAGAATGGCTAATCCTAGTGCTGGTAACTGAGCACCTATCCTTCATAGGAGCCACCAGAGATTTTAACTGCTGAACCATCCATCCCTTAGCAATGTGAATCACTGTTCTTTGCATGATGCACTGGTAGGTTGGCAAGGCCTCAGTGCGTAGTATGACATACAGGCTGCACTAACTGGATTCATAGATTATTTAAAATATTAAAGCAAGGATATGAATTTTGAAGGAAGTTTCGTCAGGAGAGAAGGTGTTTGGGATGTACATAATACGGATACATTGCACACGTAGATGAAAATATCCAAGAGTATAAATAAAATCATGAAATAATCAGTGAAGTATGAGAATTGAAGTGTGTGTGTGTGTGCGTATGTGTGCGCGCGCAAATGTGTGGACTGTCAGACACAAATACAATAGCACAAAAGACTATAATATATGATTTAGTGAATAAAAACATGCCACATTGCAGAGACACTACTAAATAGTTTGAACATACATGGTTCAGACGACAGTGTTTGTGTTATACTTTAGAATTAATGATTTTGTATTCTAGTACATAAACTATAAAGTAACACAGTGAATGCTTCTCTTACCAACTTTAAATAATTGTAGATGTGAATAGCTAAGTTTCAAATTAGCCTACAAACAGCTTTCTCTTTGAAGCTTGGTTTTATTTGTATTGACTTATCACCTTGATTTTTTTTCATTTATACATGGATAAACAAAACATTATGAAACATATTTGCAATGGAATATTTAGTTTGAGAATTTAATAGAACAATTAAATACCAGTAAAAGTACATTTTGTTGTTTATACTCATTGTTAATTAAAGAAATAGCATTTAAACAAATAGAAGATTGACATTTTTTACCTGGAGATTTGAAATACACATTAACAAAGAAGCTTAGGGTTTAGTAAAAGCCTTTTTATTTTAACATTGTGTCTATAGAGACAATTGGACACAGTGTTTTAAATAAAAAGCAATGAGGAAAATCACTTGATGCCGTGACACATTTTATATCAGTACACTCTTGCTCATAGTAACCACCTGAAATGAACAAAATAATTTTAGACAGAGAAGTTTAAGCGAAGACAAAGAGTTTTGAAAAAGTAACAGAATTTGAAAATAAATCCTAGTGCCATTACAGTAAATATTTAAACTTCCTCACTTTGAGGTTTTAGGCTGGAGGATCCAGTGCACATGGACAACCCCACCTATAGAGCAATTTCGAGGCTAAACTAGGCTAACTGAGATACTACATAAAAGCATTAATTTATTCTAAACATTCAATTACTATTTTAATAAAGTGATATAAAACAGTAATATCTTAAAAATTTGATATGAAAATAAAAAGATAATGAGTGTTAACTTTTCTTTTGGCTTTTGTTGATTAGTCCCATTTTTATCTTACTTTTCCCATCTGTGCTCTAACATCTAAATCTATTCTAATAATTAAAAGTGAACAGACTAAGCTACCACAGAAATGACATAATAACTGTAATTTTATTAAATAAATATAATCTTCATCAGTAATTGGCAATCAAGAAAAGATCTAAATGCATCATATTTTCTAGAAAAATCACTGAATCATAGAATGTTTTTAAATAAACAAAAAATTTACTAATTTTATGAGAATTTAATATGTAGATATCATGTATTTTGATAATTTTCCCCTTACTCTTCCACTTATTTCTTTCCAAAACATCCCCCACCTCTAACCTACCTGACTCCCAACTTCCTGTCATATAACTTTATATATCTGTGCCTTATATACATGGCATGAATATATGTCCTATATAATAAGATATGTCACATACATACAAAATAATTGTCATATATTTTATCTATGTATCATATATGTGGTATATGTTTGTCATTTATATGACTTATATGAGTTTTATGTATGTCAAATATATTTCATGTCTGTATATATACACATATATATGTATATATTCACACACAATTACACTCAGCTAATGTTTGCTATAAACTCATTAGTATAAGTCCATCTGATGATATGTGGTCAGTGTACTAGGGGTCATACCATTAAAAAAGCTGGCAATCTTCTGCAAGAAGTCAGCAATTCTCCACGTTTCCTCAGTTAGGGAATTATGTTCTTGAGCCCTTTTCTTCCTCATGGTGGAATATACACTTGCTGATACAGATCACACAATCATACAGTCATGCCACGTGTCTAATATGCAGATGTGTGTTTTTCTGCTTGCTTGATGTGACTCTGTCTCTCACATGTATACTCAGATTTGATGATCAGAGTTAATTTTTAATAACTTCCCATCCTGAGAAAGTCTAGTGTTAGCCAATTAAAGAGTATCTGACAGTCCTTTAACAGCAATAATTATTCCTGAAAACCATTGCAATCATGAAATTCTCACTTTCTAAGACACAGAAGTTCTATCATGCCTCACACTTCTTTCAGTTTCTTAAAATATTGTCAAATGCTTGTGCTTCCTTTACACATGCAAACTTCAATTCTTCAGACATCAAGAAGCACCCATTATCTACTTGCTAGAGGCTCATCCTCATTCAAAACATATTTATTCTACAAATGAGACAATATTAATTCAAAGTACTTTAAAACTGAGAAGTACTGCCACAGTCTGAATGCCATGGCTCTAAAATCTATATGTTAAGATCAACCACAAAAGTAACATGAGTGGATAGATACTTTAATGTGGTTGTTGGTTAATAAATACAAAGATCCAATGACTGGTTGAATTAATTTTTAACCAATTCTTTGCATATATTCATTTTATATAAAGATTAATGAACTTGTAAAGGATGTCAAAGCATGACTAATAACTTTCTTTACAATGAAAGAAAGTATTGTTCATTAACCAAGAACCTAGCCATCATAGGCTATCAAATGTTCCTGAATGTTGATCTAGGACATATCACCTTCCAAAGAAAGAGAAATAAATTTCTTTGAGCTATGTGCCACCTCATGTGTAATAATAATATTACAATAGATACTAAAACAAATACACATTTAAAATAAATTGTAAGATAATTAGCAATGGTCTACAAATTTCTATGGGAAATATTGTCTTAGTTATGGTTTCTACTGCTGTAAAGAGATACCATGACAAAGGCCTCTTTTATGAAGAAAAATATTTAATTGAACTAGATTATAGTTTATTATCTTCATGGCAGATGGCATGGAGGCAGACACGGTGGTGGAGAAGGAGCTAAGAGTTCTACATCTTTATAACAGGCAGCAGGAAGTGAATTAAGTTCCACACTGAGCATAGCTTGAGCAAAGAATTGAAACTCTATCTTTACAATGACACACTTCCTCCAAAAAGGCCACACCTACTCCAACAAAGCCACACCTCCTAATATTCCCTTTCATGGCCATTTTCTTTCAAACCACCCAACTATCAGTGAAATAGTTAAAGTATCCCATGCTATAACTGAAGTTGACATAATATAGTTGGATTAATGTTTTTATAACACAAGAACATGTGTGTCTTTACATCAACTTTTTATCCCAAAACTTTGTGATAAGAGATTTTTATCTTGCTAAATTTGTGTTCTAAGCATTTAACTTCCAGTGGTTATTTTTTATGACTATGGTATGCTTTTATGATTATGGTATGCAAAGTAAATTGGAATTTTGAAATATTTCTATTAGACAGTTTTGTCAATATCTTAAGTCTTTAATATATTGAAGGACAGTTGACAATATGCTTGAATAGTAATATTATTTGGCAGAAAGTGTGCTCCTGAAAAATAACTTCTATTCATCTATTTATCTTGCATTCCAGCCACAGCCTCCCAGACCCTCATCCCTAACCCCCTTGCTCCCATATTTTATTTCCTTTTTCTTCTTACTCCATTAGAGAAAGTTCAGATATCCCATTAGTATTAATAAAACATGGCAAATAATGAATTATTTTTAATAGCCAGAACCTGAAAATAACCTAGATTACCACAAGCAATGAATGGATTAAAAAAAATGGAGTACTACTTAGTTGTTAAAAACAAAGACACAAGAAATTTGAAGGCAAATAGATGGACTTAGATAAAATCATCCCGAGTGAGATAACCCAGACCAAAAATATATACTGGTTTTATGAGAAAGGGTTACTCTATAACTTTGGAGCCTGTCCTGGGACTAGTTCTTATAGATCAGGCTGATCTTGAACTCACAGAGAGCTGCCTGCATCTGTCTCCTGAGTGATGGGACTAAAGGTGTGATCCACCACAGCCTGACTGTGAAAAAAAAATTTAAAAAAATCTATTCAAAATATTTTTAAAAATCTGAGCTCATATGGAGTACAAAAATGCAACAGTTGATTTCTTATAGAATTGCAAAGGAAATTTGACCACCTTGAGTAGTCAGTGTTCTGTTATTATAGCAAATCTTGAGGATGGATTTATTTAGGGAGACTCAGTTTGTCTGATTATTCCACATGTTTGAGGGTATGTTAGCTTCATGGCAAATGAAAACACAAAGTCATGCCAGTACCAAAGAACAAATCACAAGAAGGCAATGCAGAAGTCTCTAAAGTAGGTTTATCATTCGTATAACTACTGCCTCATAAGAATGAATTCAGAGCCGGGCAGTGGGGGCACATGCCTTTCATTCCAGCACTCTGGAGGCAGAGGCCAACAGATCTCTGTGTGTTCGAGGCCAACCTGATTAACAAAGAGAGTTCCAGAACAGGTACCAATGCTACTCAGAGAAACCCTGTCTCGAAAAACAAAAAAACATACAAACAGGGGCTGGAGAGATGGCTCAGAGGTTAAGAGCACTGACTGCTCTTCCAGAGGTCCTGGGTTCGATTCCCAGCAACCACATGGTGGCTCACAACCATCTGTAATGAGATCTGGTGCCCTCTTCTGGCCTGAGGGCATACATGGAGGCTGAACACTGTGTACATAATAAATAAATAAATCTTTTAAAAATAACATACAAACAAACAAAAAGATTCAGAGAACTCACAAAGTTACCTTCATTCTGTCCACAATGACATAAGGACTTCACTCCAAGCCTCACCCCTTAAACATAGCAACACTTGGCTACTATTGCTACCACTACCACTTTAACTACAGTTGGAAGACAAAGCTAGTGACACATTGGAATCTTCTAGGACAAGCCAAATCCAAATCATAGCATCACTTCAGAAAATGTGACAGGTGGGGAACAAGGGCATTCCACGTGGAATGACAATATAATCTTGAAAATATTTTATAGCAACTTGAACTGCATGTTGTTCTTATGTCACTGCTAGTACTTTTAGAGCACATTTCTATATTACTGATGTCAGGTCTCATGGCATTTCAACTTATTTTCTTGAAAACTTCTTTGTTTCTAATGCCCTTTGTTTGGAGGTGTTCTGATCAATTATTTTGTCTCTTTGTTTATCTTTCTAACTTCTTCTAACTCAACCAGAGCCTAATTGGCTGGGATGCAGGCTCTGTTCTCTGTTTAAAATATTTAAAGAAGCAGCACACTGACCAGAAATTTGATAAATTCAGTAAAGAGAAACAGTACTCATTTGCCTTAAACCTTTAGTTTAGAAACATGTTTTTTTGGGATTGAAAATTTTGTCCTACGAACTCAGACTATGAGTGACAAAGTGAGGGTTATAGAATAAATATCTCCATTGCTTAGGAGGAAAATCTTTCCTAAATAAATTCCCTCTAATAATTTTGTCCTTCAACTGATGGATTTATGTGACCCGTGCTTATTATTTATTTACTTATCTTGTCATCATTCTTTACACTAATTTCCTTAGCCAATTTCATTCTATGATTTTAGTCTTGTTAAAAATATTATTTTAAATTCTGGAACTCATAGCAACACTGAGGATGGAATCATTTGGCCTTAGTCTACACTAGTCTATTTCATCTGAGCTACAGTTCTGACATCATTGCTTCTGTTGAGAAAATCTTTGCTATAAATTTATTTGTGATACTTATCAGCAGACTCATGCACAGTAAGCTCTAAGGAATCAGAAATCAAAGCAGAAGTATAAAGAACAACTATGAGTCAATATTACTATGAAACACTGTGAATATCTCATACCTTTTTTTGGTATTTTTCATGTCTGCTTGAATTGTGTCCTAGGCTTTAACAAATAAAACTAGTACAACTTTGAGATAGGCATTTTCTTCCCATAGAAGTTGAGCAAGGAGAAATAAAAGTGTGCATTTTGCATTGATTTTTGCCCTTCCCAGTAAGAAAAATTGTTTAATATAACATAATATAAGCCTTGTAAATATTTTTTTTTCCGCCTTATAATGCTTTTTGAGAATGCAGAGGTCATTGAAGATCTACTACTGGCAGTCTTTCTGATACAGTACTGCCTTCCTTGTACATGATTCCTCTTTTTGAAGATGCGGTTACTTCCCTGACCCAGTGATTTTCCTTTACTACTTTTTCCTCCTGTTGACAGGTGACTCCAATTTTTACACTAAAGAGTAATGGGAACCATTCAAAATTTAAAAATGTATGAGAAATGTTTACAGATTTTTTTTGTTTGAAAATTAAGGACTCAGTATAAAATATATTGTGCCTATGTAATAACCGGAATGTTCCTACTCTCTTGTTTAAAGGTTACTTTACAATAAATGGTCATTTTAGTGGAAAATAATTTGTACCTTTTTTTTACCTTTATAGAAGAACTATAACTGAACAGTTTCATAGCATTTACTGTATAACTGCTCTGACAATAAGTGGTTGCCTTTTAACCCACTTAACATTATTTGTAACTTCACAGTTTTGTATCACTCCTAAATTTCAGATCATTAAACTAAAGCATATAGGGTGTGGAAACCTTCTTACAGAGCCCAGAAATACTGAGAGGTAAAGTCCCTATTTAGCAATAACCAGTGGAATCCAGGTTACCTACGAGTGCTCTTTCTTTTAATTACTGATCTTTCCTTAATTAGTATCTATCACTTTTGTTCCTGAGCATGTTAGCCTAGTTAAAAACATAAAACAGTTTTAAAGTAGGATATTTCTACAGTAGAACATAGTTCGACTTGTACAGGATGAAGAAGCCTAGAGACCTAAAGTGTAGCATGCCTACAACTAAAAATAGGATATTTCAAGTAGGAGGTCAGTTAATATGGTAGATTTTGGATATTTACCATGCTAAAAGCAACTGATCAGTAGATTAATATACTTGACTATATTAACTCTTTCAGCATCTATGTGTGCATGCATGTAACATCACTATAAATAATATGTTGGAGCTTGTACTCTAGTGTTTAAGGAGAAAACATTATGTTTTAAATATTTATAACATAAAAATATGAAGTGCAAATATAAATGGAAATGGGAATGATGAGGGACTAGCAAGTTGTTTTTTTTATTACTCTTATTGGTGATTTTATGAATATTAATATTTTAGTTCAATTTTTAAGTGTTTGTTATGTGGCTGACAGCAAAAAAAATCTTCTACTGTTGTTTAAATTTATATCAATATAAATCATTCCTTCAACTTGGTACTCTCTTTTTTGCATTTTCCAAATGTTCTTACCAATGATGCATCAAGCAGAACATTATGTTTCTAAAATTTATCTTGTAAAATGAAAGAATTTAAGTTATAAATATTAATATATTAAATGCACTATATTGGTTTATGTAAAACACTGAGGTACTTTCAGAAATACATGCAAAATATCATATATTATGCATTACTTAGATTTCAAATATAAAAGAACATATTTTAAGAATGAAGATAAAATTGAAACACATACAAAGTAGCTAGATATAGTAGATAGGGTTATCATTATTAATGTAGAGACGGTCATTAGGTGTGGAGAATAAATAATAAAGTCTCTCTAGATAACTAGATGGCATGTTTAGCATTGGACACATCTTGTAATGTCATTAAGAATAATGTTGTTTTGTGTTGCAGTAGTATTTTGCTACAGTGGTTCCTCACACAAGCACAGCAACACAGCATTCATTGCCTGGAAGCAACCTTTGTCATGCTGAACTTGTTGTTTGGGATGTGGAAGATGAACTTAAACTTGGCTACTTGGTTCTAGGACCTTTGGCATTCTCACCTGACTTTCTAACTGGTGTCATAATATAAGCATAGAAAAAGTGATGTGGGAGTGTCATATATCAATCTGTTGATTTCATTGGTTAAAATAAAGAAACTGCTTGGCTGGTCCTACAGGTTAGAACATAGGTGGGTGGAGTAAACAGAACTGGGCAGAAGAGGAAGTTTGGTCAGAAATCATGCAGCTCCACTCAGAGAAGCCAGGCTCCTCTCTCGCGGGCGGACGGGATAGCCCGGCTCTCTGAGGCATGCTCGCGATGAAGCTCCAACTCAAGATGGATGTAGGCTAGAATCTTCCTGGTAAGCACACCTCATGGTGCTACATAGATGATAAGAAATGGGTTAAGAGGTTGAAGTTAATGGGTCAAGCAGTGTTTAAATGAATACAGTTTGTGTGTTGTTATTTCGGGCATAAGCTAGCCAGGGGACTGGGGTGTTGGGGACGCAACCCCAGTGACCCCCAATTTCAACAGATGGCGCCCACATGGACAACTGTATCCACTGAAAGCCTGAGACAGCTTGGAAAGTAATTCTAGAACAAAATGAAACGTTGTGCATGGTTTCTTGGTAGCAGCGATTTCTCGGGTCTGCTCTGCTTGCTAGAGGCAAGCATGCGCTCTCATCTAAGAGAGGCTTTCCTGACTCAGCTTTAGCTGCAAAACCCTGCAGCTCATTAAGAGGTCCTGCCACAAAACACTAAAACGGCATTGACGAAAAGCTGAACGCATGCTTTTCGGTTTTCAGCCGTAGCAGAAAAAAAAGCTGCGCCGTTTAAAAATGCCAGCTTTCTGGGCTGTCCTGCCAGGCCAAACTCTGACTTTTTTACATGTGCAGTTTGCAAGCACATGCTGCGGAAGCTCGCTTGTTGGCAAGGACCTTGAAACACTGTAGAGTTGTGGCACTGAACGCGGCCCTGGCCGGTACCTCAGGCAAAAGGTTGGAACGCCTTTAGTCCTACTGAGATTGCTTGGTAAATTAAAGACTTATGTGGTCAGAAAAAGAGAGATATACAGTAAAGAGAGATTCAATGATAAAGAAAATGTTTAAATGGTTTACTGTGTGTTAAAAAAATATATATGCAAGCTAAAAGTAAGTTCTTAAAAGTAAAAAATAAGGAAGAAAAAGAGAAGTTGGTTGTGGCAGTACATGCCTTTAATCCCAACATTTGGGATGAGAGGGAGATTCACCTCTGTGACTTCAAAGTGTGGTAGCACACGCCTTTAATCCCAGTGCCTAGAAGGCAGAGACAAACAGATCTCTGTGAGCTCAAGGTGTGATATCTTACACCTTTAATCCCAATGCCTGGGAGGCAGAGCCAGGTGGATCTCTGAGAGTTCAAGAACAGCCTGGTCTACAGAGTTATTCCAGGTCAAAGATATACGTTCAAAAAGCAAAAAGTTAAAAGTAAAAATAAATGAAATAGAGGTTAAAACAAAGCTGCACAAAGATGGAAAATAAACAGAGAATCTTGATACTGTATGCTATTATGCTCTCTTTGAATTGTTTGAATGCTGAGGAAGGAGAAACAGATGCCAAAAGATATTTGTTTATAAATGCTGCTGAACTAACCCAACATAGATATTATGAAAATGCCTTGACTTTGAAATTTGGATCTAAGAATATGATACTTTGGAAAGGAGTTTCTTGTTTTGTTTTCACAGAGGATGAGACCCTGTTCATTTCTTCTATCCGAATATGGTATGATGGACCACACCCTCCTGAAGGGTTGCTGTGAATGCCTTCAGAAAATTGCTTAGCTCAACCGCCAACTGAGATGAAACTAGCACGCAGGTTATACCATGAAAGACCTAATTAATGACGCCCCCATTCAGCAGGAAGCATTTTGGAGAGAAAACTGCGCCCATGTTCCCAAATATGGTTTATAAGTGTTCTTTTACATTTAATGGGGGAAATGGTATAGGTATGAATAATTTACATTGATATGGATTTTGCTTTAGTGATTTAGATTTAAGGTCAATTTTGTTATATGTATATATTTCTGATCTTGATTAGGTGTAGTGATTGTGTAGTTCACTTAAAAATGTAATGTATATAGGTTGTTAATGGATAATCATCGATAATGGTCAAGCTTGTAGTTATGTTAGTTAGATTTTCTAGATATATAGAGATATATTTTAGTTAGATAGGAATTCTTCATATCTTTCAAAGACTACAAAATAGGACATTTAATGTTTTAATAACTTGGGACTTTTCATGACAATGAGACACATCTGCTCCTGGCAGTACCAATCTATTTCAAGAAAAAGATGGGCATCGAAGAGGATCCTTATGGAGTTTGATAGCCATTTGGGCAAGAAACTGATCTTGCCTGGACTATTGCATAAACTGGACACAGAGAACCCGCAGAGAGAGGACTACTGAACTTGCCTAAAGGTGAGATGATCTTTCGGGGTTCCTGATTCATGAAAGAGTCTGCAAGACATTCTTCAGGACAAGCAGATAGTGACTGCCTTTGAAATTTCTTGCTTTGTGGGAATGTCTGCTGAAAACTATGGGCCTGTAGGCCGAAGATGGATGCCCCAACGGTACAGAGAAACTTTGGGTGACTGTCCAGGCATCAAGATGTCTCTGTCATTTCTAGAGTTTGAATGTTGCTGTTAAAGTTAAAGCTTTTCTTTTTTGTTTAAACAGAAAAAAGGGGAAGTGATGTGGGAGTGTCATATATCAATCTGTTGATTTCATTGGTTAAAATAAAGAAACTGCTTGGCTGGTCCTACAGGTTAGAACATAGGTGGGTGGAGTAAACAGAACTGGGCAGAAGAGGAAGTGAGGTCAGAAATCATGCAGCTCCGCTCAGAGAAGCCAGGCTTCTCTCTCACGGGCGGACGGGATAGCCCGGCTCTCTGAGGCATGCTCGTAATGAAGCTCCGACTCAAGATGGATGTAGGCTAGAATCTTCCTGGTTAGCACACCTCATGGTGCTACATAGATGATAAGAAATGGGTTAAGAGGTTGAAGTTAATGGGCCAAGCAGTGTTTAAATGAATACAGTTTGTGTGTTGTTATTTCGGGCATAAGCTAGCCAGGCGACTGGGGTGTTGGGGACACAACCCCGGTGCCCCCCAATTTCAACAAAAAAGAGGGTGGGTGGATATGACTGGGCCCTTTCTCTTTGTTTATTTCCTTAGTTTATATTATAGATGTAGACGTTCACTACATTGCACTGATCAGAACAAGTGATCTGCCAGTATTCAAGAGGTGAAAAATGAATTTTTCCTCTTGCTAAATGGAGTTCTGAAAATATGTTACACTGGGGATGGATTCAGAAAAGAAAGAAAAAGGCCTCTTTAGAATTTTTGCAGCTCACCTAGCAGTGTGAAGATGCTTATTCACCACCACTCATCAAGCTTCCTGCAGGAAGATGTCAGCCAGGATGATTCATTCAGCTCCCCGCTAACCTCTCACACAGGTGGAAGGAATGATTATCAGGTTTCATCATGGCAGCTGAAAGCATTGTGCCTCAGAGACACCAAGAACAACATTCCCGGAATATGTCCATGTGAGCTGAAGAGAGATATATTACCTAAAGGAAAGACTCAGCTCAGCATTCCATCTTCTGCTTCGAAGGGTCCTTTGTCGTTACCTCGCTATGTTTAATTTTTGTTTGTTTTGTTTGTAATAAAAATAGATGCTGAAAAATGGTAATAAATGTGCTAGTTAGTTAAACTTCAGGTAATCCAGGGTTAATATCAGTGAATACTGCATAATCAGAAGAAACCTTAAATGTACAAATGTTGAACTAAAGAATCAGTGATCCAGTGATGTGAGATCCTGCTGCTTCTGACTGTGTGGATAGGAAAGAAACCATTGTATTTAGATGGCCCTAAAACAGGAGAAAGCACAAACATGGGACACTCTCCTGGCCCTGAGATCGTTCAGAAAGGCACATTGTGCACTCAACTGCTTGACATTCAGTTCAACGAGAACATTGTGGATATATGATTCGTGTTTATGTTTTTATCTTCTTATAACTTGTATTGATTCTTTGTAGAGTTCACATTATGCATCTTGTTCCCACTCATCTTGTCGTTACCTGGATCTGCCGTTTGCTCTTGCAACTTTTCCCATAAAACCAAACAAAATTTAAAAGATAAAGCAAAATAAAGCAACAAACAAAACAAAATGAACCAAAGAATAAAAGAAGAAGACCTCTTTGTGGAAGCAGTAACATTGCCCAGTGAATCACAGTATTCACCCTCTAGCCCATTCATCTTCATTTGCAAATATTTATTTGCTGTGATCATTACTTTTCATTTGAAGCTCTGACCTATGCTACCACGGGCTTTTATTGGGGTTCCTCTTGGATACTCTTTGTGGTCCTGTGTTGTGGGGATCCTGTAGTTTTGGATCTTTAGGATCATCTCCTTCACTTCTTGAATGGATGTGATGGGTGCTAGGGAGGCCCAACTCCTGGCCTTGGTCCTGGGTCTGGATGGTAGCTGGTCAGTCCACCAGCTTTTTTTCCCTGGTCACCACCCAGGTGTGTTGAAGGAGCTGCGGGCTGTGTTCCTGCCGCCCCAGCTTCTGGTTGCCTTATGCCCCAAAATAACAACACATAAATTATTCTTTTAAACACTGCTTGGCCCATTATACAGATGAACTCCTTACCACTTTTCCAGCAATTCCATCCTAGGCAGCCTGCAGCAAGCAAGGCCACGTCTCCTGCATTTATACTATTTTTAGTCACAACATTTGTGGTCATATTAGCATCAGGACGAAATTGCCAGTGGGAAAAGGGAAGACGTAAGCTTGTGTTTCCAATCTTCTGCCTCTAAGAGTGCCCTTCGAGGTTACCACATTATGATTTGTTTGTTTGCTTGTTTGTTTCTTAGCAAAGCTGCATCTGGCCCAGGAATCAAACGCCTCTGGTATTGATTGAACATGTCTTTTAAAATACTTATTACAAAGTAAGTAGAGTGTTAAAGCCAGGCAATAAAAGCTATATTTATTTAACAACTAACTCTAAATACAGAGCAAAACAAAGGCTGAATGTAAGTACTTTATTGACTTGAAATATTGGGGAAAAAAGGAAAAACTTTTTTTTTCAATACCCGAATTTAAAAACAAGCCTTTGGATGTTTTCCTAGGAATGCTTACCCTTGAGGTAGCTCTGCCTTGAGGATACTGACACCTGAGCTGCTCAGGTTGCACAGAGAAGAATCAATAAAATAGAAGCAGAGGTATAGAATCTAGACTGCACTATTTATTCCTGAAACTTTGCTTTTTAAAAAGTCAAGAATAAAAGAAAAAATATTTAATAAATCAAGGGCATTAAGGAACCTGGAAAACAAAGTAAAACTAAAAATACACGCTACTTATAATATTTATAATTTGATCTGAATGTAACCCCTCCCTTTTTTTTCTCTTTCCTCTTTTCCTTCTCTCCTCCCCTTTCTGGTTCATGCCTGCTAGCAGCTTCTTGCTTATGCTCTTTAATGTATTTGGATTCATAACCTGCAAACCGTGAACTGCATTAGCAATTGCACTATTGTGATAAACTACGAGGAACCCATGCAATGATGAGGCCCTTGAAACTACTGAGTAGAAGTAGTTAGCTGGAGAAATTTTGGGGGTGAAGAGTCTTTAGACAGAGTTGGACTACACCAAACTAGAATCAGCGGGATAAGAACCATTCCTTTACAGTTCTAGCAAGTAGGAAGGAGTCCAGCAGAGCAAGCAAAATAGGTGTTAAAGAATAGTTAAATATGCCATGGAAATTTGATGTTCTCAGTGCTGTCATATGTGTGCATAAACTTGCTAAAGAAGAATTTTTCCCCATTCTTGCCCTGCTGATAGATAAATATGATTTGATTAAATTTATATATTTATATTTTTAGCCTCTTAATCTATTTCCATTTAACATATAAGTGTGTGTGTGTGTGTGTGTGTGTGTGTGTGTGTGTGTTTGTAAACAGGAACACAGTAAAGACAACATCAAGATGGCCAATCCAAGGTTACAGGGAAGATTTTCATTGTTGATTAGAGAGAATATAGCTAGATGCATCAGAAGGAGATTGCCATGGCTTATTCTGAGGGAAAGGGAGAGTAACAGAGAGAAAAGGTTGTGGGAGAAGCAGACTGACAATTGCCAGAGTTCTGGAAGAAAAGAAGATAGCAAAAATGGTAGGAGATTCCTGTGTGTGTGTGTGTGTGTGTGTGTGTGTGTGTGTATACGTGTGTGATAATGGAGTTTTCTTTGAGCCTGCAGCCACAGACATTATACTGTTATACTCTGCAGCCATTAGAACTAGCCTGGGCCCAGAATTCATGACATCTGAGGTGGGCATCTGCATAAAAGTCAAATGCTCCATTCTCCAACCTTCCTCCAAATAGAATATCTCATTGCTTTGGACCTCACAGATATCAGTCAAAGAAGAAGCAGAAAATATGCAACTCACTTTTCTTCCCTCATCGATGTGGGATTTCTTATTTATTTGTGTGAGAGAGGTGCTGTAACACATCCAGATTCTTATAAAAAGGTATTTTTATGTGGAGATAGTTTCTAAAATAAATGCTTCTCAAGAGGCTAGGCTCTGTGAACACGTACACCAGAGATTTATTGATGTAACACTCTTAGAAGTGTAAATTGCAAAGAGTCTGACAAACAAAACAATAATTAATTTCATGTACTTAATCATGATGTAACATCATTATAGCTCTGCTTCAACAGTGTCCAGTTTGTATTTTTACTGAGACTTTACCTGTAAAGTAGAATAAATATAGCTAATATTATAATGTTTTTATAATAATTTTATACTTTGGATATTCTTTTAGTCAGAAAAAATACAAATTTAAAAAGGTTCAAATATATGTTCACCTAGAGTAGATAATGTTTAAAGTCAATCATTAAAAAATTTCCAATTCAGTATATTTTACTACTTTACTATTTAGTAATTTGGGGTGATTTATTATTAGATTTAAAAAAATCTTATACACAAGCTAACAATAAAATAATTTAAAGCAGAAATACAGATATAAAATCTTTATTTTTTTAAATTACATGTGATTTTATTGATTCCTAAGTTAGTAATAATCCAAATTCTTAATAAAATGCATAGGCATGCGCTATAGAAAACAGGGTCAAAAAACTACATCATCAAGACATTAGGAGTGAAGAAATGAACTTGGCAGTGAAGTGACTGTCCTTTGCTTTGATTCTTTCCCTATTTCAATGCAAATGAGATATCTCATTTACTTTTTTACTTGAGGAGCCTTTTCTTTCCAATTTTTGAGTGGAGTCATGTGAGGTCATCAGTACACCATCAGAGCTGTGTCAACTCAAGCTGTTAATCAGTGCAGAGGCACAGAGGAAAGTACATATGTTTGATAGCTTTTATTTCTTCCTTCCCTTTCTGAGAGTATTATGCTTCTCAAGTATAAAAAACACATTGACACAGATGACTGTGATGTTCAAATCTGCATGGTCTTTATTCTTTTTTCATAAAATATAGCCTCTCCCTATTTATTTATCTAACAAAATGACATATACCTTGTCAATTGTCTAATGGCTGAAAGTTTAACTTGGGAAGGAAATATGTTGTGTCCGGTACAGTGTCTGAGATAAAATGGCAACTACTCACGGCCAACTCTTTTCATTTTCATGCTTTGAAAAGGCAAATACTCAGGAAGAGTAGTGACAAACAAGTGAATTTTAAGTACTTGGGAGGCTTAGGCTGAGATATTGTTGGAAGCTTGAGACAGGAGAAATGTTCATAAGCATATATGGTAGTCTACATAGGGAGACCCTTTTCAAATATTTAACAAAGAAAGGTATCTGTAACCATACTATATTCTGATACTCTCGTAAAGTTTATCTATTAAGGCATCATATTCACCTGTAATATTTAAATAAATATACAGGCAAAAATTCAGTTGATTTCCATTATATAATGTTATTTATTAATCCCCTTCCATTGTCATATAGATAAGATACAATGTTCCCAAAGAAAGAAGTGCTGCCACTTTCTGATATACTTGTGTTTGAGGTATGACACCTTTCAACAACAGTGATGTAAAATATGGTATATCAATTCAATGATTTCAACTGTTGGATGTATGCAAGACATGAAAAACATTGTGAGAAATGTTATTGTAATAATGTCACAAGACTGACCATTAGCTTTGCCATTAAGGACACAACGCACTTTCATCCATGAGCTAAATTTTATAAATATTAGATTTCTCAGGGATCTTTGGAAACTGTCACATAAGTATTTCTATTAAAGTTAGCTAATATTTAAGAATGATAAAAGAATAATTCTGCGCTGTATCTAATTTAATTACAGAAGTCATAAGTAGAAAAATAAGAGGTGAGGTGAAAGACCTCCCATCATGTTTCATATGAAAAATTACCCAAACTTTGCCAAAATCACAACACTCTTTTTTATAATTCAAAAGCAATGTAGGTTTAGTAAAACTTGTATCCTCATTCTCCCAATCAGCATTGTAAATAATCTAATGTTTTTTATTCTTATAGACATTTTTTCATGTAAGTATCAAAATTTCTTTTATTTTCAGGACCAGGTCCTTAAATTCAGGAGATTGTTTAGATTCAATTCTTTGTCTTTCATAGTTTTATACAAGCGTATTGATTTAGATCATTTCCCCCTTCCTCTTACTGTCAGCTGCTGTGATGGTAAGTAGTTTGGTAGTCATGTTGTAGACTATCAAATGGTAACTATGATGGTAAAATTTGGGGAGAAGCACATTTACCAAAAGTTATAAGAACTATTTTTTTTAGGACTAAGATCTTATACTCACCACGAACTACAGTCACTGATGCTAAATCACCACACCAGATAGAGAAGACTTCACTATTGCTAATTGTCCAGGGCTTTTGGGAAAGTTTATTTGGTTTTCAAGACATAATACCTGCCTTTACTCTTTTCCATCAGTATGGAATCTATGGGCTACTGAAATTTGTGTTTCCTTTATTACACGATAGCAAATCCAACTAGTTGTGTTTTTTTATAAAAATGTAGTCTCTCGGTTTTAGGATACTTGTTCCTTATCTCTCAAAAATAAATAAATAAATAAATAAAAATAAAGTACTGTAAGTTTATTGCCAATGTTCATTTATCTGTCCACAATTTTTGCTAGGTCTATATCTGCTTATTGATGAAGTCTCAATTTTCCTTTCAGAATCAATTTAGAGATTTTTTGCATAGGTCTTTGTTATTTGCTCTGTTTCGGTGTTCAAGTTATCCATTCTTAGATGTTATCTTCTCTCTGCATAAGAATTCCTGTAGGAGAATGTGTAAAAGATAAAATAACCATAATACAATGAAGCTCTGGATCTAAGCAATCCACATGTGCATCCTAAAATATTTGTTCTACCAGAGGCAGTTTTGCATAAGCCCCAGCTGATAGATTTTTTGGACTGTTAACTCCTTATCACCTTGTAAGCTTTGAAATAAATTATTTAGTTTTTGACTTGTTAATCCAACTGTGGGCTGTAGTCAGTTAATATCTATCAGCAATCTACATTATTTTTCTGCTTCCCTTTCTTGGTTAGAGTTACTCTGAGAGATTTTATGGTATCTGTGGCTATTGTGAATGGTGATGGATGTTTCTCTGATTTCTTTCTCAACCATTTAACATCTGTGTACAGGAGGGCTACTGATTTTTTGAGTTAATCTTGTATCCAGCTACATTACTGAACAGCTTACAAGAGAATGGAGAAGGAAAAGACTGGAAAGAGCTTGGGGGAGTGGGAGGGTGGAGGAAGAGCGGATATAAGAGCAGAAAAGAAGATATCTACATTAAGGGAGCCATTATAGGGTTGGCAAGAGACTTTGCTCTTCACGGGATCCCAGGTGTCCACGGGGATGTCCCCAGCTAGGTCCTTGGGCAGCAGAGCAGAGGGTACCTGAACTGGCCATGACCCACTTTCACACTGATGATTATCTCGAATATCACCATAGAATCTTCATCAGGTGACAGATGGAGATAGAGATAGAGACCCTCATCAGAGCAAAGGATTGAGCTCCTAAGGTCCAAGGACCTAGCTATAATGGCTCCCTTAATGTAGATATCTTCTTTCCTTCTCCATTCTCTCTCCCCCTCTCCCCTTCCCTTATCCCCACCCCCACCTTATCCCCATTCCCATGGTCCGAACTTTTGCCTGGTGATCTTGTTTGCTTCCAATTTCCAGGAGGATCTATATATGTTTTTCTTTGGGTTCACCTTGTTATTTGGCTTCTCTAGGCTTGTGAACTATAGGCTTAATGTCCTTTGTTTATGGCTAGTGTCCACTAATGAGTATATACCATATTCATCTTTTTGGGTCTGGGTTATCTCACTCAGGATAATGTTTTCTATTTCCATCCATTTGAATGCAAAATTCAAGATGCTATTTATTTTCTACTGCTGAGTAGTACTCTAATGTGTATATATTCCACACTTTCTTTATCCATTTTTCCATTGAGGGGCATCTAGGTTGTTTCCAGGTTCTGGCTATTACAAATAATGCTGCTATGAACATAGTTGAACAAATGCTTTTGTAGTATGATTGGGCATCTCTTGGGTATATTCCCAAGAGTGGAATTGCTGGATCCTGAGGTAGGTTGATTCCCAATTTCCTGGGAAACCACCACACTGATTTCCAAAGTGGTTATAAAAGTTTGCATTCCCACCAACAATGGATGACTGTTCCCCTTACTCCACATCCTCTCCAGCAAAGGCTATCATTGGTGTTTGTGATTTTAGCCATTCTGATAGGTGTAAGATGGTATCTCAATGTTGTTTTGATTTGCATTTCCCTGATCACTAAGGAGGTTGAACATGACCTTGAGTGTCTTTTGGCCATTTGAACTTCTTCTGTTGAGCATTCTCTGTTTAGTTCAGTACCCCATTTTTTAATTAGGTTAATTTGAATTTAAATGTCTAGTTTCTTGAGTTCTTTATATATTTGGACATCAGACCTTTGTCTGGTGTGGGATTGGTGAAGATCTTCTCCCATTCAGTAGGATACCTATTTGTCTTAATGACAGTGTCCTTTGCTTTACAGAAGCTTCTCAGTTTCAGGAGGTCCCATTTATTCAATGTTGCTCTTATTGTCTTTGCTACTGGTTTTTATGTAGGAAATGGTCTCCTGTACCAATGTATTGCAGTCTACTTCCAACTTTCTCTTCTACCAGATTCAATTTGGTCGGATTTATATTGAAGTCTTTAATTCATTTAGACTTGAGTTTTGTGCATGGTGATAGATATGGGTCTATTTTCATTCTTCTACAGGTTGACACCCAGTTATGCCAGCACCATTTGTTGAAGATGCTTTCATTATTTCATTGTATACTTTTAGCTTACTTTGTCAAAAATCAGGTGTTCATAGATTTGCAGCCTTAATATCCGGGTCTTCTATTTGATTCCATTCGTCAACATCTCTGTTTTTATGCCAATACCAAGCTGTCTTCATTACTGCAGCTCTGTAATAGAGTTTGAAGTCAGGGATGGTAATTCCTCTAGAAGATCCTTTATTGTATAAGATTGTTTTGGCTATCCTGGATTTTTGTTTTTCCATATAAAGTTGATTATTGTTCTCTCACGGTCTGTGAAGTATTTTGTTGGGATTTTGATGAGGATTGCATAGAATTTATAGATTGCCTTTGGTAGAATTGCCATTTTCACTATGCTGATCTTACCCATCCAAGAGCATGGGAGATCCTTTCATTTTCTGGTATCCTCTTCAATTTTTTTCTTCAAAGCCTTAAAGTTCTTCTCAAATAGACCTTTGACTTCCATAGTTAGTGTTACCCCAAGATACTTTATGCTATTTGTGGCTATCATATGGTGATGTTTCTCTGATTTCCCTCTCTGCTTCTCTATCCTTTGTGTATAGGAGGGCTACTAGTTTCTTTCTTTCTTTCTTTTTTTTTTTTGAGTTGATCTTGTATCATACTCAAAATGACTTGGGCCTTCTATTTGAATTATCTCAAGAGAAATCATTGTTTCTTGGATTACTTTGCCTATAATCTCTTTCAAATGCCCTTGTTAACTGCAATTAAAACATTAGATATTTTGTCTTTTCTTGAAATTTTTAAAAATCACTTCTCCTATTAAATATCATCATAAAAGTGAGATACAATATCAGCAGTATTTTGTGTCTTTTTATCTTTGGAGGCTGATCTTGCCTTTAGCATTTTGCATTAAGAATAAGCATTTTCAAAAGTCAAAGATTCAATTAATATTTATTTAACTTCTGTATTTGATATCATTCAATGTAGAGTTTTATAAAAATCTTTAAAAACAATCAGTAAAGACTTCTTTTGGGCCTTGTATAATTTTTGTAAATGACTCAATCCTCTTTCCTCATTCTTCAACCACGTCCCAAGCATTCAAAGCTGCTACACAGTGTAGAGACAAGATGTGATCATCATATCTAAACTGTCTTTGCAAATTAGCACATCGACCTTCACTTAGAATCTGGTCTTGGAAAGTTTCAATACCTCCAGCCCTATGTCATTGTTCTATGGCTTTAGCTTTGTTCTCTACCATGTTTTCTATCGATACTGAGGCCTAGCTTCCAAATCTAACATTTCTACAAGGTCCCTTCTGAATTGTTTTTGGGGTACCTATCATCTGGTGATCTTTTTGTGTTGGGACAGAATAAATTAATGTTAGGTTATTTTTTTTATAATCTTGGGCTCTATCTCTTCAGTTTCATAATGCAATGGTTCAGCAGGTTCTGCTTTAAATTCCTCAGCCTGTGTCTATTTTTCTTATCTTCACTACGAGGTCCTTTTAAGGCTTGTATCTTATCACTAGGAAGTACTTCTCAGACTAGTGTCTTGTCTGTCAAATGTTCATATTTGGCACAGTTATAATACCACCTTTGAAAGATAAATTATGAATTACCAAACTGATTATAATTAATTTAGTCATTATGTCAATTGTAGTTGAATATTTTATCCCCTCATTATTTTTTTGTCCATTTGAAAGTCATCTTTAGTAGCATTATACAAAGAACTAATTGTATTGTGATATTTCTTATTCTTAACATGGGGAAAGCTCTTCTTTTTAATATGATTTCACTCTCTCTTTAAGTACTTCCCAAGTGTCTCACCAGATCTTCTATCTTATCAGTATATCTGCAGCAACAGTGCTGGCAGTGGAGGACTCAAACCCTTCCCAATGATTTCCAAGCCTGAGTTCACTTTTTGAGGTCCTAGAAATGACTCTCAGAGAAATTCAAGTGGCAACTGTGGAGGTTCCAGCTTTTATGTTTTCTCTGTCAGTGAGGTTGTGCCATGTGTTGAAGTGTCAAATGTAATAGTTCTTCATCATTGGGGCCACTGGCCTACAAATAATGACCCAGGACTTTATTAATTATGAAATCTTGGCTTTAGTTTAGATTTAGTCCCAACTAGCTCTTATAACTCAAATTGGCCTGTTTTGGTTAATCCATATTTTACCATGTGAATTTTTCTTGCCTCTCATTTGATATGTCTGGCTTGTTCTGAGTTTCACTGTTACCTCTGACTCAATTCTTTCCAGAATTTTCTCTGTCCTCAGAAATACTGCCTATTTTCTCCTATCTAGCTTTTGGCCATTTAGCTCTTTATTAAACTAGCCACAATGATACTTCTTCACACAGTTTAAACAAATATTCCACAACAATATTTTTAGGGGTTTGATGGGTATTTCATGATGTATTCTCACATCTGAAGATTTGGAATGGGAACTGGATATGAGAAAAAATATGATGTGTTTGTCTTCCTGTGTCTTGGTTAATTGAATCAATATAATCATTTCTTCATCCATCTATTTGATTGCAAATTTCAGTTTTATTTATAGCTGATAATATCTCATTGTGTATATGTACTATATCCTTATCATTTTATCTGTCCAAGGACATTTATGTTATTTCCATTTTCTCACTATCCAGAGTAGGGTGGCAGTGAACACTTGTGAGTAGGTATCTATAGATTAGGATCTCAAATCACCTGTGTATATGCCAAGAAATGGTTAGCTGACTTATCTAATAATTTTTATAAATTTAATTTTAGATCTCTGAGTATTTTCCTCACATTTTTAGAGTGGATGCCTTAATTTTAAATGAACAAGATGGATTCTCACCCTTTGAAACAAGAAACCAAATTGAACTCTTTCTTTTATAATTTGTCTTGGTCATTGTGAACTTCTCTTTTATTGCAGTAATAAAAAAGTAAATAAGAAAAAAGTTGGTACCAGAGAGTCCATTTTGCTGTGACAGGCCTAACTGTTTTTGTTTTTTAACAAATAGATAGATAGATAGATAGATAGATAGATAGATAGATAGATAGATAGAGGAGTTTTGGAGTTTGAACTAGGAAAGTGGTTGAATGTCATAAGTAGAGTTAAAGAGGACATAATAGTATAAGCTTGAAGGTCGGGAGTGCTAAGAGCTTTCCAGTTAAGGGAGGCCCAGCTCATGAGGTTTCAAGGAAGAAGACTAGTAATTGGGCTAGAGACCTTTTTTGTGATCTTTTATCAAAGAATGTGTCTGCCTTTTGCTTTGTCCTAAGACTTTTCCAAGGCTAAATTGAAAAGTATTGGAATGATAATCTTGCTTGAGGAGATTTTAAGTCAGTCTAAGGTTTATCTGTAACATGGTTGTTAGTAAACACTCTTATATGGGTCTACATTGAAAAGAAACAGGTGAGACTACGAGAAATACAAAATATTCAGTTTAAAGATAAAAATAATTCTTCGAAATGTATTGTTGATAAAAAATGTTTTCTGAAAGAGATAAAAATATTAAAGGAAGGTCTACTCTGAAATTGTGGAAAGGGACTTGCACCTTAATGGCAAAACTCTACCCATATAGCTCTAAACTTGTAATGTGGGGAGTCCTAAAGAAATTTCTGTTACTAAAATCAAACAAGAAAAGCTTCTACAAATATGATCCAAGCAGTCAGGCTTTTCCCTTGTTGGCAGCTGACTTTCATACGTTTTTCCTCTTCTTTAGAAGCTTTAACATATCTGGGGGAAGGATTTCAGGTCTGATCCAGCTCAGATCTTCTTGGCCCCATCTCCAAGGTTCATGATCCTGATCACAGAGATATAGGGCATGCTGGAAGAAATTGTACATGCCAGATCAATTATAATTCCACATTTTAAGCAAAAACATGCACTCTATTTAAATGTACTTAATAAAATCACTAATTTTATTTGCCACTGGGTGGTGCTGAACTTCTCTGTGGTATCATTAAAGACCTTGATTTATATAAGTGGAGGACAAAAGCTAGGAAATTACTTGAGTATTCCTTGGAATGCATAAATTCGTGTCACCTGCATCTCGCCTTAATGGGAAGCCGTTCTCGTTGTAGGCCTGAGGTGCACGGTCTTTGCGGGTGTTTTCGCGGTCTTAACCACGGGAGCCAAGCCATCCGGACCTATAACTCCGGTCTCATGTTTTCAATGCCCCACTTATCAGTCTCTGTAAATGGCCAGTCTTTCGGTTCCAGCCTTTTGCCCCTCCCCTCTGCGGCTTTCGTTATGGCATGGCGGGCTTTCCAACTAAGCAGACTACACGTGACTACACGTCGCCATCTTGGCTGAATGCCAGATGGGTCAGGTGACCTTTTCGCCATCTTGGCTGAGAGCCAGGTCACATGACCACACTCTCCCGGTTTCACTACCCTGCCTCTTCACTTGGTTTTCACTAAAATCCTCATGCTAACTGTTAAATATGTTTTGAGCAATGGCAAATGTCTCTGATAGGGCCCGTCAGAGGCGTCCACGTTGCTCAATTCTTGTTCACTCTCTCAATGCATAATAATTGTTTATTACATCTCATTTCAGACTACAAACATCATGAGTCTCATATTTTAAGCTGGTATGTACCTTTAACTCTCTTAAGCTGTTTTCTATCATTGTCAGTTCTGGCATTAACCTTCCATTGCCAGAAGTTTCTTCTTTCTGCCTGTTTGCAAATGTGGACCTTACCTGTTAAGAGCTAGTATACTGCAGCTATATCTAAAACAGCCCTCAACTGCTCAGAGATCTGGGGAATGTGATATTTAAGTATTTAATTATTAAAAACTTTTCACAACAACAAAAAGAGACAGGTTGGCTCCTAGCAGCAGCTCTCTGCTCCCTCCAAAGGAGACAGACACATGGAGAACAACGTCCTTCTGCATTTCGCTTCAACTGCAGAGCGCTAACCATTGGGCAAACCTGCCTTTCATCTAAACTAGAGATCTCTAGACGTGGACAGAATCGCTGGAATCGACAGCCTAGCTGCTCAGGTCAAGGTAGGCCTGTCTTCCTACAGATTTCTTAGCCCACAGGATCTTCTGGAGCCTGGCAGGCCCTGCGCTAAACAGCAAAGCTCAAGTACAACCTCCAGCGACCATGGAGGACCCCAAAAAGAGTAGCTCTGGGTGCCAACCATGTAAGTTCTCTGTCATTTTTTTTTAATCAGTAACTCACGTAAAATCTTATATTTCTCAAAGATCTCTGACAGTTTGACAGCTGAGAGGTTTTGTCAGGTTGAGGTTTTTGTAAGGTGACCTCACCAAACAAATTTCAAATTAAATTTATCTCTTATGCTACAGTCATTATATGTTCTAAAACTTCTGTTTTCACAAACCCAAGGAGTTCTCTTGAGTTCCAGGGAGCCGAATTAAAACAGGTCAGATACCCCTCAATTCCCTGGTCCTAAAAAAAATTTTTTTTAACATTAATTTAACTTTCTTCTTTGTCCTGCCAATACCTTAGGCCATGCCACAAAACACCGGTCAAAAAGCAAAGGGACCAGCAGATGCCAGGATACTCCCAGCCTTCCCTCGCGCTCCCCCCCCAAGACAACGCCCACAAATCAGCAGGAAGCAGTCTTGAGAATTCGTCGTCCCAATTCCTTCAAACTGGAGCATCTAATTTGTTTTTTTTATTAAAATCAAGAGGTGCATATGTTATTCTTTGGTCCCGCCCTAGCCACGCCCACGCCCTTTAACCTCCGAACTCTGCCTGAGACCACGCTCGCTCTCCGCCATCTCCCCGTGTGCACGCGGGCCTCTCCCGCTCCCTCTCTCTGTCTCTCTGTCTCTCTCTCTCTATCTCTCTCTCTCTTTCTCTCTCTCTCTCTCCCTCCCTCTCTCCCTCTCTTCTCTCCCTTAATAAAATGCCTTATACTTATTTTCTGTGTTCATGCCTCTGTTTCTGCGCCACCGGCCGCAAAGCGCGTGCCCCCCGCTGGGTTTCACCAGCCTGCCTCGGTAATCGTTTAAATGAACATCAGTACTATCAAAATCTCCACCCAAGAGTAAATGAAAACACAAAAACGCCGGGCGGTGGTGGCGCACGCCTTTAATCCCAGCACTCGGGAGGCAGAGGCGGGCGGATCTCTGGGAGTTCGAGGCCTGCCTGGTCTACAAGAGCTAGTTCCGGGACAGGCACCAAAGCTACAGAGAAACCCTGTCTCGAAAAACCAAAAAAAAAAAAAAACCAAAAAAAAAAAAAAAACACAAAAACCCTCAGCTGGGAATTTCTTTCCCCCAAACAGGAAGTTCTAACTAAAAATTCTTCATTGTTCTTCAGTTGTTTAATGTTGATGTAACTTGAGGGGAAGTTATGTTTATCCTGTGAATTTCTTGGGTGTCCAGAACCTCATCTCATAAATTTTATTAACTACATGAGTTTATTTTGTTTTTAGTTTTACTTGCTTTCTATAGTCATGTGTCTATATGTAAGTGTATACCATCTTTCTCTTGGTGCCTGTAGATGCCAGAAGAGAAGAACATCAGTTCACAACAGAAATTTATAAAGAGCTTGACCTGGGTATTTGAAATGAAATTCTGGTGCTTTGGAAAGGCAGTGAGTGTTCATAATTGCTAAGCCTACTAGTAAGCTCCAAGGCTCATGTGTTTTTAAACTTCCTTCCCTGTATGAGGGAATGCTCCAGTTGGGAGGAAATAGCTTGCAGTATTGATCTGTGGCTAGCACTGGCACTGACAATATCAGTGTTCAAATAAAAGTATCCGTCCTGCACAACGAACTAAAAGAAATAATCAATAACCTAATATAATATAATAATATAATATAAACATTTACAAAATTAATGCTAATATTAAATATCTGTGAGTGGCTAAGATGGCAATATCTAGGCTAATTTGTGGTTAACTGGCACATTTTTTTTATCAAAACAATTTAACAAGATTGGCAGTATTGACTCATTTAAACTATAAAGAGGGTCCATTCTTCAAAAGTATATTCTAAATAGTGTAATGCGAGAACCATGACTGAAATTTAGTTTAGGTTTCTGTGTCTTTAAATTACTGTTACTTTTCAATTTATGTCAAAATTGTTCAAATAAAATACAAATGTCTGAGAACTTTTCAGAAACAATAAATTGACAGATTTTTTTCAAACATTTTATTCATTTTATATACCAAACACAATTTCCCGGCCCTCTCACTCCCCAACAAACTACTCCCAACCCACCCTAGATTCACTCTTCAGAAAAGGTGAGGTCTCCTATGGGGAGTCAGCAAAGCCTGGCACATTCAGGAGAGGCAGGACCCAGCCCCTCCCCCCGAATCCAAGCTGAATAAGCCGTCTCATCATATGGAACGGGCTCCAAAGTGCCAGCTCATGCACCAGGGACTCATCCTGGTTCCACTCCCAGGAATCTCACAAACTGATCATACTACAAAACTGTCACTTACATGCAGAGAGCATAATTCAGATCCCACGCAGGCTCCTAAGGTGTTGTTCTAGAGTATTTGTGCTCCCACGTGTTTGGGTCAGCTGTCTCTGTGAGTTTCCCAGTCATGATCTTAATCTCCTTTGCTCATATAATCCCAACTCCTCCTCTTCCACTGAACTCCTGGAGCTTGGTATCTCTGCATCAACTTCCATCAGTTACTGGATGAAAGTTAGGGTAGTCGCCGATCTGATTAGAGTAGATGACCAGTTCAGGTATTCTCTCCACCACTGCTAAGAGTCTTAGGTGAGGTCATTCTTGTGGATACCTGGGAATTTTCCTAGCACCAAATTACTCCCTAATCCCATAATGGCTCCCTCTTTGGAGATATCTCTTTAATTGGTCTCCCACTCCATCTCTGACATCCTGTTTTCTTATTTTCTCCTCCCCCAGCCCCTCTGCTTTACTGCTCCTCCCAACACACAATTTACTCAGGAGACCTCATTTATTTTCCCTTCCCAGAGCTATTCATGTTCTCTGCTTAGAGTACTCTTTATTACCTAGCTTTTCTGGGTCTGGATTGCAGTTTTGTTACCCTTTGTTTTACATCTAGTATCTTTTTATGAGTTAATACTTGAATGTCTGAGACTGGGTTACCTCACTCAGGATAATTTTTTTTCCTAATTCAATCCATTTGTCTTCAAATTTCATAATGTCATTCGTTTGTTTTCAGCTGAATAATAATACTCCATTGTGTAAATGTACCACATTTTCTTCATCCATTCTTCAGTTGAGGGGCATCTATGTTGTTTCCAGGTTCTGGCTATTATGAATAATGATGATATGAACATAACTGAGCAAGTGTTATTGTGGTATGATTGAGCATCCTTTGGGTATATGCCCAAGAATAATAATTCTGAGTCTTGAGGTAGATTAATGCTCAGTTTTCTGAGAGACTACCGTGTTGATTTTCAAAGTGACTGTTAAAGTTTGCACTTCCACCAGCAGTGATCGAGTATTCCTCTTATTCTATGTTCTCTCCAGCATTAGCAGTTATCAGTGATTTTGATCTCAGTCATTTTGACATATGTTAAGATGGTATATCAGAGTCATTTTGATTTGATTTGACTTTCCCTGATGACTAAGGATGTTGAACAATTCCTTAAATGTCCTTTGGCCATTTGGGATTCTTGTGTTGAGTATTCTGTTTAGACAGACCTTTTAAATATGATTTCAAATTAGAATTACTTTAAAATAAATCTTTGATAATGAGACTTTCTATTGTAGAAAAAGGAAAGTGTTTTAGGGATTTGATTGCTATGGTTAAACTCTATGACCAGATTCAACTCAGGGAGAGCAGTGTTCATTGCTTATTATAGTATGTAGGTCATGATCCAGCGAAGTCAAGGAAAAATTTAACCCAGGGATCTGGAGACAGTAATTGAAACAGAGACAAGGGTCTTTTTGTTCATTCTGCTTTCTTAAGTCTTTAGGAGCTACCAGCCTAGACCTAAGGGAGCCCCGCCCCCCACCGTGTCAATAATCAATCAAGAAAATGCACCACACTCTTGCCCACAGGCTTATCTGGAAGGGGTATTTTCTCAGGTAAGGTTTCCACTACCTTAATGATTATAGCTTATGTCAACTTAACATAAAAGAAACTAGCATAAGAAAAATAATATTTAATAAACATTTCATTAAGGTATAATAGAATATTCTGAAAGCTAAATATAACAAAAATATGTAAATTTAATTTAGCTAAATGTAATTAATATATATAGTAATTAAAAACAATTTTAAATCTCTGAACTGAAGTGAACACTATCCAACACCTTCTTAGACTTAAATAATAAAAATATGAGACAAATCAACTAACTCCTTTCTTCTTGCTTAATTTAAGCCACCAGTGAAGTGTAGCTAGCAAAGGTAATGCAATCTTAAGATGGATAATAGAAGTTAATTATCTATGTAATGGAGAATAATATCCCTATTGCAATGTGTAGGTCATTGGTCAGGACACTAATGAACTTATGGAATCAATTTTGAGACCCTAGAAATTTACTTACATCCATTTTTATTAACACCAATTTGTTTTAGATTTTTTCTGTATTTCTTTCATTTTAAACTGTGAATAACATGCATGGAGGAGTATGAATTATGTAATTTTATGTCATGGAAGCTACCAGGAAGTGGAGCCATCAATATTTGCTTAGTAAAGATTTATATTCATAGCCGGGCGGTGGTGGCGCACACCTTTAATCCCAGCATTCGGGAGGCAGAGGCAGGCGGATCTCTGTGAGTTCGAGACCAGCCTGGTCTACAGAGCTAGTTCCAGGACAGGCTCCAAAGCCACGGAGAAACCCTGTCTCGAAAAACCAAAAAAAAAAAAAAAAAAAAAAGACTTATATTCATTATAGTATGTACTTTTCCTTCTGGCATTTTGCCATGATATCACCATTGGCTTTCCTGCCTCTGTAGTCTTGCATCTCTGTTTCATCATCAAAAATTGTTCAGGCAGTAAAACAACTTCTACAAAGTCACATAATACTGAGATCCATGAGGTGAGTTAGTTTGACTTATTCCGAAGTTTCGTTCATAAAATTTATTTGAAAATATAATCTCCTATTACACACAAACCAAAGAGAACAAAAAGAAGTGTTTATAAGGAAAGTACATGCTCTCCTCAAGTGCCAATCCATGTAAGTTAGTTTTGAAGAGTATCATATTTAAAACATATTCTGAGAGGGCTGAAGAGATGGCTCAGTGGTTAAAGCAGGCACTACTCTTCCAAAAGTCCTGAGTTAAATTTCCAGCAACCATATGGTGTCTCACAACCACCTATAATGAGATCTGGCATCCTCTTCTGCCTGTATAGATACAGGCAGAACACTGTATACACAATAATTAAGAAATCTTTAAAAAACAGTCTGATTGTCTCAGTGTGTGGGGCGCCCCTCGCAGTCCTGAGTTCCTTGGTTGTGTTCTCTCTCCTGCTCCTGATTGGACCTTGAGATTTCTGTCCAGTGCTCCAATGTGGGTCTCTGTCTCCTTTCATCGCCTGATGAAGGTTAATATTCAGGAGGATGCCTATACGTTTTTCTTTGGGTTCTCCTTATTTAGCTTCTCTAGGATCACTAATTGTAGGCTCAATGTCCTTTGTTTATGGCTAGAAACCAAATATGAGTGAGAAATACTCTTGAATGCATTGGCACAGAAGATATTTTTTTTAATTTATTTATTTATTAAAGATTTCTGTCTCTTCCCCGCCACCGCCTCCCATTTCCCTCCCCCTCCCCCAATCAAGTCCCCCTCCCCTGTCAGCCCTAAGAGCGATCAGGGTTCCCTGCCCTGTGGGAAGTCCAAGGACCACCCACCTCCATCCAGGTCTAGTAAGGTGAGCATCCAAACTGCCTAGGCCCCCACAAAGCCGGTACGTGCAGTAGGATCAAACACCCAATGCCATTGATCTTGAGTTCTCAGTAGTCCTCGTTGTCCGCTATGTTCAGCGAGTCCGGTTTTATCCCAGGCTTTTTCAGATCCAGGCCAGCTGGCCTTGGTGAGTTTCCAATAGAACATCCCCATTTGTTGAGGTCTTTGACTCACTTGGACTTGAGTCTTGTGCAGGGTGATAAATATGGATCTATTTGTATTCTTCTACAAAAAAAAAAAATAGTCTGATTAATACACATAAAAAAAGAAGCAATCACCGCCATAATTGATCTTACAGTAGTACATATGGAAAAGGTTAAAGGCAGTTAATTACCAGTTTGGTGTGGAATGTGATGCATTAACATTCATTTGCATATAGAATTCCATTTGTCCCAGCTATATATTTTGAAAATACAATTATTTTATAGTTGTATGGTATTAGAACATGTGTGGGAATTGTAAATGTTTATTTCTTAGCATTTATTTCTCTTCTAACGATCTATACATTTATTTTCTTTGATTCTCATTATCCTACCTAGGTAGAGGCCTTCAGATCAAGTAATTTCTAGCTTAATGTAGTTTCTCTTAAATTGTACAAGTTTTCCAAGTTATATATCTAGAATGTGGAATGCAGAGGAACAAGGATTAGCATGATTTGGAGGCCAGCATAGAGTACATAGTGTGTTCAATATCAACCAGGATATGCAGTGAGATATTTCCCCAAAACATCATCCTATCTTAATGATGTGTGTGTATATATAATATGAATACACATATCTGTGTTTATATAGATGACTGTGTGTGCATGTACAATTAACACCAGTTTGTAAGTGTTAAGAGATTTATAGTTTTAAGGCAATTGAGGAAAAATATATTCAATCATTAGCTGCATATTAAGTTAACCTAGCATAAATCTATAGTATTAACACATTAAACCAATATGACTCCATTGATTTATGTCAGTCAACATCAGCAACAATAGCAATAGCATTTAATTCATAAAAGCACAGCAATTACAAGAAAGCATAGGTCCTAGGAGGAACAGAAAATATTAACTGCATTTCTGCCACATTACATTATATTTATTACTTCTTTTCAAGAGTCTCATCTAATCCAGGCTTCCCTTGAATCAATTTGTAGCATGACTAGCCTTTTACTCTTAGTCCAACTGCTTCAACCTACTAAGTGCAGAATAGAAGATTAAAGTGTAGATCAATAGAAGAAAATAAATGTTAAGAAATAACATTTTAAAATTTCCATGAGTGTCCTAGTGACAAACAACTGGAAAGAATAACATTTTTCAAAATATATATCTGGGAACGTATGGGCATCTATATGCAAATTAATGACATTGGCATCTCATTTCACATCATACCAGTAATTAATGCAAGCTGCTTCTTTCACTTATTTATTTGTTATTTTTTTTTCCGTAGCTTTGTAGTCAGACTGTAGACCAAACATGCCTCAAACTCATAGAGATCTGCCCTTCTCTGGCTCCCAAATCCTGGGATTAAATGCATGTTCCTGGCTTCAAGTTGCTTCCTATGTATAAATTTAAAATATATGACTATAAAACTCTTTGAATAAAATATTGGATCAAGTCATTGAATCCTTCATCAAACAATACTTATAATAAGGCAAATTGCAGTAATTAGGAATAGAAAAGGGAAAATATCCTGTTCATAATAATGCCCTACTACTAACCCTAACTGGAGAATACATATTGAACTTGAATGTCAGGAGAGGAAAATAATCTCAAAGTTAAGCCAGGTATGATGGGAAGTTGAAAGAAGAGACATGAAAGGAGTTGGGGGAAAAGAAATTAATACGTTCAAAATAGAAGGCATTCATAAAGTATTGTTTAAGACACCAGTCCTGAAAAATAATGGCACTTTTATAGATGCTAACATGGAATGATGAAGTCTCATGAGGCCTTAATCTTAGACAAAGAACTACAGACAACTAAACAATGTTCAGAGCAGCAGAAAAAATAACATCTTGAATTTTGTAGGCAAATGAATAGAGCTAGAAAACATCATTTTGAGTAAGGTCACCCAAAACCAGAAGAACAATTATCACATATACGCACTCATAAATGTTTTTAAACATAAAACAAAGAAAACCAGCCCACAAATCACAATTCCAGAGAATCTAGACAACAATGAGGACCCTAAGAGAGAAATACATAGATCTAATCTACATAAGAAGTAGAAAAAGACGAGATCTACTGAGTAAATTGGGAGCATTGGGAACTTAGAAGAGAGTTGAAGGGGAGGGGAGAGGCAGTGAGGGGAGCAGAGAAAAATGTTGAGCTCAAAAAATAAAAACAAAAACAACCTGACTCAAAAAAAAAATGAGATCTAAGTGTCCATTGAATGGAAGTTTAAGATGAAAAATCATAAAATTAAAAATCACATATAAATGCAAATAAACCCATTAGAAGAGGTTTAACTTCAAACAGAGAAGATGAATACACCCTCCATGTGAGATATGGAACCTTTAATAAAAATATGCAATATCATGTTAGGGACATGGAAGAACTGGAGATATCACTATTGATGTAGTGTAAAGTAGCATAAACAGCATGATAATTTATGAAAATTATAAATACATTGTTATATGTTTAAATAATAATATGCATTATAGGTAAATATCCAAGAGAAATGGAAATAAATGCTGAAGAAAATTTTATTCAAATATTCCCAACATCATTATATATGATTGTCTCAAGCACACTGGTGTAGGAGGTCCTTCTGTCTATGTGTTGCTTTCATTGGTTGCATAAAGAAACTGCCTTGGTCTTTTGATGTTCAGAGCAGCATAAATCGTTTCCCCCAGAAGAGGAGATATTTTGTCTAATTGCAAACTGTTAGCTCTGAAAATATATACAGAGAAGTAACATAGATAATGTAGGTTATATATAACTATTTAGGAATTCTACAGTTACAGAAATAAAGGTCACGAACTTGAGAGAGATTATCGATAGAAGTCATTGGAAGGGTTAGAAAACAAAATGCCTAATTATGTTTTAATTTGAAAAATTCAAAAAGTAGTTAATATAGCTAAAAGAATTGGATAGTGCATGTTTATAGAAACCTGACTGTAATGTCCCTTGACTGAAGAATTGATAAGGAAAATGTGGTTGCATAAAGAAACTGCCTTGGTCTTTTGATAGGGCAGAACTTAGGTAGGTGGAGAAGACAGAACTGAATTCTGGGAGGAAGAAAGCAGATACAGAGAGCCGCGATAGAGCCTCCAGATAAGACATGCTAAATCTTTCCCGGTAAGCCATGACCTCATGGTGATATACATATTATAAGAAATGGGTTAAATCAAGATGTGAGAGATAGCCAATAAGAGGATGGAGACAATGGGCCAGGCAGTGTTTAAATGAATACAATTTCTGTGTGGCTATTTTAGGTGTAAGCTAGCTGGGTGGCCAGGACAAACAAAGGGGCATCCTCCTTGTGCAACAGCACACACATACACACACATATACATATGTGTGTATACATACATTTATACACACAGTGAAAATAATACTTGACCAGAATGAATGAAACAGTGGTACACATTTATAATAGATATTGAAATTGAGAACACTAAACCAAATGAAATATCACTAAAACCTTAAAATTTTGTGACTTTGTTTACACAAAATATCTTAGTATCTTAAATCTATGGAGACAGTTTACTACAAGGAGAGGAAGGGAGCAAGTATAATGATTACTAAGGTTTGTATAGTTTCTTTCAAGAATAATAGAAATGTTAGAAAATTTTAGTGATAAAATTTCACAATTCATTGAACATGATACAATCACCAAATTTTATGACTTACTAGGGTTGCTTTTGCATGTATCATGTATCCTGTATTTTAAAATATGTTATCACAGTAAAATGTAGTAGAAATAAGAATCACATGTAGGTTTTAGTATGGTCTCAGTCAAGTGCACATATCATATTAACCCTATGGATTTTACAATCTTTCAGACATATTAAAGTTAATTTCACAACACTCAATGCATGGAACTTCTTTTCTACTTTGGTCATTTTTTTTCCAGAGGTACTTCTGTGCATCGCCCTGCTTTGATTCTTTGCAAGGCCTTGTTCCATGTGTGTGCCTAAAATCTATCACTGACAGAGATAAATGCCAATCTTTGGCCAGGAGTATAAGTGTGATTAATAAAAATGTTTAAGGACTGCCAGTTTGTCACAAACTTTATACATATTAGCTTGTTTTAATTGTGATTTTGCTGCTTCTTTTTTTTTTCCAGGTCTTAATTGTATAGTGATGTTTAGCTTAAAGGATCCATAAGTCTCATAACTTTTTAGTTAGTTTGTTTGTTTATTTCATTTTTGTTTCTCAAGACACGGTTTCTCAATGTAGTCCTAGCTGTCCTGAAATTCTTTCCATAAACCAGGCTGGCCTGGTCTCAGAGATCCAGTAGCTCCTGCTTTCTGCTGTGATTAGAGGCATGCACCACCTGGCTTCACTCAGCTCTTTCTTTTTTTTCTTTTTTCTTTCTTTTTTTTTAACCTTTTTTTTTTTTTAAAGGGATGATATAGAAGCTCCAGAAGTTTTGAAACCTCTGCAAATAACTCTAATATTTACAGTTTGGGCCAATCTCCTCAAAAGATGTGGAGGTAAAGGAGAAATACATTTTTTCCTCTTTGGGATGATAATATATAATATATACATGTCTCCCTTTTCTTTCCTCTATTAAAACCCTTCCATCTATGTCTCCCTGTTTTCCTTTGAATTTTTGGCTTTTTTCACTAATTGGAATGAGATGTTTTTCCATTCACATGTAGAGGAAGATTCCTGAGACACTGGGTGGTGTATCCTTTTATCAGAGGATGCTGGGAAAGAGCCAGCTTCTGTGACAGCAGTAAGTTTCATTATCTTTTTCTTTTACTATTTTTTTCTTTTCTTTTCTCCTTTTTTTTATTCTTTTATTTATTTTTTTATTGGGAAAAAAAAAAAAGAAATTTCTGCCTCCTCCCCGCCTCCCATTTCCCTCCCACTCCTCCCTCTCCTCCTCCCCTCCCCCCCACTCCTCCCCCTCCCTCTCCAGCCTGAAGAGCAGTCAGGGTTCCCTGTGGAAAGTCCAAAGTCCTCCCCCCACTTCTTTTCACTTTTTTCTCTGTGTTGTTATCAAGTATCTTTCTGCTTTTCTTTCCCACTCCTCGTTGTAAGAGGTTCGCTTGTTTGTTTCCTGGCTGCCCAGCAGCTCAGACCTGAAATAATCACACCAAATATTATTTAAGTCACTGCTTGGCCCATTAGCTCTCGTTTCTTATTGGCTATCTCTTACATATTAATTTAACCCATTTCTATTAATCTGTGTATCACCACGTGGCTGTGGCTTCCTGAGTAAATTTCCAGTGTCTGTCTCTGGTGGAGCTACAGTCAGTTTTGTTTTCCCCACCTACCTCTATTCCCTGCACAGACAAAAGACATTTTCTTTATTAACCAATGGTATTCACAGCATACAGAGGGGAATCCCCCATCACTCATCTTTCTCGTCTGTCTTCTCTACTTCTTCAAAAATGAGAAGTTCCAAATAAATTTAAACACCCAATTCTTTACCAACAGATTTTTTTTTTTTTTTTTTTTTTTTTTTTTCGCGACAGGGTTTCGCTGTGGCTTTGGAGCCTCTCCTGGAACTAGCTCTTGTAGACCAGGCTGGTCTCGAACTCACAGAGATCCGCCTGCCTCTGCCTCCCGAGTGCTGGGATTAAAGGCGTGTGCCACCACCGCCCGGCTCAGATTATGTTTTTGCTAATTTATTTGTTTTTTTTTTTCTTTTTCGAATCAGAATTGCAATGGCTCCAAAAAGTCAAACTTGCCATCCCCCTGTATCAGCTTCTTGAAAAGAGGAGTTATAGTACTATGCAATGATTTACAGAACCAGGTGTTGCTTTTAGGCAAAACATAGACTGAAATGTTTATAAATCCAAGTATTTAAGAATTCTTCAAAGTCACATTTATAATTAAAAATATTTATAGGTGATATGAAAGAACTTTGCTTATTGAACTTATCTCCACCTTACTTTATCTGACAATTTTATTGCCCATTTTTTAGTGGACAGGATTACTGCTTCAGTATCCAATGTGGGTAAGAGCTAAAACCTAAGCAGTTACATTTTCTTACGTTTACATTCTACTCAGTGCGCTCTTTAAGATGATGGTGAACTTTCAATTCCTGTGTCAAAGAGAGTTGCACCTAACTATGAAGTTCAACAGCTTCTCCAAGCATCTTTGACTGACTAGTTAGATAATGACATTGAAAATTGAATTAAGAGCATGTTTTCACTTTAGAAATTCTCATTTGTTTCGAGAACTCATAAATTTTGAAAATGATGCATTTGTACTCCTGATAAATCAAGCTAAGTCTATAATAATTATTTGTTTTGACTTTCCAAATTGACTGCATTATAAACACTCTCATTGAAAGGTGAATACAAGAGTACCCAGAGGCCTTTTCAGTGGAGCTACAATTAGATGAAACTACATTATTCTTTACCATGCTGCGTTTCCCATTAGTTGGTGATCAAAAGAAAAATTCCAAAGACGATCAGTAGGATGCAAGATTGATTACAGACTGATTCAACAGTGTAATCACTAGCTCATGCAATCTCAGCATGAATGAAGTCCCCAGAGAGCAGGCTGCTATCTGATCGCACTGTGGAGGGGAGAAATCAAATGACTTCTAGGATGTAGATTGGTTCAGGTTGCATTAAACAGGAAAGGGTTATATCTCACACTGTCATCCATCCTGGCATCGGAGAAGGATGCATCTAAAACATCTCATTTCCACAGAAGGTATACATCAACTTTGCTATATAGCCTGATTCAGCAACTCCTGGGAAGAAAAGGAAATTGCATGAGGGCTGTGTGAAAATAGCTGCAATTAATTATAGTGTGCTTTTGGTGCTTCATGCCAAGGACATAAGACTAATTTTTCATTATTATTTAATTTACACCCCTTAGGTTAGTCACTGTGCCTTAATATTATAAATTTAAAATATAGAATTTCCTGCCTATTATAATCATTGCAATAACAATTGAAGGACATTGCAATATTAGGATAAGTAATGGAAAGAGAGATTAAAATAAGAAATAGAAGACTCTCACAAAATCTGATTGTTACTGTAGGCAAAAGGGGCTTAATTTTTTAATCAGTTTATCTTAGAAGCAAATATTCAAATTAAGAATTTCTGTGGTATGCTGACATTGAATTTTACATTAAATTTTATGAGTTCCTGAGATTCTGAGGGTAATTATACATATTTAACTCATTGTGAAACTTAGACTTCTATTTTGACAGAGTGAAGAAAAGAGATACTGAATAATTCACAAACACACACATTCATACACACACACCACACAAAATCACTCATATGTGCGCGCACACACACACACACATACTGTTTCTTGTCTGATAATTAAATAACACTTTTGCTTTGTATAAGGAACAAAGTCATAACATGTTTTCAGAGAAAAGTCATGTAGAAATCTTGTCAGTGAAACAACAAATTCAGATCCTGCTGCTGAATCCCAAGGAAAAATAAGTTAAATTCAGGTTATCTCTTACTTCTGATAATGCCTAGGGAAAATACTATCAGCAGACAAATCCTGGTTGCTCTTATTCTCCTGGATATCTTTTCATTTCCATAATAGAATCAAAATTAGGACAGGCAGTTATACAGTGATGGTCTTCTGTTTATACTTTTTTGAACAAAAATACAAAAAGTTCTCCTCAGAAAACTATGTAGCAGGAGAAATAATTTCAGTATAACTGAAAAAGCTCATACATTCCAATAAATTGTGTCTTAGTTACATTTCTAGTGTGGTAACAAAACACTATGATCTCAAGAAACTTATAAAACAAACATGTTAATATGGAGACTTGAGTCCAAATATTTGTCAAAGACCATCATGGCAAAATCAATCAGGCAGGCATGCCACTGGTGCAGTAGTGGAGAGTTTGTCATTCTGTCAAGAAGAAAGAAAGAGACAGAGGAAGAGTTAGAAAAAGATGATAGATGGATAGATGATATATAGATAGATAGATAGATAGATAGATAGATAGATAGATAGATAGATAGATAGATCAGACAGATAGAAGTTGGTAACGGTGTTGTGGAATATCATTTTAACTGGCCAAAGATGTATTACATTTGTTTACACTGTATGATATGACTTTAACTCTGTAAAGGTGTATTGCTTTTATTTATAATGCATTTGCTTATTCATGTAAAGACATGTTGCATTTGTTTCACTTTGACTTCCCAAGGCACCAGATTGATCTAATAAAAAGATAAATTGCCAATAGCCAGGCAGAGAAAGAATAGGTGTGATGGACAGGGAAAGAGATTAAATAGGAGGAGAAATCTAGGCTCAAGAGAAGGACAAGAGAAAGAGTAGAAGAGAAGAAGCAAGATAGAACAAGGTACAGACGCGGGACCAGAACTCAGGCAGTCACCAGCAGCTAGCAAGAAAGTAAAAGGTATAAAGACCAGAGGCAATACATAGATAAAGATAAACATTTTAAGCTGAAAGAGCTAGCAAGAAAAGAACCAAGTATTCAAAACTAATAGGGCTCTGTGATTTTTTGGGAGCTGGTTGGTGATCCAAAAGACAAAGCCTGGAATAATGGGAAGGGTTTTGTAATATGAAAGCCTTACCCAGTGACATATCTTCTTCAACAATTGTTGCAATAGGAGCAGCGGGGCTGCGTCCCCAACACCCCGGCCGCCTAGCTAGCTTTGCCCCGAAATAACAACACACAAACTGTATTCTTTTAAGCACTGCTTGACCCATTTCTATCTAGCCTCTTCTAGGCCAATTCTCACATATTAATTTAGCCCATTTCTAATCATCTGTGTAGCACTGCTAGGTGTGCTTACGGGGAAGATTCTAGCCTACATCCATTCTGGGTCTGAGCTTCACCCATTTGCTCTGGAGCACAGCGGCATGGTGTCTGTCTCTGAGAGGAGCTGCATGATTTCTGACCTCACTTCCTCTTCCTCCCAGCATTTTGTTCTGTTTACTCCTCCCATGTTTTAACCTATCAGGGTCAAGCAGTTTCTTTATTGCTTAACCAATGAAATCAACAGATTGATATATGACACTCCCACATCAAACAATGTGTATTTCTATCATTTTTATTTCAATTAAATACTTCAAAGAGAGAAATTGTATTATATTGTTAATCACAGTGCCTTTAACAACATAGTTACTCAATAATAACTCTTTTAATCTAAGTCACCTTTATTGTTATAGAAAGTTGATGTTGATATCATTGCAAGAATATTTTCTTTTTCTTTCTATTTTCTATATTTTTAAGCTAAAGGAGAAACTTTTCAAGTTTTACTCAGGTTGTAAAAGCTGCAGAGAACACATCTTATTTTATGTCAAACCTGGTCTTTACAGTACCCTGAGAAGACTCACTTCCTGTTTTCCTTTTTCTTGTGCTTTATGCCATCCTTGTTAGCATGGGAGACCGGAGAGCCCATTGTATTTCCATTTGCTTTATTATTGGGATCCCCACCTGGATAGTTCTCTAGGAATCTGAAGGAATTCTGGATCTTGGATCACATCATATCTATCCTTCTTCTTGCCTGGCTAAGATGTGTCCGTGGGTGAGCTGGCTTCGATGTCAGGTGACTCTGTTTGACCAAATTCTGCTCCCTGCAGGGAAATCTGCATGGCATAGGCTCCTGTTCCTTCTTAGGCATGCTGCTTTGGTCAGGAAGCCCAGCACAGCCCGGTCAAATTCCTGCTTTCCATAGTCATCTTTAAGAGGGCATTGTCAAGTCTTCAGTCCAAAGAGATAGCAATTCCAGCCTCAGCTGCACAGGCTGCCGCTGCCCGCTATGTCGCCTCCTGCCACTGCCGCTGCTCTTCCAAAGAAACTACGGCCAACTCAGGATCAGCACTGGCATCTACTCCAAACTTGAAGTCACTGGCGCTAAGACCAAGTATGGCACCACTTTCACCAGCCAAATAAGAGAACAGATAAGGGCATCAGCCAAGCTGGGCCCTGGAGGCACTGTCACCAGATGTGATCCTGTTCCATCCTTGTCATTCAGTGTGTTCACAAAGGCCGTCGGCATCTCTGCGTTCCCCTCCTCTTCCACAAATTTAAGGATGTCAGCATTAACTTTTTCTATATGAGGTATTGCCTAGTTTGCCCAGATCCTTCTCATTGTCTTCCCCAGGGCTACCCACAAAGTCAATGATGACCATCCTGTGATTCTTGCTCTGCCAGTTCTTCAGAATCAGATGGAGCACTCGAATGTCAGTGCAGAAGGTGATCTTGCCCTTCCTTGGATTGGACAGCATGGATCAGAGAGAGGATGACGCCAGTGTCAGGGGTGAGTATGATCAGGACTTCACAGTCATTGGCCAGTGTGATGAGTCCCGTGAATTCTCACAATTGTTTTGAGTGACATATGATGTTGATGGCTTCCTCCTGGGCCAGCAGCGGGTGGGGAGTAAGTCTCCATTCCACACGTACTCACTGTTGCCCATATAAACCATAGTTCTCTCCATCACTGTTGTCCACCTTTCCCCCGTAGACCAGCTCAGGGAATTGCAAGAATATTTTCGTACAGATCACATTTATCAAATTTTGTAATTACACTGATCCACATAGTCATACCTTCTCATAGGCAAGATATGACTTTGCAGAAATGGCGGAAAAGAAATGGAATAATATTCCATCAACAATAGATTCAGTGAGAATTTTGTATGAATTCATTTCCTTGATTATCTGGAATCATATTTTAACCAAATAGCTGATTTTTCCCCTCATGATCTGTTACATGTTTCATTCTAGGCCTAATGAGGCAGAAGCATGATCAATCATATCAATGAGCCAAACAATTTGGAGCCCTCACTTGAATGAACATGATGCTTTGAAGATAAATTCTAGCCTCTAGGGGATTGCTTATCATTAGTTTGTTGACCTCTTTCCTGTCCTAAATGAAATAAATATATGAGGAAAAAAATAAATAATCTATAATAAACCATGATTTACCTTCTGATTTTAACCCACTTAAAGGTCATTACTTGCTTCACATTGAAACCTTGAAAGCTGATCTTTGATTTCAATTTTTACTCTACTGGCATCAAGAATTCTTGGGAAAATACAGAGATGAATGCAGCTTTAAGGAAACTGAGTAGGAAAATCCTTACAAAGATTATTTGGAAGTACTTTAAGCATGAAACTTTGTTCTCTTAAGCCAACTGATAATTACTATTCACTCTAAATGTTAGTTTTGTATTTTTTAATCTTTCAGAAAATGAAAGTGCCATTAATAGTTTAAAAGCCTGGATGTAGCCAATATGTCACCAAATTTAGATTTTAATCAACTTTTTCAGAACCAAGATCTTAGTTATACAGGAAAATTAACAAATTTCATCTTTTTTCCTATAAAAAAAATTAAAGGGAACTGAAAACCAAGCTGAATTGTGCAATGGCCCCACAGCTTTACTTTTCACACTTCATGGAGTTAAACATACTTTTCCAAACTGTCTTGATGCTAATTGTTCAGGAATATGAAAGACCTCAGATGATGCTTCTATAGAATAAGCCCTTAAAGGTAATATTAAATATGTATCCATTAGGCTCCACTTGATGTTCTGCACAAAATTTTTCCTCTAATGCAGATTTCAATAAGTAAGAGTGATTTAGTCAGCGAGGACAATGAAACTCTGATGCAGTCCCCATCCTTCAAGACTATTCAAAACTACACGCTATTATTTGCCTCTGTCAGGCTTTCAACATAATTCTTAGGATCCTATATGTCAGCACAATGTGTGCACTGCATAACTGGTCATGCAACAAATATTCTCCATTGGAAAATAAATGATGTTTGTCTTCCCTTTTTTTTTCAGACTTTCCTGTGCTTGACCTCTATATTGCATCTTGTTCTGTGAAAGATTGAGACCTTGAAAAAGGCTAGCTTTTTATTTAACAGCTGGCGACCATGCTCTTTTGCCTTTTTTTCTAAATCATAATTTTGGAACAGCATAATTTTTTATTTCACGACTAAACATGGGTTGCGCATCTATTTTGATGAATAAAATAGCTTTCAATTATAAGTTATTGTTTTGATATTTTTACATTAGTTACGCTAATTTCCTGCCTTCACCAACACGTATGGAGACAAATACAAAGTATTTTCATTAAAATTAGAAATAAGACAAAATTTTTCACTCTCTCCATACCTATTTATTATAGTAATAGAAGTCTTAGCTACACCTATAAGACAACTAGAGATAAAGATGACTCAAATAAAAAGGGAAGACATCACATACCCTTCTTAGAAGACTATGTGATTGTACACATAAGTGACCCTAAAACTTCCACTGGGAAACACCAGAAGCTGACAAACACTTACAGCAAAGTAGCTCTCTTAAATACAAATAAATGGACTGAAGACAAATCAGAGAAAGGACACCTTTCATAATAGCCTCAAAAAGCCATTGTCTTGGATGGTCTAATCAAACAAGTGAAAGACATATGTGATGAAACCCTAATACAGTAAAGAAAGAAATTGAAGAAGATATAAGTAGACGAAAATATCCCCATGGATTAGTAGAATTAATAATGAAAAAATAGTCATCTTACCAAAAGCAATCTAACCCTCATCAAAATTTCAAGAAAAATTTTCATTGAACTGGAAGGGACAGTTTTCAGCTTCATGTGGATGTATTAAAAAATTCAGGGTAACTAAAAAAATTAATTACTGAGGGCATTAACATCTCCTATCTCAAATTGTACTACAGAGCAATAATAATAAAATAGCATAGCACTGTCACATAAACAGATATATTCATAAATGCAATAGACTCAGATACCAATATTAGTAAGTACTCTGACCAATGGATACCTGATTGTTTATAAGAATTCAGAGATACACCATTAAAAAATTGTCTTCAACTGTGGTACTGTTTAAACTAGATGGTTACATGTAGAAGATGCAATAGAATCCACACTTATCACCTAGAAAAAAAAAACTTAATTACCAAAGAATGAAAGACACCCAAATAAGGCAAATTGACTGAAACTAACAGAAGAAAAAGAAGGGATTATCCTTGAAATCATTGGCCCAGGAAAATACTTCCTGAACTTATCATCTACAGCACAAGAGCTGAGGAAAACAATTATTTATGAGACCTCCTGAAACTAAAACTGTTCTATATGACAAAGGACACTGTCATGAGACACAGAATGGGAAAAGATATTCTTTAACTAACTATTTCATTTGATAGCATGCTTGTATCTAAATGTATAAGAAGCACTTAAATCCTTAGTCAGCAACAAAATGCAAGTAAAAGCTATTTGAAAGATGCTGCCAGTGCTTCTTTTTCCAGGCAGCCATGAAGATGACTGCAGTGGAGCAAAGAAGAAACAGACATTCTACAAATTCACCTATTGGGCTTTGGACCCAAACCAACTGCTGGCCATGTCCTGTGAACCGTTGATATATTTGTTTGGCACTGGACAGAGGCAGTGAATGAACCATAGCTTTCCACAAATCAAGCAACATTCACTTAAGTCCATGAGAAAGGTCAAGTAGAAGATATGACCCATGGAGGAGCATAGGGTGTGAAGACACAACTGAGGAACATGATCACCCTCCCATGATGGGCATGTACAATGGCAAGACTTTGAGCAGGTAGAACTCAAACAAGAGATACTCAGTCACTACCTGGCTGAGATCACCTACAAGACCAGTGAAAAATGGCCAGCCTGGTATGTAGTAGCATTTCAATTGTATTTGAGTAAAGAAAGCCTGCCTGAATATCTGAGAGGAAAACAGCCCTATTGATCAGTCTTACAGATAAGGTAATGGTAACAGACACCTTTAAACCCAGAATCCACAGTGACATAGACCTTTAATCCTAGTAGCCACTTTAGGTGCCATAGAAACCAGGCAGTGCATGTCTTTAATTCCAGTCATGTACGTCTGTAATTCCAGAACTATAGAAAATTATAAAATGGAAGAAAACAGCTCTCAGAAACAGTCTTGTTCTGTGATTACTGGAGACAGGATCACCATTTTTTGACTCAGGTCAAGGTAAGAGCTAGTGACTGGCTACTTTGCTTTTCAGGTCTTGAGGTTGAACCCTAATTTCTCTCACTGAGTCTTTATTAAGCATGCTTCATTTGGCACCCAATGTGGGGCACATAGTTATGAAAAAGTCATTTTCCTGAGGCTTTTTAGCCAATGACTCAGATCAGAACCAGAACCAAACCTAACATTCTCTCCTGCTCTTACAAATTATTATTGTTAATGGTCAGGAAAAAAGCTGAGCAAAGGAAATGATTAAATGTTCTTGTTTTGAAACAAAAGTTGTATATTTGGAGGGTAATATAACAAGAATACAGTTAAGATTTGGATCCACACAGTTCACATGTGTCTCCTGTAGTTTCTCTTCAAACAAAGTCAACTCTCACTTTGCTTCAGGCAATAATTTCCTGGGATTCTTGAATTCTGTGTTACCATCTAAGGATTTGTTTAAATGAATTATTTGATCATGTGTTATCCCAGAAGTGGACCATAGATTGGAAATCTCTCCTAGCAATCTTTGGAAGTCATTAAGAGTCTGCAACCAATCTTTCCTAATTTGAACTTTTTGTGTTCTAATATTCTTTAAATCTATTTTATACCTAGATAATTGATAAAATCCCCCCTTTATATTTTTTTCAGGAGCAATTTGCAATATCTAATGATGCAAAACTTTCTTATTTCTTCAAACATTCTTTCTAAAGTATCTACATTTGAATAAGGAAAAATGAAGTAAGGAAAGAAGAAAGGGAGAGAGGGAGGGAGGGAGGGAGGGAGGGAGGGAGGGAGGGAGGAGGAGGGAGGGACAAGAAAAAATAGAAATTTATTTCACCTTCTTTACCAAAACTGAGAAATTATATAAAAACTATGCTTTTCATGGAATCAATTCCTTCTTAAAAGAATTTATGCACCTCATTCAAAATACATCTGTAGTGATACCTGCTACTTGTCCTGCAGACATTGTCTGAGGTGCACAAACTCTAGAACATCTTAGAATAAAACTTGAAAAACATCATCAATATTTCCCAGACTCCAGAATAATGGGCCTATTTAATTTCTGACTTGGATCATTTTTCATTCAGTTTCCATGAGTTTTTAAGCTTTTTATTGTTACTGTTGTTGATAACCATCGTTAATGGTGGTCAAATAGGATGAGAATACTATTTTACATTTCTTTTATCCGTTGAAACTTGTTTTGTGTCTGAGTATGTGGTCAGTTTTGTGAAAAATTCTATGACCTCAAAAAAAAAAAAGACATCTAGCAGGGTGGTGGTGGTGCACGCCTTTAATCCCAGCACTTGGGAGGCAGAGGCAGGCGGATCTCTGTGAGTTCGAGACCAGCCTGGTCTACAAGAGCTAGTTCCAGGACAGGCTCCAAAACCACAGAGAAACCCTGTCTCGAAAAAAAAAAAAATCTACTTTTTTTGTGTTAGAACTAATTGCTATGTACATGTCTGTTATACTTTTTGGTCTAGGTCAACATTTCTATTTAGTTGTTATCTGAACTGAATGATCTCTCAATTGGCAATTATAGGGTATTTATATTTATGTTGCTTTGTGTGGATGCCTTAACAAAATGCATAAGATTATCATAGTTCTGCAGGTAATGAGTTCAAGATCAAAGAGTCATCAAACTTGATTTTTTGTGAGTCAAGTGTTAGGTTTGCAGATAAATTCACATATTTATTTGGTGTACTTACAAGGTCTTCTATGGGTGTTTTCTCAGTGTCCAAATATCCTTCTAAGTTTTATAAAATCAACTTGCAAAATAGAATATACGTATGTTTCTAAAATGACCATAGGGAAAAAAAAATCAATGCTTATATAGCAAGCACTAAACAAAGAATCATCAACAGTGTGGATTGATAAGATCAATTTAGCATGCATTCTATTTTAGTCAAAGTCTAAGAAAAAATGTAAGTTGTTTTAAAACAAAATTGAATACTTAAAATTAGTTCAGTGTGTGTTGTGTGTGTGTGTGAAAATAGATATTAAATATGTTCAGTTTTTAATATATTTGTGGAGTTTATGCATTCTGAACGTATTTCTATATAATCTTTATAGATAGTCAAAATTCTTAAGTGACTTCTTGTGGAGGCCAAAAAATGCAGGCCCATTTCCACCTTGTCTAATGATCAGAGAGTTGGAGACTAACAGGCTTTACTGCACCTTCTAATTCAAGAGGTGGTTTCCTTGCTCTTTTGAAGATAAAATAGTTCAGTGCCATTCCAACGGGTGGTCAGGATATTCAGGCACTTGTTCTTCTGCTCCTTTCTTTTATAAATATGAGGCCACCTAGAGAAGGGTAGGCTTCAACTTGTTACCTAGAGTACATGACTTGGTCACCTTGCTAGCTAGACAACAGAACACTAATGATTGGAAGTCTCAGAGTTGACTGTATGAGTTACCCTTTTATCATGTTAATAAGTCTTTTCTTACCTTCTCCTCCAGTTTACTTTAGCTATAAAAACTGTGGGAAAATAAACATGGACAATTTCAGGGTTTGAGTAATCCCTGAAATAATCTCCTGGTACTGCTTTCTGGTTTCTGCCTTGGTATTCTATGTATCTTCATATCCTTTACTTATAGTTCTTCAATCCCCATGTTCCTACACTGGTAAGAGGTGATTTTGTCGAGGCTGGTCCTCGACAAGTTCTGGGACAAAATCTTGTTACCATTGATTTTTTTCCACAATATGCTTCTTTTGATTTTGATATAGAAATTTGACAGAATTTTTATTTTTCTGCCTACTTTATACACTATTAAATATCTTAACATTTAAACATATGAGTATTTAATAATTTCCAAAAAGAATCTCATTCAGACCATATGCTTTTTTCCTTTTTTCTTTCTTCATAGCTGAAGACTAAAACCCAGGGCCTTTTATGTACTAGGCAAGCATCATAACATTGAGCTAAATCCCCAACCTAGAATATTATTATCTACTGAATTTCATGATTGTGGATAAATGTTTTTAAATGAGATTTGCTTTTGTATTATACTCCTTATGTTTGCCATAATATAAATATTGCTTAAGGGAATATTGCAATTATAAAGAATACAAAGTGATAAAGTACATTGAAATTATCTCTATTTTAGGAAGAAATATGTATCAAACAAATAGCCCAAAGTGCACATCAACAGAGTTATTTTTTAGGAAATATATACTGTGTATAAGCATTTCTCTAAGTGTTTTCATATATTGTATATAGAAAACACCAGCAATAAAATTAAGCATGTGATATTATGATTTGCTATTTACATTAGTTTTAAGAAAGAAAATGGGATCTCATTGGATTAACAGTTTTAGCTAAAATTAGTAGTCTCAAAGACCCATGGCTAGTTCTGTATTGTATTACTAAATAATAATAAAGCAATAACACATGTATTCTCACCATAATATATGCCTGTGTTAGAGACAAAGGTATGGTAAGTAAGCAAACCATGTGGCACGTGCTAAACATTTTCATGTTGTTATTTTAGACACATGGCAGCTTGAAATACAGAGGCTTAATATCCACCCAACATTTGCTAGCAAAATCCCTAATATCAGTTACTTTTTCTCTTATTTCTATGAGAAAATATTATGACAAAGGCAACTTATATACAGAGAAGTTTATGTGGCTTTGAAGTTGCAAAGGATTAAGAGTCTATTATGGTGGGAAGTTTATCCTTCAAGGGCCAGGCAGGGTAGCAGGAAAAGGATCTTAAGAACTCACAAGCTCAGCTGCAAACATGAAGCAGAATAAGGGAAGTGAAAAAGACATGAACCTTTAAACTCTCAAAGACACCCTCCAGAGACCAACTTCTTATAAGGCATACCTGTTAAACTCTGCTAACTAGTCCTACCCACTAGGGACCAGGAGATTAAATGCCTGATGCTATGGAACACTAGATTCTCATTCAAGCAACATCAAATCAAATAAGTGCATGCATTATAAACCAGAGTTTATGTCATAATTCACAATAATGCTGTGTACTTAGGACTTGAATAATTTTCCTATCTTATTTTCTACTTGAAAATACTAGGGATTCTTTTATCTAGCCCATGTAATGAAAAAATTTTGTGTTCTGGCCTTACAAGTTCTGTCTGTGCTCTTGATTTTATCTGTTCTTTGGAGAAAGGACAGATGTGTAACAATAAAAGTAACAATTGTCTGGATTTTACCTCTTCTGCCTAGGTGCTTTTTCCAGGTCCTTGTCTTTCAATATTTTTCCTAAAATTGTTCCTGGGAATCCTCAGAAAAGTATATACGCCATTTTAGCTGGGAGAAAATATTCTTTAAATATATCTTCAACAATAAAGTGTCACTCTTTTCATTTTCTTTAATGATTTATCCAGTTACCTATATCATGGCCTACCTCTGTATGAGTCAGTGTCCATAGTGCCCTGCAGATAAACATTTTGCTACAACTGCTTCCTGCCATTCCCAGTGGGCTATGGTTGACCCTCAGCTTTTGTGCCACTGCCTGCTGTTCAAGCTAGAATTAGGTTGTGCAGAAACTGCTCATTCTGAGTTGGTAACATCTAGTGATTCAATCATTTAGAAGTCACCTCAAATAATGTAATTTTGTATGCATGATGTATCATAGGGATAATTATGACTGCAGAATTTACTTCTTGCCAACATATATATGTTTTTTTATGAAGAAGTACAAATCTGTGATGACTGAGTTGCAGCTTAAAGTAATACAAATTTATTTCACCTTCTTTACCAAGAACTGAGAAATTATATAAGAACTATGCTTCTCATGGAATCAATTCCTTCTTAAAAGAATTTATGCACCTCATATGACAAGGACATTTGTTCAACTATGTTCATAGAAGCATTGTTTGTAATAGCCAGAACCTGGAAACAACCTAGATGCCCGTCAATGGAAGAATGGATGAAGAAAGTATGGAATATATATACATTAGAATACTACTCAGCGGTAAAAAACAATGACTTCGCGAAGTTTGCATGCAAATGGATGGAAATAGAAAACACTATCCTGAGTGAGGTAACCCAGACCCAAAAGGATGAACATGGGATGTACTCACTCATAATTGGTTTCTAGAGATAAATAAAGGTCAGTGAGTCTATAATTTGATACCCTAAAGAAACTAAATAAGAAGGTGAACCCAAAGAAAAGCATATAGCTATCCTCCTGGTTATGGGAAGTAGACCAGATTGCCGGGCAAAAATTTGGCATCTTGGGGGGTGTGGTGGGAGGGGGGGTAAGGGGAGAAGGGGAGAGAAATGTGAGAAGGGGGAGGGTGGGGGGGAACTTGGGAAAACGGGATGATTGGGATAAAGGAAGGTTGGTTAGGGGAGCAGAGAAGCACACATCTTAATTAAGGGAGCCATCTTAGGGTTGGCAAGAGACTTGGATCTAGAGGGGCTCCCAGGTGCCCAGGGCGATGTCCCCAGTTAGCTCCTGGGGCAGCTGTGGATAGGGAACCTGAAATGACTCTATCCCATAGCCATACTGATGAATATCTTGCATATCACCATAGAAACTTCATCTGGCGATGGATGGAGATAGAGACAGAGACCCACACTGGAGCACTGGACTGAGCTCCCAAAGTCCCAATGAGGAGCAGAAGGAGGGAGAATATGAGCAAAGAAGTCAGGACCACAACGGGTGCGCCCACCCGTGGAGACAGTGGGGCTGATTCTTTGGGAGCTCACCAAGGCCAGCTGGACTGTGACTGAAAAAGCATGGGATAAAACCGGACTCTCTGAATTTGGCGGACAATGAGGGCTGCTGAGAAGCTGAGGACCATGGCACCGGGTTTTGATCCTACTTCATGCTCTGGCTTTGTGGGAGCCTACCCAGTTTGGATGTTCACCTTCCTAGACCAGGATTGAAGGGGGAGGACTTTGGACTTTCCACAGGGCAGGGAACCCTGACTGCTCTTCAGGCTGGAGAGGGAGGGGGAGGAGTGGGAGGGAAATGGGAGGCGGGGAGGAGGCAGAAATTGCTTTTTTTTTCCAATTAAAAAAAAAGAAAAAACTTGTGATAAAGGAGCAGAGTGGGTCTCATAAAACATTGTGTCATATATGAAGATCTGTGGCAGAATGGGGGAAAGCCAAGAAATATGCCAGGTAAGAAGATGGATGGAGGGGGACCAGGAAGGAACAGACAGGTACCTGAGTAGACCCTAATCTGATGGGTGGGTCAAGGAAGGAGTTCTGGAGCTGGGATGGTTGCTGGTTCCAGGTCTTCAGCTGCTAATACAGTCTTTCCAAACCCCAAAGTGAGTGAGGTGATTAATACATCCCCTGGCACCTGGGGGCCCAGGCTTTGGTAAGATCCTGATTTGTACCTAGGCTGGGTTTTGTTGGTGACTGTGGGGTGTGTATGTGTGTGTGTTCACACATACATGCATGCATGTATCTTCTTTGGTGAGTGGAAAACCAGAAGACAACGTCAACTGGCCTAGAATTCTCTGGATAGACTAGGCTGGCTGGCCAGCAAGCCCCCAAAAGCTTCCTATCTCTCCCTCCTAGCACCGGGATTGCAAAGAGAAGACGGCCATACCCATCTTTTTATGTAAGCTGTAGAGAGCCACTCCCATCCTCACACTTGTGAGGCAAGAGTTCTACTGACTAAGCCGTTTCCCCAGCACTGATGCGTGCTCTTACATAAGACCAATTTAGGAAAATACAGACTGTTATACCCAGTTAGCTCTGAAAGGTAGAAGGCTGGGCATAGGGAAAAGCTGTGGTCTCATGCAGAAGTCAGATAGATCAAAGCTGGCAGAATGCTCAGACTTGGGATTTCATCACTAGTACATCAAACAAGATACAAAAATTGAAAATAATCTGAGTGTTTACCGCGCCTTCTCAGACGGTTTCCTTGCTTGCATCAACTCGGATAAATAAAAATACTGTTTCTATAAAAAAAAACAAAAACAAAAAAAACACATCTGTAGTGATACTAGCTACTTGTCCTGCAGACATTGTCTGAGGTGCACAAACTCTAGAACATCTTAGAATAAAACTTGAAAAACATCATCAATATTTCCCAGGCTCTGGAATAATGGGCATATTTAATTTAAGCATACTTAATAAACATATTTAACATTATGCTTGTTTCTTGTGATAATTTCATAAAGACAGTAACTTGCTTCTTTTTTCACCAACTGTTTTCTTCACACAGACTTCAGATTTTTTTACTTTTAAAAACATATTTAATAGAGTTTGGGTTTCACACATTAATTATTATATACCTTAGATCCACTCTTCACTCTTCTATGCCATCCCTCTTGTACTATTCTTTCAAAAATGATTCAATTTTATATTCATAACTTTTTGATAATAATTAGATTTTGGGGAATTCAGTATAACATGTTTTGAACACAGTCAACCTTTATTACAACTTTTTCTAATGCACTTTTCTTCTGACCTAACTTTATGTCTTTTTAAAGTTTTTTTTAATGTCCAGTCCAATTTATGCTGTTCTAATATACTTGGATGACCTTCAAATACAACACAGACAGTTTATCAAGGGATATACTTCTAAAGAACACTGAAATAGCTGATACAAATGGGCAAAATCACTGTAACCAGGAATGGAACTTCATTCACTTTTTTGTCTTCTTTTCATGCTAGATTTGTTCTAGTTTAATCTTAGAGGGGTCTTGTGTGTAGTGTCAAAACCTCTCTGTGCTTATATGTTCATATTTCCTCCTGTGTCCTGAGAACATTTTTTCCTGAAGTATTCACTTTTCAACCTCTTAAACTTTTTGTGTCCCTATTGCACGATAAAACTTGGGAAAGCCTCTAGACAATAGATATGGTATATGTGTTTGATGGATATTTAAGGTTTTAGAAATAGATTTGTGCAAAATTACACACTATGGTTCCTTTTGCTTTCTGTAGCATTCACTATTACAGAAATTATACAAAATATACATGAATGCTTGTCTACATAATAAAATTCCAGAAAATTCATAACTGGTTTATCAGTCATTAATATTTCCTATAAATGATCATAGAAAATGGGAAGAAATTATTATTTACGTAAAAAGTAAAGATAACATTGATGATGAGGTTTTATATGCTACTTCATATTTTATTAAAAATATCAGGAGTATTACTTTTTGAAAATTGAAACTTTCAATAAGTGCAAGAAAAGGGTATAAATAGAAGTTCCTCCCAGGCTTGTGAAATAGTTAAGTAGAGAGTGATTTATATATAAACTATGAATCAAACAAATTTAGTGTGACATTCCATAAAACCTCTTGAAATTAAAATAGTGTACTTTTTACCTCACAGTGTAAACTGGCTGCCGTTTTAGGGAATGGCTCTAAATCTGTCACTTTCCATCCATCCTCTCCTAATTCACATCTTCCTCCCTTCTTGCTTGCTATGCCGCCATTCATCACAGACACAGCTGCTATCACAGCAGCCCTATCCTTCACACTTAAATCACTGGCTGTCTCTGCTCTTGTCAGGGCTAGTGTTTGAAACAGCAAATAAAAACCAGGAGCAGCAGCTGCAATAGCACAAACACCACAAATGTTTCCCAGGATTCCCATCACATAACCCATTTGTGCCAAGTCTAGGTACAGATCTCCTCACACTAATAACCAAAAAAGAATACAGAAACTGTAATTGTGGAGTAAATGACAGGTATCCAGCATATACTGCAGTTTGAAAGGGAGAGAGACTTTGGACTCATACCTTCTTGAATGTAAGTAAGTTCGTAAGAGCCTTTTGAAATAGAATAATGAAATGAGATTGCATTAGCAAAATTGTTTAGGAACATGTGTTAATTATGTTAACATTTATGGGCTTGAACATGACTCCTGACAATTCTTTTTTATACCAAGAACATGTTTTTTTGGTCATCATCTTATCACTTTTTCTGTGCCACCACTGTGCAGAAGACTCTTAGTAGCTTATTAATAATCTAAGAATTTATTTGTCCAGCATTTCCTCTGTTTATTTATCAAATACAGACTATATGAAAGACATCATCAAATACCATCAAAGTATTTAATCAGCAATTGAACAATGAATGAATAAGTTATATACATATAAATGGAAGATGTAAAAAAAAAAAGGCCCTAATTGTTTCTGTTGATAGTATTTGGGAAAGAACCTAGGCTCTCATGCATGATGGCTAAGTGTACTACGACTGCTCAATCATCAGAAATGTTTTTCTACATTCTCTGGATTCTTGAATTTTATTTAGGGAAATAGAAGATATCCACAATTGATTCCTTAACACCTTTAGTACAATATAAAAGGTTACAATTTTTAAACTATTTGAAAATGTAAAAATAATGATTTAATTGTTGCAAATATTAGACTAAAATAGATGGCCAAATAATTAAGATGCATATTCGTGAATTAGTAAATTATAAATAGTGATACTGTGTGTGGCTACCTCTGAATAATGGTTGAAATAATGTGCATTGTTTGGTTTTTGGTTATTGCAGCAAAGGATAAATTGCACAGGGGAAAGCTGGGAAGATAGGAATTGCTGTCACTGAGAAGGTAATTTGTGGAAAGATTTAAGTCTGTGGGGCCTTTCCATGAATGTAAGTGTGGTTAGAATATGATGGTAATTCTATGATTGGACATCTCTTCTAGAGGATGGGGAGAAAAAGCAAATGTAGCACAGATCTCCAAAAATTCCTTGTATTATCCAGAAAAAAACCTAATTAAGTGTTTAATGACTAGCCAGCTCCATACAATATTTGTCTGACAGCAATACACCAGTTTATTCGCTGGACCCACAAAGATATTCTTTATCCTTTACAAAAGTTTCCTTCTTTAGGCAATTACAGAGCTATTCTCAAAAGTGAAAAAAAAAAAGTAAAAGGAAAGCATTGTGAACTACCCAAACCAGGAAAGAAATATATATCCACAGCTATAACCTGATTTTTATTTTAAGTTGAGATAATGATTATGCACTTGGAGGAAATGCCACAGTGATTTCTGGACAAATGAGTGACTACATAGCAACTAGATAACCAGGTATATTTACTCTATGAAAATTCTTTTACTTATTCTGTTGCCATCAGTTTGATCTTAGTACATGTTATTCTTAGAAACATTTTCTATATTAGGTAGAAAATTAGGAAAGATAATCTAAAATGAATGTGATGATTCATATTGAAAGGATTAAATAAACTTTTGCTAGATAGTTCATTTCAATATTTACACTTTGGTGAGATAGTGTAAGGCGAGAGATAGTGTGGGCACACTAGTGCAGAGGACAGTTGGTAGTAGTTCCTATCTCCTCGTACCATGCATCCAGCAGACATAGAGATGTTTAGTTCTGCAAATATCCATCTGTCACATATGACTACTTAGGACTTGAAATATGGGAAACCAACTTGAAATGTGCTATACAATACAACATTAGGTTGAAATACGTAGATAATGTAAAATATTTTAACATTTTTATTTATCATATATTAGAATGTTGATATGTAAACATTATGCAAAATGGAATAGATTATTAAAATCCTCATCTCTTTCTTGTTCATAAAGATAGTACAAAAATTTTAAATTGTATCTCTCTTATACTTGTATTTCACGTTATCTTACTTTTGTTCACTCCCAATATAAGGAATTCCTTGAAACTGAATCATATACTTCTTATTTCCAACTTAGCACCAAGAAAAGATGGTTCCTTTAAAGTAATTAATGTACATATTTTGACTCTCCTATATGTGCTTGATTTTTTTTTATTTTAGCAAAATTGCTATAGGTCAGTGTTTTTCAAACTTCTTATTGCTCCAACACTTTAAAATATTCATTTTGTTATAAGAAATTCTTTCCACATAATTATTTTCATTGCTACTCTATAACTGTTATGAATTATAATATAAATATCTATGTCTTCTCATGGTCTGAGGCAACCCTTTTGAAAGGGTCAATTGATCCTCAAAAGGGTCAAAGCCCACAGGTTGAAGTTCACTGCTATCAATGGAGACGATGCTACAAAGGACAATGATGCAGTGTATTGTGTGAAAATGCCTGAAAAATCTGCATATCCAGCAAAAAAAGGCCATGCTAAAGAATTATATCCAGGCTTAATCATTGCCAAAAAAAAAAAATGTGACATCTAAACTGACTGTCAAAGAAAGATTCCTTTGACACTTCTTGTCTGGCACGTTCTATTATCATTTCTCATATTTCTCTAGAGGTAGGGTATGGCACAGATGTTTCAAAATAAAATAAAATATTGAATGACTATGTACTGTGCTACAATAATAATTATCATTAACTCGGAACATTCTAGCAACCTAAATTTCTTTTGAATCACCAACAGTCAAATGAATATAGAATCTTTGGAGGATTTTAATGCTGTGTTCTTTCATATATATATATATATATATATATATATATATATATATATATATATTAGTTATAACTTATAAACAACAAAATATTGCTATCATATGCTGGATTATAGTACTAAGAAAGACAGTATATATTTTTCAATATATGTATTATTTCTACAAGATTAATTTTTTTTCGTGATAATAGACTGGCTCACTAATCTTAAGTAACCTTTTAGTGTAAACACATTTCTAAAATATAAATATAAAAACTATGAATGTAGCAATGCACATGCATTGAAAGATGGTATATTATGCTTTGAATTTATTAATAGTTAAAACTGCCAAACAAAATAGAATACTCATTATACTTTATATAATATGAAATAAGTGACTAAAAGTATGAAAATATCAAATAAGAATATAATACTCCTTAAATAAGTTGTGTTTGTAGTTTACTAAATTAAAATTCCTGTGTTGAGGAGATAACGTGATATAAAGTATTTGCTGTGGTCCATCTACGGATGGCAAATTAGATCAATACAACTCACATGGAAAATGATCTGGTGTAACAGCCAGCCTGCAGTCACAGAATTTAGAGGTGGGAATTGCACAAATTTCGTGATTTCCTGAGGCAGGAAGGTCAACTAGATTTCCCATTTCATATTCTCTGAGTTCAGACAGAGGCCATGTATCAATAAAAGTGGAGAGTGTTGATGACACCTAAATTGAACCTAAGGTATCAAAATACATGCATACATTTGTATACATATGCTTATGTATATATGCACCCATGCACACATGACAATGCAATACTACATGCTATGAACTACAGATACATATACATGAAAAAGTATATTATTTTACTGTAGTTTAGTTATAGCATTTAAATGTACATGTGGCTATGTTTAATGATTCTTATTGTTAATGTTTATATAATAAGAGCAACAAGTTATGCTATTAACTGTGTATCAATAAGATCCTGAGTTTCTATTTGATAAAATAGAATGTAAATGCAATGTATTTATTCACCTTACTGTTTCATGTGCGCGGACTCCCCACTGACCTAGGCACTATCTGATAATTCGGTTAAAATTACCACATATATTTCTTTCCTAATATAACTCTTCTTCCATTTGTATTTAAGTAAACCTGTCACTCACACTCTGAGGTTCGGTTTACGGGATTTCAGACTATAAAAAGCCCCCAAACACCTACCAGGTGGACAGCAAATGACATAATAACCATGAGTAATGTTTGATGAGTCAACTTGGGAATTCAGTTCTTGTTCTGAATTCTGCTCATCCCTGTCTCTTTTAAGCCTTTAAAGTTCTGCATCCTTTGAAAGACAGTGATTCTACTTAGCTTTTTGAATATAAAAAGGAAAGAAAGAGAATTCCTTCTTGTATTCATGATGTCATGGAAATAAGTCATGTACATGATTAAATAAATATTTACCTGAAGGATTCATCTTGAGAATGAAGTATTAGGAAGACAGCACAAGAATACATTTGCTGCTTTTTGAAAATATCAATGCTTGAATGAAGCCTTCCTCATTTTATTTAGTTAATTAGTGTGTTTTGTGGGGGGTGTGCAAGTATGCATATGTGTTTTAGTTTTTCCTATGTGTGTGTGAGTTTAGGTCCTTGTGTTACACAGTTCACATATGAAGATAGAGGATAACTCTTGGACAATTATTCTCACCTTCCATCTTGTGAGATCTTGGAAAAGTGATTAGGACATCAGTCTTGCATGCAAATGCTTCCACTATTCTTGGGAATGATTATTGGATCAATTGCTCTTGTGTTACAAGATAATTTAGTCTGGTTAAGAAACTATTAGTAATGGAAGAATTATAGTAAGATCTCGCTGTGGGTGAAGTTCAAAGAACAACCAGAAGTTACATAATAACACAATCCCTAATCCAAAACCATTGGGATCTTTTAATATCAGCTCAAATATATGGCTTTGCAAAGTACTTTGAAAGTCAAAAATTGACTTTAGTTTATTTAAAATTGTTTTCAGAGGTGGTCATGATATACAGTGATGAAGACACGTGCTATAAATCACAGAGAAAAATAAAAGTCAGCCAAATACTGTAGCCATTTATCTTTTGAGTGAAAAGTATATGCTGACTCAGGCAGTGGTAAATGGCTTGGTTAGTTAAGGACTACAAGGAAAAAAACTGGCTAATAAATCTATAGAGGCCAGGTGGTAGTGGTACACACCCTTAATCACAATACTTGGAGCCAGTAGCAGGCAAACTCTGAGTTCAAGACTAGCATGGTCTACAGAGCTAGTTCCAAGACAAACTAGGGGTACACACTCACATATCCTTTGCAGTGAAACACACATTCACCAGCCCAATGGAATTCTGCATATTCACTGATTAATGAATTCTTTTCAAGCAATATTCTTAAGGCAAAGGCAGATTTTGGCCCACAAAAGCAATATTAACATAGGGAAGAATCTGTATTTGTTGACTTGTTTTACACAGTGCAATATCTTTGCCTCATGTCTCTATCTGCACTTTTGTTAAAAAAAAAAAAAAAACAACAAAACTTTTTGCCATCTAAGCTTTTCTTTCAGATGAGAGAGGACTTGGCTATGAACTGCATTTAACATTATCTTCTGTACTTATTTACTTACTGTTATGGGCTTTTCTTTTCCTTGGGTATATTTGTTTTCAGTGTAACCACATTTATTTGAAATTTTCATGGATAAAACCCAGTCCCTGAATCTCCTCCATGTTGAATACAGCCTATTCTTAACAGGAATTAACATTTTGCCACAACACTAGATAAGGGAAGGCATTATCAGCATACAGTATAGAACCCTGCAAAAAGTAAACACAAAATTAGAATAAAATGTCTAGTTTACAGGTGGGAAACTTAGATATTATATACTGTCATTTTATTATTAACCACGTTCTGTTGTCTTAAATAGAAAGTTCAGTATTTAGAAGTCATTAAACCTATATCTGTAGTGAGCTTGTACAGACACAGGCAAAAAATATACTATTTAGTTACTTAAGAGATTGGAGACTACCTTTGATCTGAATTTACTTTGAGATCTTAATGGAAACCATATTTTCTGGTTCATATAGCATCATAAACATTGAATATTCAGTACTTTTGGCTGTCTCAGTCTTGGAAAATGAAAATACTGACAGAGTTAGACTTCTGGATGCTATTAAAGTCAAAATGAGAATTTTAAAGACATGTGATTTTTGGGTTTTGAAATAAAAACTCATTTTAATCAATTAGATTTAAAAATTGATGTATAGGTAGAACATAGACTAAATAAACACAGAATTCACTTTGTCTTACTCCTAATGTCTTATTACACTGCATGTACTTTCCTTGTATCCTTCAATATTTCACACTGTGGAAATTGTATCTGTTACTTCAGTATATGCATTGTATCAAACTAATTGTGATTACATTTCTGTAGCAGTATTTCTGTGGTACTAAAAAGAATATACAAAAAAGGAATTTACCACTGTGGGAAACAAAATTATTTGAGCTGTGTGATAGATAGTTCGAACAATTTATTTGACTACTGAAAAGAGGGAATGAGATGTTTGAAGTCCCTAAATTTCAATATAATGAAATCAGAAGTTTTGCAAAAATCACATTTAAAAAACAGAAGTATGTCAACTTAAAAAAAATCTGTGACATTGATATGAAATAAACTAATATCCCTGAAAACAGAAATTATATTTAGGTGTTGGATAAATAAGACTCAAGGAAAGGACACTGGTTGAATTTAACATTTTTAGATTCTATAGTCTGTGGTTTTGAATGTTATGTTTGTCTTAATATTAAAAGAATCAGAATTCTAAGAGTTGAGTTTTTTTTTATGTTACTAGAACATATTTAATTTTCCAAGTGCAGTAAAGCAATACAGTCACAGTAGAAACAAGAGACACTTGGGGACCAAACAGAAAGGGGATATATTAATTTCAATCATATCAATAAAACCCAAGAAAATTACTGAACTGAGTCACACATCATATAATAGAGATTTAAAAACTATTTTAAAAAGTAAGACTCAACCTATGCAATTCTGTGAGTGACATATTAAATAGAAACATGAATAATTCAAAATCAACATTTTTTTGGTACAAATTTCTTTTAATTTTTTATAAAACAATCTTTTCTCTTTTTACATACCAGTCCCAGTTTCCTCTTCTTCCCCTCCCCCCACTCCTCTACCTTCAACCTACCCTATCACCACTCCTCAGATAGGGTAAGGCTTCCTGTGGGGAGTCAACGAAGTCTGACACATCACATTGAGGCAGGACCAAGCCCCACCCCACCCTACCAACAAAGGAGGATGAACAAGATATCCCTCCATAAGGAATAGGCTCCAAAAAGCCAGTTCATGCACCAGGGATAAATACTGGTTCCACTGCCAGTGGCCCCCCAACTACCCAAGCCACACACCTGTCACCCACATTAAAAGGGTCAAGTTTGGTCCTATGCAGGTTCCGCAGCTGGCAGTTGGAAGTCAGTGAGCTAGCTCCAGACAGTCTACTTCTTTCTCTGGTCTTTATTGGCTACTTTTCCAATTAACACTGGACTGCCTTGAACGAATATGACATCTTTATGATTACATGTCAAGTGTCATTCTGGGTTTTGATCCTACTGCATGAACTGGCTTTGTGGGAGCCTAGGCTTGTTTGGGTGCCCACCTTCCTAGACTTGGATGGAGGGGGAAGGACCTTGACTTCCCACAGGGCAGGGAAGCCTGACTGCTCTTTGGGCTGAAGAGGGAGAGGGAGGGGAGCTAGGGAGGAAGAGTGAAATGGGAGGCAGAGGCAGGGAGGAGGCAGAAATTTTTAATAATAATAAAAAAAATGCCAAAAAAGTTGAGATTTTTTAATTATAGAAACAAACTGGGGACCACACACAGTTAGGAAATAGGAAAATTATGAAACTAATTATTCCAGAATTACACTTTCAGTGCAGAATTTGATGTCCTTTAAAATAGTAGGCAGAAATCTGATTGAGAGGGGAAGAAATTAGCCTTGTAAACTTCAACATTTGATGTCCAGTGAAAGACAAAGTAGGTTAACAGCTAAGATTACATGAAATGATTAATGACAATGTCAGATCTATTTCAGAAGGAGATATCACTGCGGCTAAAGTGTCTGAGACTTATAAGCCCTTTATTGAAAAGACATCAAGAAAGACAGTGATCAAGGTCAACACTGACTGAAAACTCCGACCAATATAATGACATGGGCAATTGGATACTTCAAACATTTTATCAAGCAGGAAAATTGAATTACTGAGAACAAGAACACTGTGAAACATCAAAACTCACAAGTATATTATGGCCAACTGTTTTTATTTATTTTTTTCAGAATTTTCTCCAATCAGACATGAGAGAACAGTGACCTAATCACAACTACTCTGTCCATTGCTAATGTTTAAATTTGGTTAGTGTGGTTGGGCTAAATAAGTATGTTTTTATCCAGTTATACTTTTCAAGAGCAACATGCACAGTAGATGGTTATTCAATACCAAATGGTTGTCACTGAACACAAATATAAAAATAATGTTATTTTGACTTAGCAGGATATATTTAAATATATATATATATATGTATATATATATATATGTGTGTGTGTGTGTGTGTGTGTATGTGTGTGTATGTGCTTATAAAAATACTCAACAAAAACAGAGTCCACATAAAATCTAAATGAGTTCAAGTAGGGGTTGTATGGGAGAGTTTGGAGTCAGGAAAGGAAAGGACGTCACTATTTAGTCATTTTATAATTTCAACAATAAATAAAATATATAATTAAAATTGCATACTCACACAGGTTACCTACTGCCTATGTTATGCACACTCCTCAACTTGCAGTCATTTCTTCTCACAATAAAATTATTATAAAACAATAACAGTAGGTGTCAATCATGAATTTAACACAGAAAACAATAAAGCAGTATAGCTTAGTCTAACATTCATTCAATGTGCTACAGCACTTTCATTAACCTACAATGGCGGAAAATCAACCCACACAAAGACTATTTTGAGATAAATTGTTGAAAGCCTCATATAATTTATTGAACATATGCATAATGAAGCTGCTGAGAACACAGTTAAGGGAGAGTATTGATTACTGAGTATTGTGCTTGCAAGGTTGACTGGGAACTCTGGCTTTATAATGCTGACCATATTTCCAAGCATCAATAGTACATGTAGCTAACCTGGAAAGAGGTCACACTTCAAGTTTGAAGTATGACTTCTACTTACACATATAAAATTCATTTGAAAGGTCAAAAATTAATACATTGAGTCATTGTAAATTCTGGGCTTTATGGGTTCATTAGGTAGTAAAATATCAAGGATAATGAGGATGATCTAATGTCTTGAAGATGGAACATATAATAAAAATTTGAGGAGATTGATCAAAGTTTTAATGGAGAAACAAAATCAAGTGTGATGCCTAGTCTGCAAAGTCTTTCAAACTTGTTATAGCTCCCTTGAATTGAACATTTGGAATAAACTCATTAATGAACTTAAAGTCTAGTTATATTAAACATGCCCATCAGAAACCAACAATGATGTTTGGCTTTTATGTTTCATAATTCTTACTAATAGATTTAAGCGAGTTAGTAAATTTTCATCTCATTTTCATCATTAAAGTTTTTGTTGTGTTCTGTATGAATATTCTGTCATTCTTCATGCTATACTTAACCTGTCTTTTATTTTGGTAGTAGTAATAATGACTTTATAATTCATCACTCTAAATAAAATATTCCAAGAAAAGAGACCCACTATAAAACTTTAGAAATTAGAGTGTAACTATATCTTTGTGATTGAATGTTGACTTATGATGTTGACGCTTTTGTGTTAATTCCCCAAACCTGCAAACTAAGGTGGTAAATATTTGTAGATGCATATGTAATATCTATAGTAAGTATACATATCTAATACTTGATCATTTTCAGACTGTGGAATAATCCTCTTTTACACAGTAAAGATTTGTCGCTCGAATTGGTTTAATAAAATGCTGATTGGCCAGTAGCCAGGCAAGAAGTTTAATAGGGCCAACCTAAGGATGATGAGAAGGAGAAGGGCAGAGTCCAGATTGCCAGTCAGATACAGAGGGAGCCGAGATGAATGCATCATGCTATTAAAGCTACTGCCATGTGGCAGGGCATAAATAAGGAATATGGGCTAATTTAAAATGTAAGAGCTAGTTGGTAATAAGCTTGAGCTAATGACCAAGCATTTACAATTACTATAAGCTTTTAGTGTTTATTTTGGACCAGAGGATAGACAGAAAATTCCAATAACATCTTCAGATCATTTATTTATCATTTGTTCTTTTTGTAATCTCATAAATATACATTGCATTTACATAAGTTTCTTCTCCTCCCTCACCAATAGTTTACATGTGACCTTGATAGCTATAGTGGGGCAGAGAGTCAATACTCTTTAGGAATATTTGTTATGTTGATCATGCCCCAGAGGATGGCTTCACATGCACGTGCACACAGGAACAACTAGTTAAGACTCAATAGCTTATAAAAGTAAAATAATACAAAATAAAGTCAGACAGTGTATATACTGAGGCAGATAGGGGGGTAGCATAGAGAACACAGGACAGAATATGAACAAAATAAATTGTTATAAACAAGAAATTTTCAAGCCAAGCAGTAATTTGCACACCTTTAATCCAAGAACTCAGGAGGCAGAAGCAGGCAGATCTCTATGAATTTGAGGCCAGCCTGGTCTAAAAGAGCTAGTTCCAGGACAGGCTTCAAATCTACACAGAAAAACCATGTCTTAAAGAAAAAAAAAAAACAGAATTTTAAGGAACAAAACATTTGTTACTTGCAGTTTGCTTCTTTTAGCATTTAAAGATATTTCCTATTTTTAAAAATGAGAAATTGGTGTTCACCAGAACTGTATTTCCTATATATAATGTCACTTTACTCTGGATTAGCTTTTTATCCACTTTAATTATGTGACAATTTTTATTGAACAATTACATTTATTATTTATTTATTTCAGGTATCTCTATTCACTGTATTCAACACTATTGAAACTTATGCTAAAAATTTGTACTTTTCAGCTATGAAATCTCTGTGTTAATTTTTATTTCCATATTTTTGCAAATATTTTCTTTATTAGAAGACAATTCTTCCCCTATTTCATTTTAAAGTTATGAAAATTTTTCTAATTTTATTTCTGATAATTTCAAAATATAAGAAATAATTTCCATTGACACTGTTTAAAATTTCTTCTTCTTTCAAACAATATATTACAACCACACCTCTACATCTCCCAGTTCCACTACCCAACTCCTCTCTCCCTAGATATACTCTTTCTCCATTTTTCTTCAGAGAAGTACAGTCCTCCAGGCATGTGAATGAATCATGCCATAACAAGATATAATGAGACTAGACACAAACCCTCATAACAAGTTTGGGTAAGGAAACCCACTAGGAGGGAAAGGGTCCCAAGAGCAGGCAAAAAATTCGGAGACATCCCCACTCTCACTGTTAGGAATCCCACAAAGGAGCAAGCTACCAACTTTAACATAAGTCAGAACCCAGAGCCAGAGAAATTGAGTAAAACTAGGAGAACATGATCCACAGAATCAACCAAGCAGGGTCATAGTGGCCCATGGAGACTGAAGTGGAAACCATGAGGCCTGCATGAGTCTGTACTAGGTGCATTGACTTTTTTATATAATCATTTTAGGATATATATTTGTGTCTCTTCATGACCCAGGTAGTATTTTATTTTCTTCTGAAGTTATATCGTTGAGAATATATTAGCGTAGTCATTGTTTCCCTCAATGCTGCACATTTTTAACAATTGGTTAAAAACTGGGACATCCACAAGCTGAAAAGTCTGGGTCTTCCTCTGGAGTTCACATCTCAGTCACTTTTAGCTTTCTTTAGTTGCACAGGAAGAGACAACATTGCTTCTGGACCAATATTTGTATTATTTATACAAAGAGATTTTAGCCTCTGAAACTTCCTTAGAATTATTTTTCCAATTGCTTTAATTTGTATTTCCTTATCTTTTGTATTAAAATTACTATGAATCTTGCAAGGTATGATCAAGCCACAGGAGATAATTGCAAAATGCCTAGAATCATGACCGCAAAATATAAATAAAAAAGAAAATAGACCAATTGCTGGTTTCTCAGAAAAGGTCTGATTTACTTGAGATAAGATTCTGTTTGTTCACTTCCCCAAAGTGTTAGATAATCTAATTTTGTCCAGAGTATACAACTGTTCTCTGTCAAACTGTAGCTTTGTTGGTTCTTACACACATTGAAAGCCTACACAGTATAGACTACAATGATCAGCATTGGTGAATACTGGTGATCTCCTCTTCCAAAACCAAATTTCTCTTTTGCCCAGATGCTGTACTAAAGTGCTGATGTCATCTTTATTTAAACTTGATAATTGCATTGATGATATATAAATTTCTATAATGTTAGACAAACACCACTTTTAGTAATTTAGGTAACACAATAAAATGTGGGATATATTTAATATAAAATGTCTTAAGAACTCATTTTGACAAATTAACAGATTTAGAGCAAAGGAGAATCCTGGTAGTAAGGTAGAATCCACAGAATACACTCTTCTTGGGTTAAAATACTAAGAATAATTTCCTTTTCTGATGATATTGATAGCCACAATTATTCTTTTTGTTTGATTCTCTATAGTCATCTAATTATTTTATCCTAAGCCACTCATTTAGATTAATTACTTTGACATGTAATTTTCTTGAAATTTCCATTGATCAGTTTTTAAAGGAAGTTTTAGAGTAAATAGTCATGTACCCAAATATTAACTGTTTTCAAAACAAGACGTTTTTGCATTTCGAAGTTTCTCCTCCACCAATATATGATCACAGTCATATATCCATTTGCTACTATATTTAAACTTACATCTGTTAGTTCCAGGATATAAAATAAATAAGCAATACATTAAGAAACTGGGGAGATCCATCGAAGATAATAATAACACCATAAAAATTAATATACACAACAAATTCAACTACACACATATAACACAGAGAGTGAAAGTAATGTCCTAAAACAATCTCACTTCCTAAAATTTTGGAGGAAAGAGAAGAACCCTAGGAACTTTAGGTGATTATTTATAGTGTCCATATCCAAATGTCATCAAACTTCAATGAGATCTAAAATACAGACTTCCTACCTATTTTATTGTCACATTAAGCTAGCAGAGCAAGATTCAATTTTATAACTAGAGCTTCTGGATATCTTTCTTTATGAAAAAGGTTTCTGAATATAATTAATGGTGTTATAGTTGTAACAAAATATTAACAATTGCAAGGGTCTTCCTAGTTACATCACTTGGTGATCATAGTAGAGGAGAAAAAATTTAGAGTTAGTAATAAGGATACATTTATGGGTGGGCAAAGTTGGAGTCATAAAAATGGGTTATGAGTCTAAGAATGCACATATCCTGTTGTCAATGTTAAAGAACAGAAGAAAGTAATAAATTTTTGAAAGCCCCGAAAGATGCAGGCTAACCACTTTTGACATAAATATTCCAGTCTACAGAATTTTGTGTTATCTTGTGTTCTGGAAATTCTATTACATTAATATTATTTAGTTAATAAGTTATTAAGAAAAATGTGAATATTTAGCAAGGGTACATACTATAGAAAAATATAAAATATGTTGAAAATACATTAAACAATCATAAGTTAATTCTGATATCCACAAAACAAAATATTGAAAGCCAAAGTGTAAAAGTAAGTCATTAGTTAATCAAATTGAAGAGATGTATCTCCCTTCAATTATATTAACATATTAAGCAAAATCAGGCTCAAATGTGTAAAATTAATTTCCATTCTTTAAAAGGATTCATAAATGGAGAAATAGCTTACATTAACTTACAGTATTATCTTGTAAAGATCATAGGAAACAGAAAGACAAAATGAAATAGAAATGATCTTGCATCTTATAATTTTGGATTTTAGAAGTCTGCTGATAAATTATTTGAAAACTTTATCAATAGAGAAACCCTGTCTTGAAAAACCAAAAAAAAAACTTTATCAAGTTTCATGTTTGTGATTCATATATTTTCTGAGTGTGATATATTTACATAAATAATTTATATAAAAATTAAAATGGTTTTTACATACAAGAACCTTCTAAACTTCAAATAGTGGAGTTACAGAATAATATTAAGCTGGTTTATCTGCAAAGAGTACAAAATTCAATGAAATTTTTTATAGAGAAAAATTGAACTTTGAATGACTTACTGGTTTATTCACTAGTTGCTGGGAAGTAGCCGACATGATGTGTGTTGGCAGAGAGAGGTAGGAAATCTCACCTCACCAAGAAGTTGCGGGATGAATGATTAGAAATGTAATTATAGTGTTTCACTACAAGAACCTCATTAGGCAATCACACTATATGAGGGCAATATAATTTGATGATTTCACCCTCAGAAAGCAAACTTTTAAATAATTCTGAACCTTAATTAAGGGGATTTGGAAGCAATAACTTTAATACTGATCATTAATCAAAACACTGGGTAGTAAACAAGAGATGCCGAAAACCTGAGATGAGCTTGAAATTAAGTCACTGGATGGAGGTTCTGAGAAGGGCAAAGTGATGTGGTAATATGCAGTATTGTTTTTAGGGAGATAATGCTGTTTCTATGTGTATACTTTGTTTATTATGTTGCATAATTAATGTCCTTTCTACATTTTCCGAGATACCTATAAATATGCACCTATGTAGTATATAATTTCCTGGTAAAATAGTAAAACAATTTGTCTAGTTGACCCAAAAATATAATTAAAATTTGTTTTATTTAAAAAAAACATTCAATTTTAGTTAATATGTGAAACAAGCTTATTGTTTAAAATAACTGTTTATTGTACTTCAAAAGAAACTTGTTCCCGGGATTGGGAATTTTGTTCTGCAGTCCTAGTGAGAAGCACTGTCAGTAATATTACTCCCTTTAAGTTATATAAAATAATTCTTTAAGACGATATCAAATAATGTGTCCCTCCTCCTCCTGCACTGACCTTAATTCCTCTTTCCCAGTAGGATTCTTCTGCCCTGTTCTTCCCCAGCTGGAGACTTATTTCGGATTTTTCTACTTCCAGTTATGTCTTTTGTTTCTTTCTATTCTTTTTGGGGAATCCCTCCAACCATGGCCATTTTCTCTTATGCTTTCTGTGGTTGTATACTCATATGTTGTATGCTGACATTTAAAGACTTGCAGCTGTGAGTAACAGATAAGTAGAACCTGTAAAATTTGTCTTTATGGTCACGGTAATTTTACTTAATGTTGACAGAGGTTTTCTGTCCCACCCAATCACACAGCCATTCAGTCCCTAAGAAACACACACAGGCTTACATTATTTACAAACTGGTTGACCTATTAGCTAAGACTTCTTATTAACCCTTATAACTTACATTAACCCATAATTCTTGCCTGTATTAGCCATGTGTCTTGGTACCTTTTAACAGTGAGGCATTCTCATCTTGCTTCTTCTGTATCTGGGTGATGACAGCAAACTGAGTCTTTACTCTCCCAGAATTCTTCTGTTCTCATCAGCCCATCTCTACTTTATGCCTGGTCACCCCATCTATACTTCCTGCCTGGTTACTGGCCAATCAGGATTTTATTAAAATGATACAAGTGACAGGGTACAAGATCATTGTCCCATAGCACTTGCCCCTTTTTTTCCAAAACAAGAATTCTGAATCTAATCTCCTTTGTTTACCTTTTCTTCAGACTATTATCTATAACAACTTGTAAGCAACACTCTAAACAAAGATAAACGTCCATATTCTGTATTTTTTTTTTGGAATATGGGTATAGTTTTCTAGGCTACTTTCTGCTGATTGGGGGCACTGATAATCTTATGGTGACCTAAAGAAGATTTAGAATTATGATCAAGTCCTAACTGGAGTAACCTGTAAGACTTGATCATCTCAGCCAGCAGTCTTGAAACTGTCCTGGATGTAGAACTCAGAGGAAACTCCAACACAGGTGCTTGAAATGTTGGATCATCTAGACCGTCTGCTTCTATCAGGTTCTTCAGGGGGTCTTCACTGATCATACTTGATTTTTGTTAATCTAAAATGAATCCACAGCCTCTCATTTCTTATGGAAACAAAAGCAAAACCTTTTCTACAAAGTAATATTTCTTTGACTTAAATTTTGAAGTCAAGGCATTTTAAAAATATGTTTGTTAAAAGAATCCAGCAGCATTTAAAATCAAATGTTATTTGATTCCTCAGCATTCAAACAATTCAAAGACAACACAATACAGTATCCAGATTGTCTGTGTATATTTCATCTCTATGTGGCTTTATTTTAAACTCTGTTTCTTTTATATTTATTTATGTATGTATGTATGTATTTATTTATTTATCTATCGAGACAGGGTTTCTTTATGGCTTTGGAGCTTGTCCTGGAACAAACTCTTGTAGACCAGGCTGGCCTCAAACTCACAGAGATCCTGCTGCCTCTGTCTCCCAATTGCTGGGATTAACGGCATGCACCACCACTGCCCAGTCCCTTAATTTTTGATTATTTGAGAGAGGGCTTCTCTGTGTATCTTTGGCTGTGCTGGAACTCACTCTGTAGACCATACTGTCCATGAACTCACAGAGATCTACCTGCCTCTGCCTCCAAGTACTGGGATTAAATGTGTATGCCACCATACCCAACGTATCTCTCTCTCTCTGTCTGTCTGTCTTTCAAAGATTTTATCCTTTCTCTTTTCTCACCCAAGCTACATATATTTTTAATCACATTGTAAATCATTTAAAGGTTTTTTTTAAATATGAATCTTTCTTTACTGTATATCTATATTCTTCTGACCAAACAAGTCTTAAATTTGCTAAGTGCTATGGCTAGGATTAAAGCCATGGCTTTGATGGCTGGATCCACCCCATTACTTAGCTTTCTAAGAGTCTTGCTTCATGGTGGAATTATTTGCTGGAGCCATGTTTATTGTCCCAACTTTATGGAGTTCCAAGGTCCCCACCCGGAAGCATGCTGTTGGCTATTCATAAACATCATTCAGTGTTTTGTGGTGAGGCCTTTTAAAAGGACTGCGAGGGTTTTACAGCTAAAACTAAGTCAGGAAGTCTCTCTTAAATGAGATATACTTGCCTCTAGCAAACAGAGCCCACCTGAGAAAATGTTGCTACCAAGAAGCCATGATTAACTCTGTTCTTTTGTGTCTAGAATTTTTGTCCAAGCTCTCTTCAAAGACAGGACAACTGTATCATTAGGTTAACATAAGTTGTTTTTATGAAAATGGAAGTAATGAATAGAAGTTCAAATTATATATTTTAAATTTGTTTACATTATTTGTACACCTATACAAAGATATTTTGTCAGGTTGTATATATGCATGTTTCTAACTCAGTTTAGGGCATTTGTATATTGATACAAATTTAAGGATATATTTTCATATTGTATTACATATTGCTCCTACCTCTGATCAAGATACTTATATATTATTTACATTTTGAGGTCATTGTTGCACATTTGTTTGCAGATTATTTAATATTCTTACATGAAGTTTTACTCTTTATGTTGTACAGGTATTAATTATTATAGGTAAAAAGTTGTTCATGTTCTTTGTACATATAGTCAGATCAATTAGGTTCTTTATCACTTAGGTTCGTAAATACATAGAGATTATATTCTGTCCAGATAGGTATTCTTCAACCACTTCAAGGATCTGTGGAACATGACATTTAAATAATTTAGGGTTCTGTTGACATAAGACATGATTGCTCTGACATCACCAATCTATTCCCGAGAGATGTTGAGCACCAAAGACACTCCACTTGGAGCTTGTTTTCTTCTTGGCAAAACTAGCCTTTGGGCAAGGAACTGACAATAAGAAACAAAATTCATTTAAAAATCAAATCCATTCATTGATATTTTTATGTAACCTAAATATAAAGAACATGTTCAGTAAGGTAAGAAAATTTCTCCTTCTATGGAACAAATTAATCCTAATTATTATAACAATGATAAAGTGTACATGTCTCTTCTCCCTAGTACCCAAGAATAAAATGAGTAATTTTGGCAGCAACAAAAGAAACTATTTGAATGCTGATATAGTATATAGAAATTAATAAACATTGCTTCAGGAAGGAAGATGATCCTTTAAGTTATGGGTTATACTTGGGATTTTATAAAGAAAAATAGTAATTTCTCAATATAATGATTTATTTGAAAATTAAAGATATGAAACTTATTTTAATATAACTTCTACATGCACAATTGTTCTATCTTCTAACAAGAATGACTGCTCATCTACTTAGCTTTGTGGATTTGCATTTGCTGCATGTGGCACTGCCATTTGGTTAAAGAAAATAGCTTACCTTCTCAAATGTGTGAACATTATGCTCCTTTCTAGTACCATGACAGACAGAACCAAATATTTTTCAAACTGGCATGCAGGTACTTCATTACAATTTCATTTATTTGTTTTTTGTTGTGACTGTTGTTTTGTTGTGTTGCTGTTCAATTTTTTTGAAATAAATTCTCATTATGTAACCCTGGCTATCTTGGTTCCAAAGGTAAAATATAGGCTTGCCTCAAACTAAAACTCACAAATATCAGACAACTCCTGCTCCCTGAGTATTGAGATTAAACTTCTTTCAATTATGCCTCATCCTCAGAGAAAATTCTGAGCACATATCTGGATATATCCTTTAGGTAAATCATCCAACTTGGCTCTCTTTGACTAAAAATTAATGGTCCCTTAAAAATTATACCAAAGAAATCTATAGACCATTAATTATTTATTAAAGTATATACTTTGATTACCAGCCATAATTACCTGTTTCATTTGCCATGAAGAATATATTTATTCATATTTTCATATAATTATGTAATATTCCTTAATAGCATTCAGCAAAAAAGAAGCTAAATATTTAGGATTGGGATTGTAATTTAATCAGTGACCTTCATCAGTATCTTACAGCATATTCAAATACAGTTAAAGTAGTAGCTTACTATTATATGTCATAAAAATATAGCAATTATTTTTAATAGAATTTGTTCAATGTTTTATTCATACAGATTAAGATTAAAATAATTTAATGCTGATTAACTTATTTTAAAATAAATAAGTATGTTTGTGCCTTAAGGTTTGAGAGAAAAATTTATAAAATGTCAATATTAAAGCTGAGAAATATAAACAGAATGTCTGCAATTACCTTTAATTAGCTATCAAACACCTATCAATTCAAAAGCTCTTATATAGTGATTTAAATTACTACACTGACATTGCATTTTGGAGATAAATTGCTGCGGAGTTTCTTCCTACTAAGACAAAATCAAGAACATCATTCTTATCAGAAGGATATGGGAGAGCATTAAGTGCTGTGAAAGGCACGGGGAATTATGGAGTGTGTACTTTACAACGGCATTCTCTGTTTCTTCAGTAAATGTCACGCATAAGAAAACTAGTTCCTCAGCTACCTAGTCTTTGTTCAAGGTGTCTAGTAGTAGTAGCTTAGAGTTAAACAAGTGTTTGCTAACCTGTATAATATGGAATTTGGGACTGAGTTAGATTGAAGAGGTCTGTGAAACGGCATCAGTCTTTTCAAATTAATACTTCAAACATAAGATTTATTTACCTGAGGTTCAATCGTCATAACTGTTCAGTGGTTTGCCCGAGGCAACACAATACATGTACTTTAAGGAATTAACTGAGCCAGATATGAAAATGCAACTCTCTAAATTTACATCAGTCAAAAAGTAAAAAAAATAAATAAATAAATAAATGTGACTGTCTGATTTGGATATTAAAAATTCCATATTACATTGAATTTACTTTGAGTGTGTAAGTGTGTGTGTGTGTGTGTGTGTGTGTGTGTGTCAGTGAGAGGGGAGAGGTCAGAAAACAATATACTTAAAATGCCCATCAATGGTGATCAAATTCAGCTTAGGCATCACATGCTTTTATAAGGTCAATATATTGAGGACTTTAAATCTTGTTTGTATCTCTTGGGTTTTGTCAAGAAAAAAGTAAATATTATTTTATAATGGTTTCAGTATAACTGGCTTGGATAATGTACAAATAACAGTAGCAAATGTTTTCAGTTTTATATTTAAAAGATGTAAATATGAACTGATACCACCATATGGTCAAAATCCTCAAGGAATTCCTGGAAATTTGACATCTGTGAGCTACATTGCAACAGGATTCTTGAGAACCATTGAGGAGTCAGAAGCGATAGTTGCAGTCTCTAATATTGCAATGATCATGAAGCCTACTATTCTCATGTGTTGAGGCTGCAGGTGCATGTCTCTGTGCTCAACTACTTTATTAACAGAACTGACTGTCATATTATTGTATGAGTTATTAGTGTTTAATTTTATTATTTGAAAGCATTTATTACTTTCTGTAAAGAAAAAGCTTCCAGTCTTACTTCTAATAAATTAGTTTACAATATATTAAGCTATTACTTTGTGGTAGAGTTCTGTTACATCACCCAGTGGATGCCCAATGTTATGCTTTCAATAGGTTCTTTTAGAGTACATAAGAAAAAGCAAAAATTTTAGGGTCATACAATTTAGCTAAGAAATAAGAGATAAATTATATGGTATACATTTTATTCAAAGAATGGTTACAAAAAAATCTATCTATAAAATATGTCATTTAATATATATACATATATTAGATGGTATATTATATAGCTGTTGAAGGCTGACAGAAAATTCATATTGAAGGTCAAGAAACTAGAAAAAATACAGAGAAATGAAGGACTACTCAGGTATATCCAAAAATAGTTGCAGGTTAAAGTAGTGATCTATGCATCCCTTCTCAAAACAAATTTATTAAACTATAATCTGCTGACTTTTACAGGTGAAACATTTCAATAATCCTTCTAATTGTGTTATGTATAATGAGCTCATTTTTTTGATAAAACAACTTTACTTTTTAGATCTATTAGCTGTAGCAGGATTCCTAAGTGTGTACAACTAGACAGTTTGTACTTTTTAGAATACTACTACTATTTATATTAGTGCTTAGATTTTGTATGGGGTTTATTTTTCTTCTCTATTGAATATGATAAAAATGTAATGCACTATCATTCAGTGAGGGAAATGGATAAAATTTCTGAAATATTTATACTAATCAATATTCACACTACAGGAAGGGTTACAAGGTCCTCATATTTTTCACCAACATTTTATTTTTTGTATTTTTCCTTATAACTAGTCTCATGAAGTGATTTGATATTTTAATATAGGATTTTTATTTTTATTTTTTCATATTTTATGATTAACAAGATTTTTTATTCTTCTGAACTTTTTATATTTTGGGGGGATATTTTTTTCAGAAAGTGGGAACACTTGAAATTTTGCTATTTATATTTTATTATTAGTTCCTAAGATTATTATATACAATTTATTATTATGTACATAGTTTGCAAATAATTGTCAAAATCTGTGTTTTTTTTCTCCTTTTCCTTGTCTGAAGCCATTTGTAGCACAATAGTGCATAATTTTCATAATATATAATTTATGTACCTTTTATTCTGTCATTTAGATTTTGGCATTATGTCTAAGAAGATATTCCTCCTTCTGGGTATTTTTCCTAAGATCTATCTATTATTAGCTTTAATATTCATCTTTATGTTTTATGTTTTTATGCTTAAGAATGTCATTTTGCATATAGTCATATTGCAGCCCTATTCAATATTCAGAATATGTGAGAGAAAAGTCCCTGAGACAAATGTTGAATCCTTAGCTTTCACACAGCCCTCAATTACTAATATGTTTACTGTGGTTCAAGAATGATTTTATTGTGGTTATAATTTAGGCAAAGTAAAAGAAAAAAGTGGGAATCAGAGTGTGAGGGTGGTGGCAATAAAACTTTTTGAAACAAATTCTTATATTTTCATTTTGCAGCATGGAGCAGAGTTCTGTGATGATAAAGGTCATGGTGTGAATATGGAGAGGTTGTCTTATAGCTAAATGAAAGTATGTCACTGGAATTGAGGTCAGCAAAGTGTAAGGCCTGGTACTACTGTGAAAATGGATTTTAATGTAAAAATGTAGAGAAGACTTATGTTATCCATAAATATTTAATTCAGCATAAAAGATTGTGCAAGTCAAAGTAACAATCTCGCTTAAGGTTTTTAGGCCATTGCAGGCCTAGGATAGTGAAGTTACATAACGAAGAATCAAAGACTTGTATATCTGTCATCAGTTGTTGCTGCACCAAGTATATGATGATCTCTGTTACTGAAGACATCGGAACTTGCTACATCCTGTGCAGTGATCTGTGATGAGAAACTGTCTTCAATTTACATTTTATAATTTGGACTTTGCACTCAAGGAAAGAAATAACGTAACATAATATAAACCTACCACACTGGAAGAACAAACGTACTAATATTTCAGTGTATGTAACGAGTATGTCAAGAAGATAGGCAACTAGTTCTTATTGTGGAATATTGATGTGGGAGTGTCATATCAATCTGTTGATTTCATTGGTTAAAATAAAGAAACTGCTTGGCTGATCCTGATAGGTAAAAACATAGGTGGGAGGAGTAAACAGAATAGTATGAGGACAGGAAGAGGAAGTGAGCTCAGAAAGAATGCAGCTCCGCTCAGAGCCAGATGCTTCAGACAGAGAGGCCATGCTCCCCTCGCGATAGCTCTGCTCTCTGAGGCAGAAGCATGAAGCTCAGACCCAGGATGGAGGTAGGCTAGAATCTTCCTGGTAAGCGCACCTCATAGTGCAACATAGATGATAAGAAATGGGTTAAGAGGTTGAAGCTAATGGGTCAAGCAGTGTTTAAATGAATACAGTTTGTGTATTGTTATTTCGGGCATAAGCTAGCCAGGCGGCCTGGGTGTTAGGGATGCAACCCTGCTGCCCCTATTTCAACAGAATATTATTTTAAGGTATGCTACTTTTGTTTGTGCTCTGGAAGATTTATTTAATGATGCAAAGATGTGTTTGATTAAATAAAATTTATCTAGTATCACAGAGTTGAGTCGGCAACTAACTGACAGGAAGTGGTAGGGAGGAGTCAGGTGGAGAGGGATTTTTAAGGAGGGGCAAGGAGAAGAACCAGGACTTTGGAAAGGAGGCAAAGAGAGGAATTGAGCTATTTGCTCTTCAGTCTCTCTGAGGAGCAGAGTTCCACCTCATCATTTGTTTCTTGAGTTCTTCAGTGGGACAGAGATTTTGTTAAGTTTCCATCATATATTGGAAAGAGTTAGTGCCTTGGCGGAGGGGGGGGGGGAGGACAGATTTTCATTAGGCTGCAAGTCTTGCAGCATAATCTCTGTTGATAGCTACAGAGTTGCAGTTGCTGATTCAGACAGTCATGGCTTAAAAGGCAGCAGAAAATTTAAAAAAGGACAACAAGCTCTTTCCATTCCTCACGACCTATGAAGCGATCAAAGGAGAATGGGTAATGGAGTTAAATAGAGATTAATAAAGAATATTAGAGGATGCAAGGTATTTTCAGGAAAATAGAGACAGAGAACATTGATCATGTTGATTTCAGACATCTTTGGCTACAATAACACAATGAAACTGTGAAAAATTATACAAAAGACTTAATTTTTGTTTATATACAAATATAATTTTAGAAGGTGAGAAGCCCTAAAGGATAATGTGATTATTTACACATGTAGGAAGGCATTATTTTTAACATGCAGTCAACTCCCTTCCTACACTGTGTTCATTTGATTTCCTCTCACTCAATGTTCATATAAAAATAAAAGTGTGACCAATTCTGCACAAACTGCCACACTGAATACTACTTACTCCAGTTAACCCCAAAGTAATTCTCTCTGTGATACATGGATTGAAAGATGTCTACTCAGCTATTCTAGTTTTCTGTGAAAATGTTATGTTACATATTACACTAAATGTTAGTGGCCAAGGTATCAGGTAGTAAAAATTTATTGTCTTAATATGAGGTATATTTACTTATTCATTCCCAGTTACTGAAGTGAGTAATCTAAGCACATATAATTGGTGCTACCCCCCAAAATGATAGGGCAGAATATATCCTGCTCACTTCATAACTTCTCAATATAGGTACTATCCTCTGGGTTTCCTGGACTGAAGCTGCATAACAGTTTTCCTGATTTTTATTGTAAAGTTTCCTTATTTCCACAGTATTGACCACTCCTTAGCCTAATTGTACTCATAAAGATGCTATTTTCAAATGCAATCAAGCTCCCCAATTCTGTATACAACAACAGGGAGTTGAGATGAAAATATAATTAATTTTCTCATTATTGTCAGACAAATGAGGATGTAACTTAATACTGTGAAATTTACAATAATGAAACTATTCCTAGTTAATAATGGAGCTCTTGTATACAGCAAAGGGCATGGGATGTAGAAAATATCTGAGCTATATTTAAGACACTTCTAGTTCTTAAATTCTTCTATGTGTATCTCTTTCCTTCTGAGTTTAATGGAAACAGAGTACATTTTGACAAATTATTCATTTGTGCTCTTTTCCTTCTGCTTTCAGGTCACTGAAGGTAGAGAGCACTTAATTCAGCCGTTAACCATTTTAACCTGAGGGGGTGTTGAAAATAAATCCTCTTTAGAAGTCTCTGTAAGGTCCGTGGTTCAAACAGCCTTGAAGTCAATCATATTAACTAAAACATTTCCTACGTAGGCATCTATTAGAAAACTGATATCTCTATGATACTTCTTGACATTGTGAACTGCCATAATTTTAGCTCTACACAATGAGTATTAAAAGTTAAAATCTTTTCTGATTTTTTCTTTGAATAGTAGAAATTTCAAATGATAGTATTTTCTGTCTTTAAAAATTACTGACCTGTGTTTGTAGTTTCTCTACAAATCATATAACACATGTAATTATATATGTATGTATGTATGTTTATAGGTATTTATATGTGTGTATGTATGTAGAAACACACTTTACATTTTAAATAAAAGACCAAACTAAATCATGTATCTAATATCATTAGAGTTTTTCTTCAATAATGACAGAAATTAGTATTACTTGATTTAATTATAATTAGAAGTTTGAAATATACTTAAACTTATGTATCATTGAATCAGATGGCAAAATTTAGATCAAGCCAATATATATTGACTTAAGTATTGAATTCCATTCAAACTCCCTAAATTTCAGTTTTTCAGTCATCACATGTTTTAAATAAGCCAGCTCCAATTTTTTATGAAAGAAAACCATAGGATAAATGTGGACCTGAACTTGACTATTCTAAAGTAGGCAACTATGTTAATCCCTTTTGTCTATCTTTTTCAGCCTATTTTTAGTTTTATTGTTTGTGGTAGCTTTCTTGTAAATGATATTAGACTAATTATTCAATTTAGTAGATTAGTCAAATTTATAAAAGAAGGTGTCAAAATATTTCTTGCAAGGAACATATAGCTAGTATATAATAAGGATTAAAGTTTTAAAATGTTGGCATAATTTTTATTCTTATTATACTATGTGACACTGGAAAAAGAATTGTTTCCAAAACAAAATTGGCCTAGAAGCTTTAGAGTGTCCATAAAGATCCACCAACATCCATTCTGGATAAGCTGTTTTCACATATTGTATACTCCTACTGAACATTCATTGAATTAAAATAAAACTTAACTTTTAACATTCACGTCATCCACCACATGTATGCTGAAAGCTATTTTGTGGAGGAAGTGGGAATCACATACTTGCAAAGCTTCCTAGGTATAAACAATCCTGTGTCATTCAAAGCTGATGGAATACTTCTTACCACTCAGAGTAATGAAAGTGTGAGTGACTGTCAAAAGTTCCACCTGTTCTTTAAGTGCTACTTACTATAGAAAATCAAGATTACCAGAGAGATAGCTTTTTAAAAAAATAGAAATTTTAATGAAATATTCTACCTTGATTACTCAAAAATAAAAAATATGCAAACAACATAATTTTGAAATGTCAATTCATATAAAACTGTAAAAAATTGAGATGTTACTATACAATTTTTGCAGTATATTTTATAATCATGCCAACATGCTATATTAACACTAGAAATAAATTGTTCTTTACTCATCATATTATGATTGCTTTTTATTCATATTCTTTATGAAAGGAAAATATTAGACCTGATCAGAAAGTTTAATTGTCTGAAATGGATTTCAGTATTGCTGAAACTACATTGTCAATTTTGTAATAAATTGTGATTGAGAATTTACAATTTTGTGCACAAAGGAGCTAATTGAATTTGACATGTTAACTTCAATTTGCAGCTTTAAAAGGGTTTAATTTTATTCAGATTTACGCTATTTAAAGCTCTTATGTTTGAATAATGAGTTATGCATCTGATAATATATTAAGCAGCATCTTTTTGAAGTACAAATAGTTATCAAATAGAATTTGCTTTAACTTCTGGGCATTGTGCATAATTTTTTAAAATCCTGATAAATTATTTTTCTAACATCTAATTAAATAAGTTTCTGTCTCACATTTTACTTGGATTGCAGGCCCTTTGTTCTGTCCTAGTCACCTGGCTAGCTTTCACCTGAAATAATCACACAGAAGCTGTATTCATTTAAACACTGTCTGGCCCATTAGCTCTAACTTCTTATTGGCTAACTCTTAGGTCTTGATTTAACCCATTTCTATTAAATCTGTGTATTGCCACATGACTGTGGTTTATAGGCAAGATTCTAACCAGCGTCCGTCTCAGGCAGGAGCTCCATGGTGTCTGCCACTCTGCTCTTCTTCCCAGCATTCAGTTCTGTCTACTCCACCTACCTAAGTTCTGCCCTGTCAAAAGGATAAGGCAGCTTTTTTATTCAACCAATGATTGCAAAACATAAACAGAAGAAACTCCTACACCACTCACAAAATTGTCTATAACATCCATTTAGTTATAGACAGAACCTATAAGGCTAAATCTTCCTCTCTTCACTCTCATGAGAGTTTGCTCTAATGATGGACAAAGGATTAAGATGAACTAATTCAGTGGCTAATATATCACATTGCACAAAACACTCATCCATCATAGAAACTGTTAGATACTCTGGATAAACAAAAGCCACAATAATTACAAATTGACTCTTGTAATTATGTTTTAGGCTTTTTTTATCACAGTTATTATATGGTAATGAGGTCCTACTCAAAATAAACATAAATAGGCTACTAGACAATATGATTCCATACCCTTAAGCAAGCTAATTTCTAAAACATTCAAATAAACTTTTCTATTTAAGCAAATATTGATACAACTGACTCATGTAGTTTCCTAGTTTCAGCGCTATTCACCAAAAGAGAAACTTTCATTATCTATCCCCAAGAGAAACTTTTTATTCTAATTAGAACTGTACAGATTTTAAAAGATATTTGATCATGTTTATCTATAATTTTACTTCTTTTTAAGATCTAGTGTTAAATACTGTGGTCAGGATAAATAAAGGAGACTATTTTAAATAAAATAAAATAATAGCAAACAAATGAATATATAAATACTAGAAAATGAGATTTAGACTATCACTGCTTACCTAGAATATCATACCCTACATTTAACATTTCTTAATTATATGACTTCTCAGAGACTCACAAATTTTATCAGCAAAGTTTTGTAAAACTTATGCTTATTTAACAGATATCAATATAATTAGTTTCATATTATTTTTATTTTAGCAGTTATATGTGTCAAATACTGCAATGTGCCTGGGTTAGATAATATCCTACAAATGAGGATATTTGCTAATATTGTCTTGCTACTGCTAAGACTACAAATAGCCCGTAAACTTTAAGCCATAGTACAGATATTTATTCTAATTTATATAATTATCACATCTGCTGTGATTATCTAGTTTATAGAAATTTGAAGGGTTCATGATGTACATGGGTTGTAATTAATCTGGTAATGTTGCAATTAGCCAAATATTGTTTAGAATATCCACTAATCCTAAAAAATTTTGTGAGATATATTTGTCATTCCTCATTAAGGAATTTATAGTTATCTTCAGTTTGTGTGTGTGTGTCTGTGTGTGTGTATGAATGTGTGTGGGTGTATAACCTGTGCCTTCATATATAGAGGCCAGATGCCAGATGTTGATAGTAGTAGGTGTCTTTCTTTATTTATCTCAAACCTATTTGTTGAGACAAGGTCTGTCAGTTAACATGGTTTTTACTGATTTGTCTAGCCTGGTGGCCACAGACACCCTGGAATTTGCCTGTCTGGCGTGTATCCCACCCCAGAGCTCCAGCTGCAAATTTGCAATGCCCACCCTTTTGTTTTATGTGGATGCTGCTAGGCATTCAAACTCAGGACTTTGTTCTTTGAGAGCAGACACATGACCCATTGAACCATCTCCTGAAACTGTCCTTTCTATTTTAAACAACATCTAGTTACCTTATAAACAATAAGTATACCTTATAAACAATAAGGTAACTGCCTATCTTCAGAAATTATGGCATTCTTCAGGAGCTCTATCAAATGCCTCTTAGGTGTTTATAATCACACCTTTAGTTATGATGTCATGCTTCAAAGACAGCCTGACAGGACTGTAGATACTCTAACAGAGCCAAAGGGACTTGTAAGAAAAACATCAAAATCTGTACTCAAAGATATGAAGTAGTAAAACTCTCTGATCTCCCACTATGATCACATGATAAGAGTCTGAAGTTATGATTGTTGGGCACTGGTAGCACACACCTTTAATCCAGCAGTCACGAGGCAGAGGCAGGTAGAGCTCTGTGAGTTCGAGGCCACCATGGTCTAGAAGAGCTAGTTCTGGGACAGGCCCAATGCTACAGAGAAAACCTGTCTCAAAAAAAAAATCACAAAAAAAAGTTTGAAGTTACTGTATACCAGTCTTTTATTAATTTTGACAGACCTACTTATATAAAATGTTAAATTACATTTTGACAAAAATTGTAAAGTGCATCTTTATTCTAAAATACACATAGGCAATGTACAGAAATTAAGAATGTAGTTACATTCTGTTTTCAAGTGAATAATTATAAAGAACACAGGTAAAAACATGTTTTTATCTCCCTTGTGTGATTAAAATGAAATCATCACAAGAACATCACAAAAAAAATCATCACATTTACATCAAAAAAACTTGGTACAGATTAACAGAGTATGAGCAAGCAAGATAGTTCTCAGTCAATTCTTCTACTGGAAGGCTGTGTTTTGAAGTTACCAAGAAAGGACCAAACACTTTATTGCTTATCTTGAAAGTAATCATATAAGAAATCTTAAAGGAATCACAAATCTAAATTTATATACTTGAAAAACAGTCATCTCTACTTTAATTTTTTAGGATATATCCCTACTCATGAATATATATATATATATATTTATCAGAAAATTGAGGACAGAATTGGGTATAAGGAATTAATTAACACCTTTGGTCATCAGCCAAGCCCAGCAAGAAAGTCACATTAGCTAATTATAACTACGCTGCTTTGTTCTTCTTATCTGATCTTAGACTGCTGCACTCAACTGTGTGTCTTTCTAAAATTTTAAATTGTCTTCTTGGGTTTTTCACCTCAAATTTGTCCAACAAAACATCTTCGTCCAATTCTAAGTTACCTTCAAAGATTTGTTTCAGCTATAATTCACTCTAAAATATGTGAGCATACCTCCCAAATCACCACTAAGAGAATGTAAGCTAGCTGGGTCTACTGGGCTAATAGTTTCTCTTAGTCATTAACCTAAGCCACAGTCTATATAGTTCCTCAAAAGAAACTTATATGTTCTAGCCAGACATATAAGCTATGTCTTCCTTGTTAGTAGTTTTAATCATCAAAACTCTACTTAAACTAACAATATAAGTATCAGTTACATAGTACAACTCAGGAAGGAATCATTTTCATAAAGATCCACAGGCAAAATTGTCCAGTAGAATAGAATATTTCCATAAGATAAACATACTACATTACAGGCAGTGGGGATCTCCCCACACCCATGCACAGCATTCCAGATTCCAGAGAAAGATGTCATGGACAAAGATGTAAATGCATAGCAGAAAGCAAAAGACATTCTGGAGTCTGTGGTCTCTGGGCCTTTTCTATCATGGAATTGTCTCCTGATGGACTGACACCTTGAACTTCAGTTGCCCCCTGTTACTCCTCTGGCAGGCCAACAAGCACTTTCTGTCTCCTCTTCTGCAGGACTTCCTGAACTCTGAGGGATTGAAGGAGACCTCCAATACATACTAAGTCTCTACATAATGTCTGGCTGTGGGATACTCCATCCACTCCCATCTGCTGTTGGCGAAAGCCTCTCTGATGATGACTGGATAAGGCATTGATCTAGAAATATCACATAATATCATTAGGAATAATTTTACTTATTAATTAACTAATTTTAAACACTTGTGCTTGGTTTTACCCTTTGTAATTGTCCTATCTAGTTTTTGTTTTTTGGTTAATCAAGAAGTCCCAGTAATGAGTTCCTTAGCATGGCGTAGACCTTAAATGAAATCAGACATTAGCTGGCTACTCCCATAAGTTTTGTACCATTTCCTCAGCAGAGTTTGCAGGCAGGACAGATCGTGTTGTATTATATTTCCCTCATGGTAGCCTGCACATCACCCTTTGGCACCCAAGACACTACAATGTAGGGGGTGAAAACTCCATGTAGTCCCAAGCCTCAGTATTCTCTATGCCCACCCAGTGTGTTGTGACGGTGCTGTCCTTGGCAATGGGCAACCCCTAATGTCAGATTGCAGAAAGCCAACCTTTGTCTTAGCAATAGCCTGAGTTATTGTGAATTTCAAAAAGACCCCTTGGCCAAAACTCACTTGAATGCAGCACAGAAGTGCCACTAGAAGCCTTGCCAGGCTACAAGAGGTGGCAAGTTCAGGCTCTATATTCCCCATTCCTATGAGTTTTCATTAGGATCACTTTTATAGCTATCAGGAAGTTTCAACTGCATTGGGATTCTAAGCCACCCACTTTCCCCCCCCCAACTCTAGAAATCCTCCCCACTCTCTCCCTCCTTTCCCCACCTGATCCTTCCCTCTCTCATTCCCAAATGCCGCCAATCCTCCCTTAAAATCTATTTAATTTCCCTTTCCAGGGAGAAGAGTGCTCACCCTTACCTTTGTTCTTTACATAATTCCCTGGGTCTATGGATTGTAGCTTTGTTATCATTTAGTTAATAGATTAATTACTAAAGAAGTTGTGGCTTATGGGTTGTAGCTCTTGGAGCAGGACTTAGGTCAAATGAGGTATTGGTTGTCAACTCCCACAAGTTCAATGCTACCATGGTCCTAGCATATTTTATATGTAGCACAGATTGTAGTAAACACTTTGAGTATGGTTGGAGTCCATGTTTATCTTTCAGTGTTCTGCGGAGTACCTTCCTAAACCAAAGAAATTCCATCAAAGCAGTGAAAGCTCCAGGAAGCGATCTGTGCCAACTACTCAGTGTTCACTGAGTTGTTTGGATATTGTACTCAACAGTGGGGCCCTGCTGTTTGTTAGCCAAGATGAATCCTTTGCCTTAGCAATAATCTGGGTTGTTTGGATATTTCTATGGGACCCTCTTAGCACCCTGCATTGCCACTGCAAATCTCACCTGGAGACGAGAGATGGCCTCTTGAGGTTCAGTATTCTTAAGAGTCCTCATTAGGATACTTCTCTCTCTCTCTCTCTCTCTCTCTCTCTCTCTCTCTCTCTCTCTCTCTCTCTCCCCTATGTCTCTTCCAGTCACTAATTATTTCTCCCTATCCCATCGCCCTTTCCCTCTTCATTTTCTCTTCCTTCTCTCCACTCTCCCCATTCTACTTTTCCTTCTCTCTTTCCCTCCCACTCTTTGCTCCTCCCCCATCTCTCTGGATCTGCTCTTCAGTGGTAGAAACCTTGATGTATGATCTTGTTTAGATTTGTAATTTAAGCTTTGTTGGACTGTTTAGGATTAAAGAATGTAGACAGGAACTTCTGAAGTTAGCATATAATGCAATTTTTCTTTAAACACATTGGTAGATAATTGCTGGAAGTTTATTGCTTACAAATAATATTTTTGATTGTGAACATGACTAGTGATGTTTAGTACTGAATATAAACTTGACTAGATCTGAAATGACAGCAGGAAAATCTCTGAGCATATCTGTGAAGGAGTTGCTAGACTGAATTAGTTGCGGTGAAGAAACCTAACCTAACTTAGGTGCCACTATTTGAAAGTGGGGTTGCTTATGGTGAATTATGCAACATCATTCATCTCTCTCTGTGTTTCTGGACTGCAGATGAGATGCAGATAAGGTTCCCCAAGTTCCCACTGTTATGATTTCCCTTGCACGCTGTATTTTTTTTTCTTTTGTACATGGAGACAAAACAAACTCTTTCCTGAATTACATTTTTGGGTTTATTTTTCACTGCCATATGAAATATAAGTGATATACTACATTCGGTGGTATCTTATGAGATTATTAAATATTTCTTTACAAATATCTTGTTGTCAAATATTGCTTACTTGGTTTATGGTTCCAAAGCTAAGATTAAATTTTCACTGTAGTGAATTTCTCATCAGTGTAATAATTCTTATGATTTATTGCAATCTGACTTCTGCCAATGACTTGTGCTAAAATTTTTAAATAAATATCCATAGTATAGGTATTTCTTAAGGTAAAGAAAATGGATATAATAAAGCTGACATAAGGAGGCAATATTACTGTTTACAACAACTGAATACAGCTTTACTATGAATAAGCTTGTGATCTTATTTTTTCTAAAATTTTAAACATTCCCTTTTATGTTAGAAGTAAATGATAGTACTATCTTTTGGAGAATTTATAAAAATTCTAAAACTATTGTTTAGAATATACATAGTGTCAACTTTCTCTAGTACTAGCTGTTTGCTACAGAACCACTATTGTATCATAGTGTCAAATAGAACATATAGCCCAGAATTCAAAGAAATGAAGTTACACAAACACAAAAAGAATTCCTTTCAAGTAGAACTATGACTTCAGGCTAGATATAAGCACTTTCTAATGATCATCATATATGAATGGAGCTTACCGTTTCTCTGAATGAGCTAATGTGTGAGTGGATGCTGCCAGTCGACTGTGGGTGTAGGACTGAAGACAAGTGACTGCAAAAGAGATTCCTGCTGTCACATAGATTCAGAAGACCTTCCAAGAACAAACGTTGTCTCACATCTCTTTGTCATGTACTCTAGGCCATCTAGTCTCTTTCAGATTGACAATATCAGCTCCGTATCTGGACAGCTCACATGTAACCAGTGATGTGCTCTCTCTCTTTCCTGAAGAGCTGGCACTCTTTCTGTATCTTTTTTTCCAAGTTCTGTGACTCGGTGCTTATTTGATTTGTGGAAAGCATCTTTGAATTTGCTTTTGCAACATAAAAGTAAAACTCTGTAGGAAATCATGCTGAGTGTGGCTTAGTGAGAAGCTTCAAGTACACAGGGTACCTTTTGTATCACAAAGTAAACAGCGTGGCGTTAAACAGAACTACTAAGCCATGCTACTCTGGCTTTTTCCTGCCAGGGTGATATAAGATAGACAGCCACCTGTGCACTCTATGGGTAGTATGCTGCCATGAATAGTCCTTTGCTTGGAGCATAAATGGAAGAGAAGCATTCTTGTTTTATTGATCCCTGCCTCTGTCTGTTTGTGTGTGTGTGTTTGTGTTTGTGTGTGCCTTTGTCTCTTTCTCCCTCTCTCTTTCTATCTTCTATTTTTTGCCTCTTTATGCTTTCTTAGACATCTGAAGCTAATTTCAAATTAGATTTAGTGAAAGAAATCTGTCTCTCTATCACTTTTATGGGTTGAGTAGGGAAATATATTTTATTATATTCAATTTCCTGATTTGGTTTTACAAAATTTTCTGCATCTTCTTAATTAGAAAGTAAATTCACAAATAATTATCTTTGATAACCAGAAATCCAACTGTCTAGTTAGGTTAGCCCCAACTATTTTTCCAGGATCTGCTAGGCAACACAACATATGTAGGCATTACACTTAACATTTTGTGGAGCATATATTGTACAATCTAAGAATTTTGAGCCAGAAAAAATTGATTTTTTTAGCTCATTGATTATATTGCCATCAAAAATGTATTTCAATAGATACCAAATCATCCCCCACTATGAATTTATGTATATCTGGGAATGTACATCAGCAAGTAGAGTGCCTATCTAGAAGCATGGCTCTTTTTTGATGCTCAGCACCATATAAATCAATTCATGGTGATGTATTATTGTAATCATTACCATGAAAATCTTGAGGGAGAATAAATAGATATTCATGTTTTTGCTAGACTATATAGCTTCTTGACTTCACATATACGGCTTGTTCAAAAGCAAGTTGATATATATGACAGACTGTTTTAGAAACAGATAAGTAGGTAAATAGAAAGAGATGGTTGATAGGTACTATTTCTGACAGATAAGTAGATTGGTAGATTATAGTTGATAGAGGATAGATAGATAGATGATAGCTAGATAAATAGATAGATAGACAAACCGATTGAATCACAGTTTAACATATGTTTCATTTTTTCCTCTACATTTTTAAGTATACAATATATTTTAGTGCATACACAATGTGTTATGACTAAAATAAATTATTTATCTGAGAAATATTTAGTTATTTTGGAAGGTATCATTATACTTTGTCAGTGTTGAAACCATCAACTCTATACAACTTACAATTTTCTGTAATTCCAAAGAGATACCCTGTAAACATTAAATACTTTCTAGCTCTTCCTTTCTATGGAAAATTCTGTGTCCTGAAACTGGAATTATACCTAATATACATAGTACATAAAGTTAGTAATAGCTTCAGTCAGGTTATTTTCCTTGAATACAGCTTTAAATGCTCTTTTGATTTTAGCAAAAATAAGATCAAATATAAGTTCTTTTTATGGTTAAGAAATATTTATGAACAAACAACATTCAATTTACTCTTTTATCTGGTAATCAACACTTTTTTTCTGGTAACCAATGTGGATGGGACTGCAGTAAATACATTCAAGCAAGAATCTCCTTCAGATCTATTGTAATTATTTAGACAGTACACCTAAGAGTGGAATTTCAAGGCCATTATTTAATATTGTTCCAATTCATGAAGTATTATCACACTGTTTTCATCCCCAAATTATCTCACTTTGCTATCAACAAAGGTCAAGCTGCATTTCAGATGCTGTTTCACAGTAGTATGTGCTTCTAGGCTTCTGTCAAGCCCTGGAATTGCTTATATGTACCTTTGCTTTTTTCAGTTTATCTTACCACCCTCAGTATTTTATTTTATTACTGCATTTATTCAGCTATTTTTTGTAAGTGAATGTGTGTATCAGGAAGCATTTCTATGACTGTCTTGTAGAATTCAGAGCCCAATTTTCAGTAGTTTTTTTTTCTTTTGTTTCACTGTTTTGATCATCGTGATGGAACACAAACCAGGTTTGATAGCAAGAACATTTGATCACTGAGCTCAAGCACATATCAGGTGTGACAAATATCATCTCTGGTCACCAAGCATTTTCATGAGATGCCTCTAATTCTCATTATATTAAAAACTAGATAAACAAAGATATAGAGATGAAAAACATATATTTGAGCATATGAAGATAATTAAAAATATGTATACATGATTATGAGTGATCAGACTGATACAAATCATAGTTATTTGCTCAGGGTTAATATCAATATTGAACCTGATCAGCAGAGGGTCTTTGTTGAAATTATAATTTGTATTGAGTCTGATATTTTAAGGTACAAAATTATTTTTCTAAACACATATTAATTACTATTATTATTAATAGTAGTAGTAGTATTCAATTGTATTTCTGAAGTGTATGGATGTGTATGTAGGACACATAGAACACAGGAGACCAAAGGATAAGCATGTAGTGTTGGTCCTCTCCTTTCACTTTTATTTAGGACCCTGGAATTGAATTCACATCATCCAGCCAGTGCAGCAAGTGTTCCTACTTGTTCAGCCAAAGTGTGTATAACAAATTATCTTAAATTATATTTTACTCAGTTCATTAGAGAATTGATAAAAGATATGCAAAGAGGAAAAATAATCTTCAAAGAATTCTTGATATAGTGTTTAGACACTCTAGGATAGTACAGTATATAAGTTGCATAAACTATATACAATATATACTAGTCTCAAAATAATTCATGGGTTTTAACTGTGAAATAATATCATCTATATTGATTATTTAATATTTATTTTATAATAAAATAGCACCCAGTTTAATTATGTTGAATAAATTTACTTTCTAATCGTGTACGGTAGAATTCTTTAGAGAGATCTAGGATTTAATTCTTAATTTCTATTTCATCTGAGAGTGAAATCACTATCAAAGAACAAACACAATTAATATACAGCTGTGCTTCTCATTATTATGCAAATGAATTTTCTAAATTCCTCATAGAGACTGCAAATGGTTTAGCTAGATATCCACATTCTCATTTTACAATGTTCTGATACCCATGAGGTTCAGACACCACTGTTTAGTTAAGTAATTTAGTCTCTCACTAATATGACTCACATTTCAAACATAATGGTGTATTGTTTGTTGATAATTATATAACTTATGAAATAAAATGCTTCTGTCCACAAAGCATCATTAAGTAGATAAATAATAAATGCATATTATGGTCATTAGCAAATCTTATCACTTCATAGTCTATCCAAGTTTACAACCACTATAGCTCTGATTCTATTCATGTATTCCCAGAACAGTACAAAGTTTTGTTTATTTCTTATATCACAACATAAATTCTTTTGCATTATATTATAAACTTAGTAACAGGCAAATTAAGTGGTTAATAAATATGAACATTTATCAAAAAATAAAAGTAATTTTCAGAAAAAGATATCAGAATTAAGATGTAAATGAAGAAATGGAAAAATGCCTGTCTTGGATTGTTCAAACCATAGTCTTTCAAGAGCTCTAGAACACATCACCTAAATAAGGAAAGTGCAAACTATGAAGAAGATGAAGTTGTCCTTGAAACACATACAAAGGAAAGATATAATTTTCTCTATTGTCGTGAAAGAGTTTAGATGTCTGTGATTCTTTTGAAGTTTCAAGAAGATGAGAAATTTACCCTGATATAGCAAATATTGTTAGTTCACATACAAAGTTTTATGAAAAGCTTTCACAATGCCTTGAAAATGTGGGCCAGTGTTAAGTGGGTATGCTACTTTTGCACTTGACCTCAGTTGGCTTTCCAGCACTCTCATTGGTGTAACTCCAGTTGCTGGGGATATGATTCTTCTTTTGCAATATTTAAAACACTGTTTTAAGTAAGAACCCAACTTTTACATTTTTCAGTTATATCTAGAATCCGCACTATTGCATGTTTCTATTACCCTATGATTTATTATGTTTAAATCTTTTAGTGGATTTTGATAATCCATCATGATCAGATATACAGCTATATTTTCAAATAATATAATGTTGTTAGTATATTTCCGAATTTCTGATTTTCAATCCCATTTATATATTTTGTTTTAACTACAGATTTTACTGGCATGCAAATTCTTAGAGCATTTAAGCAGTTTTAAAGTAATAATGTCTATTGCTTTAGGAATGTCCACAGATGTTTAATTAGGTTATTTAGAACTACATACTTGTTAAAAATATTAGTGATTCACTTAAAAATCCCTTGGAGCATTCAAATCATGTGGGGATACAAGCTCAAAATAGTCTGAAAAAAAATTATAATACCCGATAGGAATGAAAGCTGCAAAAACAAACACATGTTTAAAGCATATGTAATTTATATGAATTTGTTACCTAAATAAGGGAATACGATGTATTTTTTAAGAAATATGCCTAGACATTACATTATTGTGTGTATGCATAATACTCAAAAGTACAAAATACATAAAGACTTCAAATAACTGGATTGCTGTGTGAAATGCAGCTTTCCATGACAATTGGCAGTAGAGTTTGATGAACACTCAGATCATCCATCGTGTGTGAGTTTGTGCAGGGGTCAGTTGGACTAGACATCCCATGACTATCCACACCCCCCAAACAAACCCCTCATTGTTCTTATAGTATAGTTCATATTCAGAGATACTTACAGGAGAAACTACGATTGCTTTGTCCTGAATATTTGACATGACTACACTGTACTGTCAGAGCATAGTGGGCGTTAATGGTTTATCCATCTTATTTGTTAATAGATTTAGCTGGTTAGAGATGATCACAAGTTATTTCAAAGTTGGAGTGTCTCCATCTCCAGATGTTGAAAGAGGTCTAACTGTGTTATTGATCAGTAGTCAACAGTCAGTGACCTAGCCCTCCATAATGGACAAAGTAGGGCAGGAAATACAACATTGTCTTTCTTATCTGGATTATTAGCTAGAGTTCTGATGTGAACATACTCTGTCACATGCCAGTGTTGATGGGAGAGTTTTTAGAAGATAATGCCAGTTTATGGCTGCTAAGAGAGAACCTGTAGTGACCAAGAATGAGTCTCTGATGTAATTTCTTTTTCTTTCTTTCTTTCTTTTTTTTTTATTTCCTTCTTTTTTTGAGACAACATTTCTTGTAGCTTTGGAGCCTTTTAAGAACTTGCTCCACAGACCAGGTTGGCCTTTAACGCGCAGAGAAACACCTGCTTCTTCTACCTCCTGAGTGCTGGATGTAAAGGAGTGTGCCACCCTACTTGCTCCCTGAATCATTTCTAATCCCAAAATTTCATCCCTAAACACACACACACACACACATTTGTACATGCATACACACTTATGCACATACATATACACATGAACACACACATTCACATTTGACAGAATAATGTATAGAACCAATTGGGTTATGTCTAAACTGCACACATAATGATGTTTGTGATGTCAACCTAAGATGTTTTTTAGAGAAAGCTTCAGGTATCACGTAACACCAACCTAATATAAAAGTATACACATGTTGCACATAGCAAGACCCTTGAAAATACATTGCCTAATGTTGTTGGATATTACCTTGCATATCATCCTTTGGCTCGTTATACTGAACATATATTGCTAGGACTTCATGTTTGTCTTTAATATTTTGCTGTTAGCTGGTGATGCTGATTTGGCAGGCTTGGGAACCATCAATAAGTTTGACATAATATCCAAAAGTAGGTGAAAGCTGTCAGACTCTGAAAGTAATTCCTAGCCGCTAACTCTTGCTACCCATTCTGTGACCTTATTTGATATAAAGAATCTCTTTCATACATTACCCTTACATAAACTAAACCATTGTACTTTTCCCTCTCTATTGTACCTCACTGAAATTCTCTAAAACCATGAATTAAAATACTATTTTCCCTCTTAATTCTGTGTCATAATGTCAAGAAATTGTAATGAGAAAATGAGGAACACTGCATACTTCATACTAAGGCTGAGCCTTCAGAGAACATAGGAATATCAGTAATAAAACAGTGTTAGTTTCAAAAGCCACTAATAATAGTATAGGAATCCACAAGAAAATTAATATGTATTGATTATTTACGATAAACATAACTTAAGAAATAAGACTAGAATGACATACATGATGAGCCTTGCCTTCAGTTACAAGTTATGTGTGGGGTGATTCAAATGAGACCTGGAATGAATGGTAAAGCCTTATAGAAAGCCCACCACTGTGCACAGGATTCAAGATTAAAAGCTTCGCATGACTTTCTATTTACTCTCTCTGCTTTTTTTCTGCAGTTTAGCATGTGAGCTCTTAGCTTACTATTCCTGCTTCCATGTATGCTTGCTTTCTGCCATGCCTTCCTAACATGATGTACTCTTATCTCTGGTAACCTTTGAACCAAATAGCTTTTATATTTTTACCTTTTATACATTTCCTTGGTCAAGATTACTACTCACAACAACATAAAAGTCACTAAGAGAATATCCATCTTAGTAGATGTATATGTCTCATTAAACAATGCAGAACAAATGAAAAAAAAGCAATATGGCACCTCCAATCACTCATAATTGCCCAGTAACTAATTTAAAAAACCACTGAAGTGAAGAGGTTGAAATGCTGAATAGTTTACAAGGGTACATTTCCTTTTTCAATGAATTCTGAAATAACAGATGTATAAATTGAAAATCAAACAACAGTCTAAGATGTAAAAGAAAAAATTAATATATATAACAAAAATATTGCATATTATTAGATTAATAAATAAAATAAAAACTCATGAGGCCTCATCAATAGAATAGATCAACTAGAAGAAAAATTTGGGTTTGAAAGCAAATCTAATAAATTATTAATTATTATGTTCAGAAATTTTAAAAGACAAATATAAGCATAGAGCCTACATAGTGAACTGAGAGAATCTACTTCTTGCCGCCTGAAAAAAAAATAACACACACAAATACAACATAGATGCAATAAAATATTCATTTGGTTTAATAAAAATCCACTTTGGAAAATAAAGTAGAGACAACACAAATATATAAAAATAAAAACATTTAGGTACAGATGGCATTTAGAGGCCCCAAGGAAAGAAGTATAAAAGAAAATCTATGCATAATATATTTCAACTTGTAAGAATATATGAAAAGAAAAAGAATATAGAAACCTGAACAAGAGAACCACAAATTTGCTTATAGAGGACACATCAGCAGAGCAGCAGCTGTTTTAGTAGAACCCTTATGGCCAAGGGAGCATAAAAGAATGTATTTCAAACAATGACAGTAAGAACTGCCAACCTAGATTATTGTACTCCATGAAGTTATCCCCCAAACAGAAGGAGATCTAAAATCTTTCTGAGGCAAAGTAAAGGGAGTTATAACTATACAAGGAATCCCAGGCACAGAAGTGGAAAAAAGTAGGACCGAGTGCACAGAAATTAATTTAACTAGAAGTGTACATAATAAAATGTAAATTATGAAATAGTCAAACCCGATCACATAAAAATCTTCAAAATCCCAGTACAAATGTTGAATAATATAATTTAAAACTTTCAAATTAACCAGAATAAAACTGTGAATGATTAATTACCACCCTTGATAATAACCTTAGACTTTTGATAAGAAAGCTTTCAGTTATAGAGTCTAACCAGCAAAAATTACAAGTTTACTAATAATATTAGAGAGATTCATCTAATCTCAAATAGTTCTTGGTCAGAAGGTATTGTGTGTGTATGTGTTGTGTGTGTATGTGTGTGTGTGTGTGTGAGAGAGAGAGAGAGAGAGAGAGAGAGAGAGAGAGAGAGAGAGAGAGAGAGAAAGTAGCTCTCTTACATGTACATATACAGTATACACTACCCACTAGGTTCATCTGCACATGTACACACACACACATTCACACATGCACATGCACAAATGCAAAATCAATTGACCAGTTGACAATGAAACAAACAAGCAAACAAAAAGATGAACAGCAACAACAATAAAAGAGCAAACTAGGGCATAAGGGCTTTATCCTTTACTATTGCTTCTAATAAAGATTTTTGTACCTTGGAAGATAGCAGATAGTTTCTTACTTTGAAGACTGCTATGGAGATATAGATGTTGCCAAGACTGTAATAAGGCCTGGAAAATTATAACTGGTCTTGTCTTCTGGATCTGATTATATTAAATACATATATTTACTCTAGGAATGACTAAATAATTACTTTTGGGGACTGATGGACTTCTTCATATTTAATAATTATATAGTGAATATGACAAAACAAAATGGTAATTTTTGATGGTGGGTTGTTTACTTCATCTATGGTTGTGGTCATCACTGAAAGTAGTCAGACCACAGGAAATCAATGTATGAATCTGGAGGCAAGAGCTGAAACAGAAAAGAGAGGAATAAATCTTATTGCTTTTTTCTTGGTAGCTTGATCAGCCTGCTTTCCTATATTCTCCAGAACCATCTTGCATGGTCTAAAGCGAGCTGGGCCCTCCGCCATCAACCATTAGTTAATTAATTTATGAAGACTTTTCTTCAACTGTGGTTCTTCTCCTAAGATGACTCAATTTTGTGAAACTGACAAACAAAATATAAAGTAATATTGACCTTTTTGTCACCTTGATACACCAATACATTGCTATTATATCATAGACTACCCTTCTTCTTCAGACTACAGGCTCATATTAATATCAACATTGCAATCTGAATAAAAAAATTAAAACTTCAAATGTCTTTTAAGAATTAAAGCAAGTAAAATTCTATGTCTTCTTAAAAATCCAATATCTTTTTAAAATTTCAAAGTGCCTTAAACTTGGGTTTCAGTATAACCAAGAATAAATTACATTTAAAAATATTTTTATTGTTTACTTTTGATACTTCAGTTTAGTTATAATTTCTCCACCCCCTCACTCCCAAATGGCTTATATACAACACCTGGTGAGACACTTGATTTTTAAAATAACTTTAAGTACATAAATAGACATACTAATATAAATGGAGAGTGTTATTTCATTTTATATCCACCCAACTCAAATAATCACACAAACCCTATATTAATTACAATACTGTTTGACCAATGGATCAGGCATATTCCTAACTAGTTCTTATACATTAATAACCCATTTCTATTAATCCGTGTATCATCATGTGTCCAGAGCTTACAAGTAAGGTTCTGGCATCTTTCTCCTTTAGCAGCTACATGATGTCTCTCTAACTCTGCCCTCTTTTCACCTCTATCTCTGCTTGGATTTTCTGTCTTGATATATTCTGACCTGCCATAGCCCAAAGGAGCTTCTTTATTAACCAATTCTAATAGAACATATTCACAGCATAAAGACACAAATCCCAGATCATCTGCCAAGCCATGTTTAGTAAGAGATGTAAACATAGTCAAACTTTTCAATAAGTATATTAAAATGAATAAATATAAGATTATAGTAGTCTTGTTGATGACCAACAAGATTCACGCAATGTACCTTACTGTAACCCATAAATGTGAAGTTTTCATTTGATTTGAAAAGTCCTCATGGAAAATTTAAAAAACTCCAGATTGCTTCTATACAAAGTTCTGCCATTAAAATTTTAACTATGTCATTTTTATTTTCATCTACGTTTCTAAATAGATGTTACGAATGAACTTTAAGTTGTACTTGCCAATTAAACAAAATCAAATGCCAAGCCAGAGCACAGCTAAAAATATTTCTGATCCCCCTGTAAGGACATAACTGGATGATAAAATATGAAAACAGGAGAATTTTTTTAAAAATCTATTACATAACACCTATATTAGGGAAAAAATCTAGTAACAGGAATATTAAAAATGTATCTTTTAAGCATTATAGGTCGGGGGGAGACAGGGAGTTAGAGTGGGAGAAAGTCAGAGAGAAGAAAGAGGGAGACAGGAGAGAAAGAGAGAGACAGACTGACTGACACGCAGAGAGAGACAGACAGAGAGTCCAATATACTAAGTTCAGATAAATGAATACCTGTCACTGAAACAACGTCCTGGTGTCAAGCCTTGCTGTATTAAGGACCATGACAGCTTCAAGTTACTCTGTATATTGGGAATATGGATGCCATTTCCAGAGACCTTAAGAAAAATGTAAGAAGTTTCCTTTTCTTTTTTAAATAGTTTGTTTAAGAATTATTTAAAATGAAAAAGACAGTAAATATACCAGGAATACTAGAGGAAAAAATGAATCTTTACTATATTGATATTAAAATAAAATGCAAGGTTAAAAATAACACATTCCCATTTTTTGTTTTAGTTTTTATTTGAAAGAAAATAGAATATTTTATATTTTTACCTTTTTGTCTTTAATTTTAATAGTTTAGGAGAATTCATTGTTGCTGTTTTACAAAATATTCATATATATGTATATATATATATATATATATATATACATATATATGTATTTATACATATCTATCCCACATATATCCATAATAACCAGAGAGACAAGTAGGCATCAGATCTCCTGGAAATGTGAATCTCCTTGTTGTTGCTGGGAACCAAACCCGTGTCCTCTCAAGCCATAGCTAGTGCTTTCACTGAGTAGTGTCTCCATCCCAAGAATATTTTATATCATTTAGAAATACCTATTTTAGAAAGGTATAGGTAATGTATTTTCAATAAGTAAAAACATTTCAACGGATTTATTCTTTTTTCAATATAAAAAATAGAAAACCAGATAGGACTTCAACACTTCTAATTTGCATATAAAATCATTTCAAAAGAAAAGGCAAAAAGCATTAGAAACTCATGGGAAAGTGATAAATTAGCATTTTTACAAACTTTTTAAAAATAGGATATATTACAATTCTTGGGTGAGCCGGAAAGGGTGTCTGCTTTACTATTATTATTTTTCTGTATTGTCATATGTAGCAATATGAGCGCTGCAGGCTGCGTCCCTGGCACCCGGCCGCCCACATGGCTAGCTTATGCCCTGAAATAATTACACGAAAACTGTATTCTTTTAAACACCGCCTGGCCCATTAGTTCCAGTTTCTTATTGGCTAGCTCTTACATATTGACCTAACCCATTTCTAATCATCTATGTAGCCCACAAGCTGGCTTACCAGGAATGATGTTAACCTGCATCTGCCTGGAGTGCGAGATTCATGGCGACTCCTCACTCAGCTTATTTCTCCCAGCATTCCATTCTGTTTACTACACCTACCTAAGGGTTGGGCTATCAATGGGCCTAGGCAGTTTCTTTATTGATAAGAAATCACTCCCACATCAGTCATAGATACCGTGTTTATAGCCAGGGGTCCATAATGCTTTACTGTTGACAATAAACAAGGAGAGGTTACTGCTAGGCTATGAGAAATGAAACTGAGGTGAAAGCAACACTTTAGGAGACACTGAGCATGGGCATTCAAACCATGCTTGATGTATGTGGGAAAAAAGACTGTAGTGGATTCAGATTAGAAGGGAACAAGTTGACATGGAGAACAGGGAACTCATAGAGACAAGAGTCTTATACAGTCAGAAAGAAAATTCTTGATTTCTTTCTTTTTTAAGTTTTGAAAATGATTTTATTAAAGTTATTGTCATTTTATTGACAGCATTAGACCATTCAGTTGTAGTATTGCTCAAGCAATTCTGATTTTGTAAAAATGTCTCATTCTGCTTAAATATTTCAAGCTTAAATTCAAGAATAAAATATTCATTAAAAAGCCTACAAGAACACTTGAAATGTTTTTCTTGTCTGTGATCAGTGTAAGGAGTGTAAAAATAAAGGAGTTATTTGGATCCTGGCAAAATGGGTGAGTGAGGGTTTTACTTCAGGATGCAGTGATGTGAGTTAATGAACAGATCCTAGATGTCCCTTCCTTGATGTCCGTGCTGGCCCCTTCACCTGAAAACCACATTCAGGGTCAGCAATTGCCATAATTGTAGAGAAAGTAATTGAGGCTAAAACCCAATAAATCACATCCTTAGATTAAATTGATACCTTATGACATGAAGACAGAGGAAGAAAGAGACAGAGAGAGAGAGGAGAGAGAGAGAACAAATTATGAATATGGCCAGTAAAGAACATTTTACCAGCCGTGCACAAGGTCTTATGTTCATAAACTTCACCCATCCATACTTTAGAGAAATAGTAAGATTTCTAAGTCTTCAGATGGAAATTTTAAAACTCCTTTAAAGACACGATCGGCAGATATTTTTTCTTGTCATCCCACTCCCACAAACATACTAAGGCTTATTATTAATTATAAATGATCTCCCAATAGCTTAGACGTATTACTATCTAGCTCTTCAAATGTCAATTGACCCATATTTCTTATGTATACTCTTCCATGTGGTGGTATCTTTATCCAGCATGACATGTCCACCTTTTGTTTCTTCTGCATCAGACTGGTAACGCCATTCTTCTCCTTCCCAGCATTCTCCCAGTTTGGCTTTCTCATATAACCTCTTCTTGCCTAGCTATCAGTCAGTTGACTTTTTAAAACACCAATATGAGTAATGTATGTAACATATGTTCACAGTATACAAAAGATTATTCAATATAACATGAAATCATATTGCTGTCATTCCCAGTCCCCCTTCAAGCTTCTTCTGCTCCTAAGCCCACCAAATGACTCGCCCATAACTCAGTGTTTTGCTAACCTTTATTGACTATCTGGAAATGATCATGTGTATATTTAGCTGACTGTATATTATAATAAGTATCTTTACAGTGATTCTTACTCTAACACATAGTAGTCACAGATGAAGGGTTTTTATGTACATAACTCCAGTAATAGGAACTGTAGAAGCTTGCTTGTAATTGGTCCCCATAATCGCATAGGGGGTGGCAGTTTTAGGAGGTTTTGCTTGCTGTGAGTTGGTATGACCTAGTTGGAAGAAGTGTGTCATTATGGGGGAGTACTTGAGGTTTCCTATGCTCAGGATCTTGCCCAGCATGTCAGCTGACTTCCTGTTTCTTGTAAGATACACGATTGTTAGCTATTACTCCAGCACCAAATCTGCCTGCACATTCCCATGCTCCCATCCATGATGATAATGGGCTGAAACCCTAAAAGTATAAGTATGCTACTTCAGTTAATGTTTTTCTTATAAGAGTTGTCATGGTCATATTGTCTTTTCACAGCAATTGGAATCCTAACTAAGACAGAAGTTGGTACCAGGCCTAGAATACTGTTGTGATATGTTGTGAGATAATGCTCTCGTATACTGTAAAGATCCGTTACTCATATTAGTTTAACAAAATGGTGATTTGCCAGGATCCAGGAAGTAAGTATAAGTGGGATATCAAGACTAAGAGAATTCTGGGAAGAGGAAAGGAGAGATGTAGCCACCACTTAGATGTAGAGAAAAAAAACAAGATGAGAATGCCACACTGAGAAAAGTTATCAAGCCAAGTGACTAAACATAGGCAAGAATCATGGGTTAATTTAACTTGGGAGAGATATTTAATAATAAGCCTGAACTAATAGGCTGAACAGCTTATACTTAATATAAGCCTTTATATTTGGTACTGAACAGCTATGGTACTACAGAAACTTAAGCCTACAAATGTTGCTAAAACATTTGGCAAGAATTCCACATAAAACTTGAGAAAGTTTTTAAAAAAATTCTTGACCCAATTGTACAGAGTACAACTTCATGGTAGCAGCATTTTCTTGAGTGGAATCTGTTTGCTAGAGGAAAGCAGAGGCACGACTTTTTTAAGAGAGACTTCCTGAGCTAGTGTTAGTGGCAAAAACTTTGCAATTATTTTAAGAGGTCCTGTGACCAAATACTAAAATAGTGCTTATGAGCAGGACAGTCTAAGATACACAGAGAACCCTTTCTCAGAAAGTCAAAAATTAAAAAAAAATAATAAATTCAAGAAGTAAACTTCTCTGTTTTTATGCCAATACCAAGCTGTTTTCATTACTGTAGCTCTGTAATAGAGTTTGAAGTCAGGGATGGTAATGCCTCCAGAAGTTCCTTTATTGTATAAGATTGCTTTGGCTATCCTGGGTTGTTTTTCCATATAAAGTTGATTATTGTTCTCTCAAGGTCTGTGAAGAATTTTGTTGGGATTTTAATAGGGATTGCGTTGAATTTATAGATTGCCTTTGGTAGAATTGCCATTTTTACTGTGTTGATTCTACCCATCCAAGAACATGGGAGGCCTTTCCATTTTCTGGTGTCCTCTTCAATTTTGTTCTTAAAGACTTAACGTTCTTGTCAAATATAGCTTTCACTTCCTTGGTTTGGAGTTATTCCAAGATACTTTATGCTATTTGTGGCTATCGTAAAAGATGAATTTCTCTGAATTCCCTCTCTGCTTCTCTATCCGTTGTGTAGAAGATGGCTACTGATTTTTTTGTGTTGATCTTGTAACCTGCCACATCACTGAAGGTACTGGTTTTTTGGAGCCCATTCTTTATGGAGGAATACCATGCCCAGCCTTACAGGAGAAAGTTTTTTTTTTTTCCTGCCTCAATTTGATGCACCAGACTTTGTTACGTCACCATGGGAGGCCTTACCCTCTCTGAGGACTGGAGGGGTATTAGGATGGGAAAATGCTGTGGGAAATCCAAAATATTAGATACGGTGGCGGAGTCCTAAAATACCCGCAAGGAGAACTGCCAATAGGAAGCAGAACCAGTAGAAGAGAAATAAATGTGTGGTAGTGAACAAAACTTGGACTTGGAAATACAAAGAGTATTTTGACATCGGACATGAAGGTGAAGAGTTTGGAATTTGCCCACCTGCTCTTCAGTCTTGCTTTCGTCCGGTATGTCACTGTTATGCTCCCTTCCCTGGATTTGAGTGGTAATATATATCCTGTGCCATTCTTTGTTGGAAGTATATGATCTGCTTTTTGATTTTGATTTTTACAGGTGATTAAAGTCAAAGGATTACATGAATCTCAGAAGAAATTTTGAATTTTGCACTTTAAAACATTGTTGAGCAGGCACATGCAGTGTCACCAGAGGTGAGTGTCCAGTCTCTCAGACAGACAGCCCAGTCTCTAGGCTTCAGGGCCAGAGGAAAACCCTGGGCCCCTCCTCCACCGGACTTAACTGCAAGGCAAAACTTACACAGACAGACTGCCCAGCACTTCCCCCCTCAGACCCTACAGTGTACAAGCTAAGCTATGCTCCCAAACCCACCTAATGACCTGTGACCTCAGCGACTCCCTGAGAAACAGACTGTGACTTCACAGAGTGGACCAAAAGATGAACGACCAGTCTCTAGGCTCTTAATGCCAGGGCGAAACCCTAGATCCTTCCACCACCCACCTCAGACGCAAGGTTAAGCATCTTACAGGCAGACTGCTACCGCACTCCTCGATCAGACCCTGTAATATGCAATCCCCATTCTGCCCCTAAGCCCACCCACCTCCTGTGACTTCAGAGCCTCCTGAGACACAGGCAGCAACTGCACAAACACACCCATACCAACTGCCTGAGACAAAGACAGTGATTGCACCAATTGGTCAAGAGAGAATCCAGGAGACCCAGGAACAGAGAGCAATGGTCGGATGAAGAGGCAAAGGCACTGCCTTTACCAAGCAGAGTATGAGATAAGTAGATGCCAATGCAAGAATACATTCAACAATCTCAAAAGCAAACTGGCAGCACCAGAACCCCACAGACCTACAATAGAAAGACTTGAACATCCCAACCCCTCCCCCGCAAAAAAAAAGAAGAAAACAACCTGAAAAATAAGTTGTTGAGGATGATAAAGACCCTTAAAGAGTAAATTTAAAGATTTCCTTAAAGAAATGGAGGAAAATGAAAAAATTGAAATAAATCAATGAATCTCTTAAAGAAAGCCAAGGAAAAGCATCCGAAGCAAGGGTTGGGAGCAGCAAAAAAAAAAAAAAAAAAAAAAAAAAAGTATAGCTCAATAAAATCAATAAATAATAAAATAAACGTAGCTTTTTTCTCTTGACCATTATCCATAACAACTTGTAGCCAACATTCTAAACAAAGGCAAATATTTATTATTCATTTTTTGGGAATGTGGTCATAGTTTTCCAGTCTACCTCCTGCTGACTGGGGGCACTGATAATTTTATGGGGCCCTAAAGAAAATTTAGAATTATAATCAAGTCCTGACTGGAGTATCCTTTGAGGCTTGATCATCTCAGGCAACAGTCTTTGAACTGTTCTAGATGTAGAACTCAGATATGTGGTCCATTCCTGGTATCAGAGATTTCTCAGTGGATCTTCCTTGATCAAACTTGATTTTTCTCATTGCATAATGAATCCACAGTTCCCCATTTCCCGTGGAAACAAAATCAAACCTCTTCTCCAAAGTAACGTATCTTTTGACTTAAATTTTGAACCCTGAGTTTGTATTAATCGTGATTCAATGACTTTTTAAATTAACATTTAAAATATTGTATATTCTGGAGAAAACGTAAAGTATAATTGTTTCTTTCAGTATCTTGAGAAGTTGCTGGTATAGTTTGTAGTCAGTTCTGTTCTCGGCACTGTGTACATATTTACTTTTTCACTCTGGGTATCCTCTCTGTGGGACAGCATACAACAGCTTGCCCCAAGTTAGAAAAATGTCCATAATAATAAACCAGGTAATCTATTCAATTTTGCAGAACTTACTGCTGTAGTTGAGATTAGTTTTGTATCACCTGCAATCCCATGCACCAGTGAATTTTCATTATTCTAATGGCATCATCTCTGTGTTCCCTCTGCTTTTTCTTTTGTGAGAATTTTTATGTTTAGTAGCAGATTATGCTCCTTTGCACTCCATAAACTTAACCCTTCACTGATGATCTGTTTGTCTGTTCTTTCTTCAGTAATACAAGTAAGTAAACAGCAGAAGGCATCATCAGACAAATGATGTGGAGAGACTGTATTGAGCAGGAGAAACGGAGAAGAGCATGAGGGATGAAACTGTAAGATGGAGGTGGAAATTTAGAAAAAAAATATGAATTTCTCCAGTCAAGTCTCAAGTAGACACTATCTCTTAATGTTTTGATTTTGTGGCTCTAAAACAAATTGCTGCTTCTGTTTTCAAATGATTTGATATTTGCTAATTCTATATATATTCTATTTGTAACATGAACTTTGCTAGTTGGTTCCTGGCTGTGATTTAATTCTTCCCCATATCCTGGACAGAACCCACTGTATATGGCTCTCCTCATAAGAAATCCAGTCCTATGTGAGTTCTTCAACAAATCCTTCTTTTGAATCCTGGGGTGTGAATTTCACACTTTCAAAGATAGGACATAGCTTCTCTTCAAACTTCGCTGAAATGTCGCTTAGAGTGATGTAATAATGTCCAGGACATTTGAGGATTCTCATTTAGCTTCATCTCTGGAAACTGTGTTGTAAATTTGTGATTACATGCAAAGTAACACATCTAAAATATATTGAATCTATCATGTAAGTGTGTGTATATTCATGTATGTATGTTTGTATTTATGTATGCATTTATTGTCTATCTGTCTGTCTATCTTCTATCTATCTTTCTATCTACCTACCTACCTATCATCTATTTGTCACGTATCTACAATCTATCTACACGTCACTTTTCTATAACCTATCGATATATTTAATTTTATGATTTATTTATTATCTACCAAAAATGAAGAATCTTTCATAAGTTTAATCCAGAAATTCTTCAGAGAAAATCTTAATTTATGAAGAACAGAAGTGCATTTTAAAATACTACTAATAAAATTAAAGTGCAATATTACTGAAAGAATTGAAAGGCAGCATGAACCTTTTCTTCTCTGTGAAAGTAGATACCCTAATTGTCATCATTGAGCCCTCATCAAGTAACTAATGGAAACAAATGCAGTGATCCCCAGCCAAGCACCGGTCTGAACTCCGGGAGTACAGTCGAAGAGAAGCAGGAGGGATTATATGAGCAAGGGGGCATGGTCAAGATCATGATGGCAAAACCCACAGAGTCAGCTAACCTGAGCTGGTGCGAATTTATGGACTGTAAACTGACAGCTGGGAGGCTGCCTGGAACCGAACTAGACCCTCTGAATTTGGTCAACTGCTGTGTGGGACATCAGGCAGTTGGACAAGGATTTATCTCTGTGTGTTACCTGGATTTTGGAGCCCAGTTCCTATGGTAGAATACCTTGCTCAATTTTTAAAAATAATTTACTTATTTTTATTTTATGAATGTTAGTGTTTTGCCTGCATGTAGGTATATGTGAGGGTGTCAGGTCCCCTAGAACTGGAGGTACAGATACTTCTGAAATACCATGTGGGTGTTGGGAATTGAACCCGGGTCCTCTGGAAGAGCAACCATTGCTCTTAACCACTGAGTCTTCTCTCTAGCCTCTACCTTGCTCATTCTTGATTCAGTGGGGAGGGACTTGCCTCAACTAGATATGTTGAAAATATAATATTTGTCAGGTATATTTTAATGAATTATTAATATAAATCTTAATTAAAATATCTTAATAAAATGTTCAATAAAACCAGATGAACATTAAAAATCAAAATTGTTTTCATTAGTTAATGTGTAAAAATAAATAAACTATAAAATGGCACAAAAAAGAGTTACGCTTGAAAGTAAATGCATCAATGTAATGGTGATGTCGTCCTTAAAGCAATTTTTACCACAAAGACTTTGAATTTGCCATTATCAGTAAAAGTACATCAACTCAACATAATAACTCACATTTAAAAAATAACTTGTCATTTATTTTGTCACTTCTGTCATTGCACTGTATTTATGTCAACTTAATAATACCAGAAAATAATGTCAACTAGCAATCACTCTTATATTCATACATTGCTTTTGAATTATATTATTGAAAAGTTAATTATTATTAGGTCTAATATTTTAGGCAAAGGTCAGTTTCAGAACATGTCAGTTGATTGTCAGTAGCACAGAATACTTGTTCCTAGAGAATGACAAGGAAGACAAGGGCATACGCTCAAACGTTAAACATAGCTATATATCTCTATCTATCTATCTATCTATCTATCTATCTATCTATCTATCTATCTATCTATCTATGTATATTACATCCTTGGGCATCTTACAATGTATTAAAAAGAGACAGAGTGTGTTACATGGGAAGTTTGGAGGTTTCTCTAAAATGAGCATACTATTCAATGAAAAATTGCACATAAACAACAATATTTATTGGTTCATCTGTCATGTATAAATGTCATGCTCTACATATCAAAGAACTAAATTGATAACTCTTAACCCTTCACTATTGCATTTGCAGTTCTTTGTTCTGCGTATATTTTTCCTAGCACAAAGGCTTATAGGTCAACATTTTATGAAGCTCTTATCCCTATTTCTCTTATTCAACATACATATTTAACTCATTACATTGCAGATACCTAAATATGGTATTCCAAAGAGATTAAATTCTCTTATAAATAACTTACAACCATCAATCTCCCCTGACAAATTCTAATTATAGGGTAAATGATCCAACAATGTTCATTTACTTCATAATATTGCCAAACAAATATAGAATAACTTTATGTTCAATGTACTTTATTCTGAAATTAGAATAATAGAGTTGTAAGAAAAGTATTTTGATTATATCAGGACTGCTAGAGAAAGAGGAAAGGCAGGAACCCTGAGTTGACATGCACTAGTGTCAAGAGATTTGGCCTTTTGAAAAATGGTTGTAGAAGGAAAAAAAAGACCCGGTGATGTCTTATCTTGTATTTTTCTTTTTTTTTAAATTTATTTATTTATTTATTAAAGATTTCTGTCTCTTCCCCACCGCCGCCTCCCATTTTCCTCCCCCTCCCCCAATCAAGTCCCCCTCCCTCGTCAGCCCAAAGAGCCATCAGGGTTCCCTGCCCTGTGGGAAGTCCAAGGACCACCCACCTCCATCCAGGTCTAGTAAGGTGAGCATCCAAACTGCCTAGGCTCCCACAAAGCCAATACGTGCAGTAGGATCAAAAACACATTGCCATTGTTCTTGAGATCTCAGTAGTCCTCATTGTCTCTATGTTTTTTCCCAAGACCGGTTTTATCCCAGGCTTTTTCAGACCCAGGTCAGCTGGCCTTGGTGAGTTCCCTAAAATAGATTCAATCTTAAATAGAAACTTGGTATGCAGCCACAGTCATTAGTATTGGAGCTCAAATAGAATTCTTGAGAATATATACTGAAACAATATTGTTAGTAAGTGGTAGTCTTCTATGACCTCTGCCTCAGTTCCTTCTTTGGCTTCCCTCACTGGTGTATGACCCAGGAAATAGAAACCAAGTAAACACTTTTCTCCCCAAGTTGGTTTTGATCAGGGCTGTTATCACAGCAACAGAAACCAAACAAAGACAAAAGTAATGAATTTCTTGTATTTTTCAATGGCAAATTTTTTGAGGCAATCTATAAAGAAGAATCAACTAACACTGCCTCCTCTAAACAAACCAGGTTGTTTTGTAAACCTGTTTGAGTTGTCATAGTATTCTTTTAAATTTCAGATGGAATTAAAAAGCATATGTATCAGGATGGAGAGATGACTCAGAGGTTGGGAGCGCTGACTGCTCTTCCAAAGGTCCTGAGTTCAATTCCCAGACACCTCATGGTGGCTCACAACTGACTGTAATAAGATCTGATGCCCTCTTCTGGCCTACATGTGTATTTGCAGGCAGAACACTATACATAATAAATAGAAAAAAAAACATTAAAAAGCATGTGTATCTATCTCCTCAATTGTTCATTACTTTTATATTCCTTGAATATTGATGCTCTACTCAGGGACAACACATTCAAGTGTCTGGGAATACTACTGAATTAAAAGTTATAGGATGCATCCTGTTTTCTACATCATCTCTAAAACATACCTTATAAATCTAAATATTACTTCTGCTAAAAAAAAGACATTCATAAATACTCCTTCAGTTTTATCTAATAAGACATATTTCAATTATCTAGGGAAAAGTTTCCTTGAAAGATTCCAACTTGCAGCATTCAGTAGTAACTCAGTATATGCATCTATGACACATAGATTACTTTGTGAGTTTGATTATTTTCCATTTAAACAAATCATTGCAACTGATATTTTAATGTAGTAGTTAACAATTTGTTGTAAAAAGAAACCTTCAATTATGGTTGGAATACACATGGCAATGGATTTGTATACTCTATTACTGTGTATGGCTGAATATAAGAAAGTGTGCAATATAGGTATAAAAATGGGAGAAATATCAAAAAGGAAAAAATAAATATGAGACTTGATCAATTTTAATATATATGTGAATATCTGTGCATGTGTGAAAGAGAGAGAGAATTTATGGATGTGCACAAACACATATGTAAGACAGGGGATTTTCAGTTTTGTCATTTAGTTTGATATAGCCTGGAGAATGAAAGAGATATCATTTATAATTAAGAGGCCAAATGTAAACTAGTGTTCTCATAGACTAAACATACATTGTTTATATATAGACACATTAACACATATTGCTGACTGCACCTATTAAAAGGATTTGTGGTAGGATTTTTGTTTTCATGTTTTTTTTCTTTCATAAAACTATGTATTTTCTGGATCTGATGACAGATCATTTTAGTGAAACTCTACAAAACTGTGGCTGCTAAGTTGCCAGAACTAAACAGTCTTGTAAAATTAATAGCTATAAAATTGGATGTTTTTAAAGTTGTTATGTATTTGTTATTCAATTTCCATCTATAGTGTAGATGAAGCAATACATGTTATTTGAATTCCCATGAAGCCTAATTTGGAATATGTTTCAAATATGTGTCTGTCAATAAAACATTTTTCAGTAAAGCAAAAACATAAATATTAGATGGAATAAACTGCTTTATTTTACTCAATGTTTGCTTTAAAGTTACTTTGCTTGATCATAGTTTGTTGATAATAAATGAAATTGACATTAAGTATTTTGCAAGTTCAAAGGGGTTGAGGATTTGTCTGACCTTGTCTTTCTAAAAAGAGCTAAGTAGAATAGATGAGACTGGAACAGCTGGTCCTCAAAGAGAAAGATCACTAAGGCTAGTAGGTAACAGGAAAGGGCTTTGTGATCAATATTGTCAGTTGTAAAATGTTTCCCAGGGTTTGGGGTTTATTTTGAGTATGAGGTAGAAGATAAAAGAAAAAAATAATAATTCTGTGAATATCAAATGTCTTGTTTAATGGAATTAAATATTCTTAGATTAAACTAATGAGACTCTGATACTGTTATAAACACAATTTTCAGATAGGTTGTGAATCTAAACACAAATACATATTTATGATCTAACTATTTATCAGATCAATATATGTAGGAGACATTATGCTTATAGTGCACAGATAAATGTGATATGGCCAAGGAAAACAGAAAGTAAAATAATTCTCAGCTAATCCTATTATTGTTAGGAAATACTTAGACAAACAAAGTTTGCATTTGTGCATTAAAATAAATAATGGCAGTATATGCTCAAATATGATAAAAAGCTAATTTTTGGAATTGATCATCCTAAAATAAAATAGGAAGTTTTCACTCTAAGTAATCATTTGTATTGTGTCTAAAAATATACTTAGATTTTTGTCTCAGATATCTTCGGATATATGGATGGCCAATGGTCAATGGTGGATGGTTGGTGGATAAAAGAAGCATTCCTTTCCCATTATATTATGCAAAATGCACCAACAACCTGACTTGAGTACACACTATCCACTTTGCAGAATTTATCAGTCCAGTTATCTTCTTTAATTTAAAATAATTTATTTCAGTCTGCCAGAGAGTTCTGAGAGCTGTACACTACCAATAAGTTTTCAGTTCCATTTTGATTGACACTTCCACACTTGAGAGGCTACGGCCTAGTGATTTTTATCAATAGGATTGGATGATTAAACCAACTCTGAGAAGCTCATGTTTTTTCAGTCTTTATTTTCTTGTGGTTGATTTGGTCTGTTTTTCAAAAGATCCCAATTTGTTCTAGCATTTCTTCTTACCCCTTCTGAGAAGTGTGCATCTGTTTCTGACATCTGCCTTCTATCTTCTTTTGTAAATTATGAAGTGATGCCAACTCTATTTATCAACAAATTACTCTTAGAAGCATTTAGAGACTATAATGGTTCTTTGATTTTCTTTGATTCTTTATGAATTTGCAAAATCACTCAATGCTTATATTAGCTTTGTTTGTCCTTTCTCTTTCCATATTTAATACTCATAGCTGGCAAGCCCAGATGGTATACTTTGTTATGTCCTGAAATGTGGCTATTTTTTTCATCCCTTAATTACAGTAATGCCAGGATGTAATATCCTTTGCCTCCCTCTCTAGTTCTAGTTCACATTTGTTATATTATTTGTTGAAGATACTATATTTTGACAATGAAAAAATATATAATGGCACTTCCTTAACAAGCTTTTAGTCATTTACTTTGGACAATTGATTTTTCTTTACATTATTTTCTCATCTTTTATATTTTTAAAGTTTCATAGATATCTGACTATTGTTAGCTCCTTGCAAATAAATATAGAAAAATTATACAAGGAAAAATTGCAACTTGAGTTCATGGTAGCAGATAGAAAATATCTATTTGTAAAATATGTGATAACATTTATTAAAATGTGTAAATATAGTTATTACAATTTAGAAATTTGAGAAATAATAATTTGTACTTTACATTAATTCTTTATCATAATAAATATATATGTGTACTTATCTTTTTTTCTGACTTTAAAAATGTTGTAGCTCTTAAATCTACAAAATTTTATATTAAAGAGGCAGAGTCATATAATTAAAGTATCATTGATCTATTGACTTATTTTTAGATTCCTTTATTGCATTTTGATCCAGATCCTATTTATCCTACTTGGCAAATTCTTACTACTGTACTTCTTTGGAGCTATTTAACAGTCATGCAAACTTCACAAGTCAATCTTTTTAAATCATTATTTTTTCAGTTAACAGCTTAATATTAAAATATTAAAAAATATTATATTTTTTCATTTCCAATTTGGTTTAAGTAATAATTTTAAGAATTAGTCCTATGATGTTAAATTCACATGCCAGGGACCACATAAATAACATATTATTTTACATTTCTCAATTTAGTTTTTTTATCATCTGAAATATTCTCTGAAAAAAATTCCTGGAGGGTCAGACCCAGAAATAGAAGCTTTCTTTCACCTAACAGATTTGCTCTGGGCAAATAAGTCAGGACTTTGCCCTTGGATTCAACATCAAACAAGATTACATAGCTTCCTCGGCTATTACACCTGACAGTGTCAGGCACCTTTAAAAAGACATCTGTAGCAACACCTCAGACTGCGTTTTCCACAGCTCTGTGAAAGGCTGATACATTTCAGTCGAAGCTACATGACATCTTGTTTCTCATGTCTATTTTACAGACTTATTTTTTCTCCTAACTTCAGTTTAGAAAAAATGGATAAACAGTATTTGGGAAAATAGACTACATTTTGAGGGTAGAATTGGTACAGGTAGAGACAGGGGCAACAGATACCAGGTTAGGGGGATCGGATAGAATGAGACCATGCAGAGAAAGACAACTGAAATTTGGGACACATTTGGAGGTGGTGTTGAAACGTAGTGCAGTGAAAACTTCCTAGTTCTTTCTAGAGAACTCCTAGTAATGGAAGATATGGAGTCTGACCTAAACATTATTTTTACCCACCAAAATTTCCTGTGGTGTGATTGGGTTGCATTAGGTTGAGTTGTTGGCCAAGACTGTCCCGTGAAGATTGGTAAAACACTTGAGGTTGATGCTAGAACTGAGGATTGCTCTCCAAAATCTGAGAGCGACCCCATTGCTCTGGACAGTATCCACACACCTCATTGAATGAAGAAAGGCTGAGCTGGTGCCTGAGTGCAGCCTTCGTTCCTACATTCTAGTCTTTTGGCATGGGAATGTACTCTGAGGGATACAGAATATAATTTGGACATCAACCCAGCCACAAAAGCCCCCACCTCCAATCTGTCCTACCTGCAAGATGTGCTGTGGGAATTATAATGGTGACACAGAACTTGTGGGAGTGGCCACTCTGTTTGGTTTAATATGATGACCATGACACTAGAAGGAATACATGCTCTGTACTTCGTGGATGATCAGGGATGAGAAAAAGAATAGCACAAAGACTAAAGGTAGAAAAACCATACAAACCTGGGGGTAAAAGTCAGTAAAAATGATCCCTAATTATATTCTGCTATACGCATAGATCAGTGTCGTGTCTAGTTGTCACCAGACGTCTTCCCCTGCCTACAGAGACCCAGAGCCAGATGCTGTGGAGAGAGAGAATCTAAATTGAAGGTCTCAATAGGCCTCTCCCCTTGGAGATTGGGGAACTCATGGAAGAGGAAGAAGAAAGTCTCAATTGTTTTGGCTTTCACCTTGTCTTATTGAATCTTGTTTTATCCTATTTGGCTGTAGTCTTTAGCGGGCCCACTCCTTTCTGAAAAGGAAAGGGTGTGGGTGTTCAGGAAAGTATATGTGGGACGAGCTATGGGGAGTCGAAAAAGGAGAACTGTCATTGGGATTTTCAGTAAAAAATGTAAAACATAAATCTAAATGGAGACACTAAAAATTGGGGAGATAATGTCCCAATTCTAAACTTTTCATCACAATGTGAAAACTTAAGTGTTAGGCATGAGTTCCCTCTAGTATAGTCATTGTCTAAATGGTGCACCATGGAAATCCCCAAACTCCTAAGACTATTGCCAATGTTTTTGGTTTCTCTGCACAAAATGCCAGTAAGACCCTTCTGCTAAAGACAACACGTAAATATCTCATTCAACACGAAGAAGTTGAGCAGGTACCTAATTAGGCTTCACCCCTACTATTATTCATTGTACTGGAAGGTACTCTGCACACTATAACGCGGGAGGATTACCTTCAATTCAACTATAAAACCTATTATCTACACTGTTGACCTATTCAATAAACGCTGGTACAATCTGCACAAGCTAACCAAACATTCTCTGGTTGAATTTAAGGCCCACTCTACAAGTTGCAAATCATTTCTGACATTGACTTGGTAGCCTTTAACCTTAGACTGGATAGGCCATGGACTTAAGAGAAAAACAAATACCAGTATTTTGCTATAGGACCCCAACAATTAAATGACTATACTCGTCAGACAATGTCTCACTTAGCTAACACCAGAAAAGCTAACTCTTACAGGAGATGGGAACTAACACAGAGACCCAACACTGGAAAATGTGCAGAGAGGAAAGGTTTTGAGAAAATCAGTCCTAAATGGGATGTCATCCCTCAGGTATCAAGATACTACATGGAAGAGGATGTAGAAAGATTGTAAGATCCAGAAGAAATGGGTGATCCCAAGGAAATACTACTTTTCAGACGCAGTGGGACTTTTACTCGTGCTATAGTCACTTCTTTTTTAGCTACCAGTGTTATAATAGCCACTAAAAATGGACTCACAAAGACTATTAAACTTACAGATCATTCCTTACAAGCATTCATGTTCCTCTGTCATACCGTGTCTTGCTGAGGTCACTGGGTTTCTAAATATGATTGGTTACAGCTTCAGTGAACCAATCAGGCAGCTTGAGACTTGGAATCATTGGATCTCTGAACAATTATTTCCTTTTAAAAAACTCTGTAGGCTATTCTACATTATGTAATATAAATATGAATTTCTATTATTTCCTAATACCAACTGTAAGATTATTTTGCATTTTACATCAGGTTTTAAAGTTAGTTTTAATATTTTTTCACTGCTGCATAGGCCAAATGAAATATTCCAAGTGGAATTTTGAAATACTTTTGTGTTTAGTTAGATTACTGCTATCCCAGTAATGTCAAACATAACCGTATGCTGTTCATTTTCATGACACTTGCCCCTGTGTAGAAGACCGAAGAAAAATTCCCATCAGAAATTAATAACATTAAGACAAAATGTGTTCAACACTTGGTACTGTTTGTTTGGGCAATGACCATAGCTTTGAGGCTTGCCTTTGATTGAATTAGTTTTCCAATTATGCTGGGAGTCTGAGAATTTAAAAAAAAATGTATTCTACAATTCTGGAACCTCTCAGAAATGAGGATAATATGTGTAAACCTATTTATGAAATGTTGTAAGGTGGTGAAAAAGCAGAATTTGTGAATCTTATGCTAGGGTACTATTCTTAGTTGCCTATACCATAAAACACAGTATGAGTTTTCACAAAACTGAAATTATTTTTTATTTCCTTGAATACCCTCATGGTTCTATTAAAATCCCTATGCATGTTGACGTTTGCTGCTTTATGTTTTACTGTCACAAAGTAGATAATTTTTGTAGAAATAAACTGAATTCTGTAGCTTTATGAAATTGCAATAAAATTTATAAATTATCTTCATATTTTCTAGGGAATATTCAATCATTTAATACATATTGTTTTCCTTCTTCATGACTTAGGCCAGTTTTTCTTTATTTTGTCTCTCTTAATATTATCGAAGATTATCTTTCTACTTGATATTGCAATGACTTCCCACAACTTAAGACACAGACTAAGGAATTGGTCTATGAGGTCAACAAGTAATTTGGAAAGAAATTACTGATAAAAGAAAAAACTAGAAAGTGTGATCAAGTAAAATAAGGTCAGTCAGACAATGCTCAAATCTTATGCATTATTATTTTTGAGGTCTCTCTTCCTCTCCTAAGTCATGCCACACTACCTATTTCCTTGATCAAGAAAATTCCAGGTCTGCTGATCAAGTGTGATTGTTACAGAGCTTTACTATTAAATTTCCCTTTTTGCAGTGCGTCATTAGTACCAATAAACATATCACCACTTGTGTCTATGGGAACCATACTCTCCAGTTAGCATGGCTTTATGTAAAAATATCTTCTTCAGCATAAAATAAAGTCCTTTTCCTTTAAAAAAAAAGTCAGAAAGATTACAGTTTCCTTGTGAACTTTATGATCTGATTTTGGTAGGAAGAAATCAGTTTTTACTGCTTCTTTTATTTCACAAACTTTTCATGTTTTCAGATACTCAAGTAACAATAAAAAAAGAACCCTGTGTAAATTGTCAGTATTGTTTATTTGTGCTGATATTAAATAAGGTTAGTGGCCATGTGCAAAGGAGTTATGAACTGGAAGAAGAGAGGCAAGCATTCAGAGAAGGTGGTGCCAAAATACACTAAAATTATTCTTGGATTCTGATGTTTTAAATAATTTATTCTATGATGACTTTATTCAATGAGTATTAATATGATGACCATAGGACTACATATCAAACAAATGCAAGATTATTTTTGTAAAGTTGGTAAACGTAAACATTTTTTTGCACTCTATACATCAATGAATTAAATAAATGGCCATTATGATATTCCATGATGAAACTTAGCTTCCATTAGAAATTCTCACCTGCACTCTTTATTGTTATCCCATCCATATTCATATGTTGTAAATTATCTTAATTTTTCAAGCTTGATGACTACATCAGGCATAAAAGGTAGAAAACTCTAGATTATAGACATTTATTTAAAATAGACTGCCTCTTTTCACTCTTTACTTTCCAATAAGTCTTAATAGTAGCAGTAGGAATTTTATTCAGACTGTTACATTTGTAAGTAATTTGTCAGGCTTCAGAAACCAGATTAACTCCACAGTTCTTGCTATAAGCCAGTAATATTTACTGTGTTGTCACTGAATTAATGTTATTAAAATAAACACCATTTGCCCGGGGAAAAGAAAAAATTCAGTTCAATCTCAATATTTTCTATCATCAATAGCCCTAGTATTTTATTAGATAACTGATGCTAAATACAATATTTGAAAGAATCTAGAGAATTTAATCTCTTAGCATGACATTATTACTGAGGATTTATTAGGACTTCAATTTTAATGCTGCATTTGATACATTTATGTAAAGGTTAAATCAAAGGTATTCAAAAATATTTCTATTACCTCAGGATGTATCTTTTGCATGCTATTATTTTGAGATTTTTAACAATAATTTAAAAATAACCAATAGACCTCAAATTGTTTAAAGGGAACTTTTTAAGGAAAAAATAGTAGAAAATGTCATAGAATAAATTTTTATTTTATTTTATTTATAATACATGTTTTATTTTAACTATAAATTTTAAATAATTATTAAAATTAATAAAGCATAGAACTTCTGTTACATTTATTAATATGTATATCACAGAAAACATGTATATGCATAAACATTGTATTTCTGCTTTTCTTTTCATTAAATGATTTTAACTCATAAATCATCTAAAAAGTTTTAAGTCAGAATGAATTCTCAGATAATGCTGTAGAAAATACTTTACTCAATAAAGAATTATAGTAAAACTAAATTTTCATACCTAATTCATAAATTAAACAAGTAAAAGTATGCTAAGTATTTGATTTAGAGTGAGCGTAATGAAACAGATACACTGTGTTCCTAAACTGAAAATATTCTGATTGACCATAGCAAATCTTACTGAAACCATAAACAATGTACCTATGCTATGCCGTAGATTTAGTAATATGGTCTTTGTATATATTAATTCCTATCCAATATAATCTAGTTGAAATGGATAGTGCTACATAAAACCATGCAGCACATCACGGGTACTGATTTAAAAAGGAATGAAAATATCCACAAATACACACACACATGTACACAGTCAAATTCGAATGTAATATCTGATGATCATCAAACATATATTAAAAAACAAATGAGTTCATCTGTATGAATGTTATTTGTATTTATTAATTATTAAATTGTTGAAAAACAGAAAAGTAATCTTATTTTTGAATGGAAGTTTAATTTCTATTAGTTGTTTCTAATATTCATTAGGTTTGTTAAATTTTGAGCCTAGCTGCATAGCTGAGTATGACAAGAACCAAGTAGGTGTCTATCATGAATATGAAAAGATATTGCACTCATATTAAATAAATGTGTAATTTGTAAGAGTCAACATTTTCCTGATTGTAATTTGAAATTCAAAACTATTTCTTCATGTTAAACACACTTTGGTGTATGTGTCTCTTTTATTTTGTTAATGACACATCCTTAATTTTCTGATACAATTGAAGGTTCACAAAGTATGTTCTTATTTATGAGGTCCCACTTGTACTCCTTACTGTGACATGGTTCCAATGCTTTTATTCCCTTTAAGCAAAAATAAAAATAAAAAAATAAAAGCATTTTTTTAAGTTCGCATTTATTCAAATAAAAGTATATCAAATGCTATTTTAATATTTTGGAATTGTTTACTAGTTAAAATAATACTTCTGCTTTTTTACTAACTTTTGAAGGGTCACAGGCTATACGAAGTGGCTCAATTCTGTATATAGAGGACATTCATACTGGAGGACAGAAAACAAATATGAAAAGTATTACCTAGATTCTAAAAATGTGATAAGTGTATAACCCACAGACTACTGAGTATTATGCAGTATTCGATTTTAACAAACACTAAAAGTATATCGTGAGTACCATTTAACAATAACTAAAATGAATTCTGTTCACTGTAAGGCAAAACAAATACAGAATCTATATAATCAGATATTTTGCTATGAAAAGGATATTAAAGAATGTATGTTTGCTTAATTTAATTAATTTCATATGCACTATCATTGGCATTTACGAAATGTTTGACTAAACAACTACTAAATCACTTACTCTTTTAAATTTCAGTAATTTACATGTGTGTTTTCATGCACATGTCAATGTTCCACTGTACTTGAGAGAAGGACAGACGACTGACCGCTGTTGGATTTGGTTATCTCCATTCAATCTGTAGGTCCTGGCAATTAAAATCCAGTTGTCTTGCCTGGTATTAAGGGATTACCTCCTCTGCTCCTAAAATAATTCTTTTAAGCATATGTAAAAAAGGCTACATTGAAATTGTTTTCAGATTATCACTCAATTTATTTTTCTTACTTATAATTTACCTAGTTTTATATTAGATTTTCACGTGAAAATTTGAAAAAAATAATTGCTACTATAGAAATTGCTTGAAATTTAATTAATGAAATATTTTAAAATATTTATAATAGTTAAAGGTTGTATCTAAAGCATTTAAAATAGCTCCTGGCACTTAATACATAATAGTATTATATGTATCATATGAAATAAAATAGTAATATAATAGTATTATATTTATTATACATAATACTTTTAATAATAGAAAACAAAATTTCATAATATATAATCGAGAATAAATAATTGTAAATTTTGCATTGAAAACTAAAATTAACTGCTTTCAAAAGTCAATTTTAAGTGACAACTTTTATTATGAGCTATTTAAAATTTAACTATATTTGATTTTATTATAGTATTCAGAGAAATTTACAAAAAGTTGAGTTATAGTGTATGCATTTTACATCATAAAACTGTACATGCTTAATTAAACTTTTATAAGGTATAGTCATATAGTAGATGTCCTGTATATGAATTAGTAATTTAAAAAGGAATATGTTCCCTTTCATAACTTTTCTATAATTTTTAAAAGATGTTAAAGTATAAGAATAAAACCTGTTTAGCAACATAATTTATCATGAATTGTTTCAAAAGACAAAGTAGTTGCCCCTGTTATGTATTAGCTATTTATTCTTTACATAAAACTGAAATGTGCTTCTAGCAAAAAATAATCAAATCTCTACTCCATGTCCTGCCTGTTTCATTTTATAGCCAAATGTGCAGCAACTACACCTTTGCATGTAACAGGCTTTCATTGACCTTGACTTAATTAAAAAAAAAATCACCTTCATGTTTCTGAGAAGAGTTAATACAATGAACAGAAGCAATACCATCCGGGAGGAATTAGAATGCAGATTATATTAATCACTGTCTATATCCTCTCAACTTTGTGACACAGAATTCAAGGACAAAAATTAAGGCCATGGATTAATGCAGAAATAATGTGCTGAAAGTGGTAAAATGTATTTCCAGAGAGTGGTTGTGTTTTAAGTGAAACTGCAAACTTACTAAAATTTGAATACATATCAGCAAAGAAAGAAAGAAGAAAAAAAGAAGTGAAGAAGGGGGAAAGGCAGACAGGGAGGGAGATAGGAAGGGAGTGGGGAGGGAAGGGAACGAAAGAAGAAAGAAATGAAGGAAAATAGAAAGTGAAAGGCAAGCAAAGGAAAGAGTGGGTTGAGGAGGGACTCCTGTAATCCATGCTCTCTGAATAATAACTACGAATACTAAATAAATGTCTGAGCTGATTTGCTTTCAGAAGAATAATCTTTTCAAAAAATTATATTTGCTGAACAAAATAATTAAAACAAACATTTTTCTTCTTTTTCTACCTGTATAATTTCTGAGAGAGTCAATAATTTAGTAGCTTAATTGTTCATATTCCGCATGACATGCTCATTTTGTGACTTAGTCATTTATGCTACTTCCTTATATGCAATTGCAAAATAGTTTTTCCTATTAGTTTGTCCCGAGTTCCTATAAATAAAAGCATTGCTTGAAAATACCTTAAATGATCTTATTCAAATTATCAGTATTATTTTCTTTCTAGCTGACCTTTACTGTTTGATAGGTCTTCATTTAGATAAAATGAGAACACAATCACTCCATAGGGACTCAAAAATTTAAAGTTTGGAGGCACTGGCAAGTTATACATTTAAATATTTAAACAACATCAATCCATTTGATTTTACTATTAAATAGCACTGAAATATAACTCACTTTATGTAATACAATATAAAATTTCCTGTGCTGGACATCACCAGCAGTGTATATCCTATTTTCCTTTATTTTAGAAATTGTAATAAAATATTACACAATGCACAACATTTGTCATAAAAATACATTTGAAATATCAACACAATTCCATTTCTACTCTTAATCATAATTTTATTTTTAGCCCTCTACAACTTGACTTTTTTTCTCTAATAATCTTCTTGTTACTCCTCTATTTCTCCTTCTCCCTGCATTTGCCTCTCATCCTCATATAATATTTCATTTACAGTTCCTTACCAGACGATTTTCATTCTGTATTGCTTTTAATCTAAAGTTTTTTTGATTATTCAAGTTTCTATGACATGAATTTTAGAGCATAATTGTTATATTTCACTTTTTATTGATTTTTATTGAGCTCTACATTTTTCTCTGCTCCCTTCCCTGCCTTTCCACTTCCCTTCAACCCTATCCTAAAGTCCCCATGCTCCTAATATACTTAGGAGATCTTGTCTTTTTCTACTTCCCATGTAGATTAGATCTATGTATGTCTGTCTTAGTGTCCTCATTGCTGTCTACATTCTCTGGGATTGTGATTTGTAGGCTGGTTTTCTTTGCTTTATGTTTAAAAATCACATGTGAGTGATTACATGTGATAATTGTCTTTATCTGGGTTACCTCACTCAAAATGATGTTTTCTAGCTCCATTCATTGTCCTGCAAAATTCAAGCTGTCGTTATTTTTTTCTGCTGTGTAGTAATCCAGTGTGTAAATATACCACATTTTCTTTATCCATTCTTTAGTTGAGAGGCATTTAGGTTGTTTCCAGGTTCTGGCTATGACAAACAATGCTATTATGAACATAGTTGAGCACATGTCTCTGTGGCACAATATATAAGCCCAGCAGCACAGAACTGAGAGAAACAATTAATAAATGGGACCTCCTAAAACTGAAAAGCTTCTGTAAAGCAAAGGATACAGTCAACAAGATAAAATGACAGCCTACAGAATGGGAAAATATCTTCACTAACCCCACATCAGACAGAAGTCTGATCTTCAAAATATACAAAGAACTTAAGAAATTGGTCATCAAAAAAACAAATAATTCAATAAAAAAAATGGAGTACAGACGTAAACAGAGAACTCTCAACAGAAGAATCTAAAATGGCTGAAAGACACTTAAGAAAATGTTCAGCATCCTTAGTCATCAGAGAAATTCAAATCAAAACAACTCTGAGATTCCATCTTACACATCTAAGAATGGCGAAGATTGTAAACACTGATTACATCTTATGCTGCAGAGGTTGTGGGAAAAAGGAAACACTTCTGCATTGTTGGAGGGAATACAAGTTAGTATAGCCCCTTTGGATGTCAGTGTGGTGATTTCTCAGAAAATTAGGAAACAACCTTCCTCAAGACCTAGTAATACCACTTTTGAGTATATATCCGAAGGATGCTCAATCGTGCCACAAGGATATGGGCTCAACTATGTTCATAGCAGAATTGTTAGCTTTCTAAATGAAAAAAAAACTTTAATATGACAAAATTTATAACACCAATATAAAAAGAAGTCTAAGAAAATATCATATAAATCATTAGTCACTGACATTTTCTATTTCCTTGGAAATAGCAGTATAAAATTTAGTCACAGATGCCCAGTTTAGTAAGTTTAAGTTTAAGTGAGTACTTACTGAGGTGACCAATGGTTGATGATTCCAAAAGGAAACTTAAAGAATTCAAACCATTGTATACAGTTCTGAACATGTGAAATATATTTAAGTTAGAAGGGATTTGCTGGAAATGAAGGCATATTGAATAACTTTTCTTAAATTCAGCCACTCTCAACTTCTAATCCAACTCTCTAGCCCTCGTAATAATTTTTTAAAATAAAGAATTAGCTTCATTATTATCACTTGTGAAACTGGAAATGTTTTTACAAATAAATTATCTAAATTGTATCCACATATGTTTGCTTGTTGTCCTACTAGCAGCAGCATCTATACTCAGTAACACAATTTAGACTCACTGTATTTGGGCAACTATTCCAATTTGCTTGTTTGATGTAACAGGAAGGACGCTTGTTTGTTCTGGCCATCCAGAACTGAATTAATCACACGGAAGCAGTATTAATCAAATCACTGTTTGGCCCACTAGCTTCACCCTCCCACTTGCTAACTCCTACACACTAATTCAACCCATTTCCACTAATCTGTATATCACTACGCAGCTGTGGTATACCTGCTAATGTTTCAATGCTTTGCTCCATGGCTTCTCTCTGACTCCACCCTTTTTCTCCCAGCATATAGCCTAGCTTTTCCTGCCTAGTTCTGTTGCGCCCTTGCCATAGGCTCAGACCAGTTCTCAATTCATTAACCAATAAAACCAACATATAGACATAAAGACCTCCCACACCAGTTTGATAATGAAATGTGTTGCCTTGAACACTTTTATATTTTCCCAACAGTCAGCTCTGGAAATGACTTCATATTCTCATATTTAAGATTTGAGTCTCCATTATTTAGTTTGAAATGAATATTTATAAAATTCAAAACTCTAGTCATGAAATTGTAAGCATATATGCAAATATTTTTATATTGGCAATATAGATAGTAATATTTTATTTAAAGGAAAATAAAGGACACTATTACTTTTAGTATATATAGTAAATAACTAAAAATAGAATCAATAATGAAATGATCCTCAATATTCTTTTTTTTTAATTTCTATGGTTTATTTAACTTTATTTTATGTGCATTGGTGTAAGGGTGTCAGATCGCTGGAACTGGATTTTCAGACAGTTGTGAACTGCCATGTGGGTGCTAGGAATTGATCCCAGGTCCTCCGGAAGAGCAGTCAGTGTTCTTAACAGCTGAGCCATCTCTCCAGCCCCAGATCCTCAATATTCTTAAATACTGAAAGTCATAACCTCTTTTGCACTCTTTACTGACTTTTCAAGTATGAAGCATCTATGAATTAAACTGAAAACCTGAAATAACTGTGAAAAATTCTGCTCCGTTAGCTCTTGATTTTAACCTTGGTGTGCTCATCTGTTCTCATGTGAATTCTTGCCATATCCAGTATGTATGTCTATTGCAATACTACCTTTGATATATTCTACTATACAAGGACAAAAAAAATCCAGTTTCTTAAAAATGATTAAACCATGATTCCAAGTCAATGTTAACAATCTAGGCATAAAAGCCATTGTAATAAGTTTTTAAATTATTGTATATAATAAGTATAGAATTATCAAAATATAACCTTATTTGTTTCTAAAATCTATAAAATAAATATATTGAAAAATGAATATATTAAAATAAGAAATTTATTTCAATGGTTTTGTTTCATAAATTGCCAAGTGTAAAAATGGGAAACAAGATAAAATGTTCTGTGATTAGAAAAATTTAAATAAGTATTATATTCGTACAATAAGTTAGTCAATTTCTAATATCTGACTTTTAAGATAAGCTCACATATATTACATCAGTAAATAACACCCCATTTGAACTCAAAGGAAATATATTTTCTAATTTGTTTACATCAATTTACTAAATATACCAGTGCATATTTCATTATGCTTCTTGAAATTGACCTTAGTCCTCCAAGAGCAATCCCCATGTAATCTTCTTTTAATTTCTGTTTATTAACATACATCTGTTTAGTATCTTCTTAAAGTCCCAAAGTTCTCTAAAGGCAAGATTTAAGTACAAAGTTAAATGTTTAATGACTGACTTTTGAGTGAATGAAGATATCCTCTATAACATGACCATGTACACCAGACTCCACCTGAAGTTCTCAATTTTCTCCTTCAGGCCATCCAGATGAGTGTCTTCAATGACATTATGTTTCATATTGCAAACAAATACTACTAGACATCTCCCCCTTTAGTCTCTCTGTTTTTAATTATGTTGCTTAAAGTTGCTTAAATACAAGCAAGCTCTTCAAGTCATGACAGTACAAAAAAGATCTCTGTATTGAAAAACTAAATTTAACACCAAAATTCTCAAAGAATTTCGCTCAATTTTGTGCTAATTACAACTCATGTATTTTATGGCATCCTGATAGATAAGCTGGTGTTCCGCATCAATATTAGCACTCCGAATATGGTTCCCCACAATCACATACCTTAAACTATCTTGAAAAAAATGCATATTTTTTTAAATTTTCTTACACATTTCCAAATAGAAAAAGCCAAAGTCACTAAGATGTGAATTACCCCTAAATTAAAATCATTAATTACTTTTTATTTACTTTTTTTGTGTTTAAAGAGGAAGAATTAGCAGGAGGCACACATTTTTCTACTCCCTGAAACTATTACATTTTTGAAACCTGTTTTTAATTTAAATGGTATTATAAAAATGCTGCAAATTTATAAAACACACATAAAAATAACCAGACCAAATGTTTACAACCCAGTCAACTTCTAGCTCGTTAGAGTACATGAATTCTCCTTTAGTTTAAAGCTTAGCAAGAACAGACTAGAACTTAAGTTCATTCATTACATAATCATTTAAAATGAACATATGACCAAATGGTGAACAAGATAACAACACTGGGATTTTAAGACAAAGCATACTAAAGAAATCAACTAATTTCAGAAAAAAAATGGATATTTATATGATTTCTCCATTTAAGTATCTGTACATTTATTAAGTATATCAGAGAAGTGAATTCACAGAATTAATAATTTTACATTTGTTTTATCCTTTAATTTATTACTAGGCATATTATGGTATAACAGCATATTTATCTAACAAAATAAAGAAAACTAAATACTTATTATTAAAATAAGGGTTTATGCTGAGGAATGTGTATTCTTGCTGGTACCTTAGCATCAACAGAATGTCACCATGGTGATGTACAATCCTGATGAATCATCTTAGAGATACCATTGTGATGATGGAATATGAGACCATATACATCATCCCCACCATCAGCATAATTTATTAGCTGTATATATCACCCAAAAGCTAGGGCTTTCATGACATTGAGTTTTTCAGTAAAACTCATGATAAAAGGTCATCTCTTTTAAAGAAATGTTTTATGACAATTCTAAAATGTTTATAAATATAACATTTACATTTCCTACATTTCCATCCACAATTTGTCAAACTAGAAACAATGTACATTATATTTGAGAGACAGGCTGAATTTAGCACCGAGACATTAAGGAGCTTTCATTATGATATTTTCCAAATTGATTAATCTCATTTCAAGTCATTCTGAATAAAAATAATTGCAGTTATCTCAATCAATAGTATGGATGTTTGTGGCCTGTCTGTCTGCCAACATGTGAAATAAAGAATCTATGGCAAATAAGCTGGTTTTTAAGGAAGTTCTTTAATGTAGTGTCTTAAGCTAATCAACAAAATTATTTCAATAGTGAGATAATGTTTCTATGTTTTCTAGCAATTTTTAGAGTGTTTGGTATTATTTGGTTATAGTCTTTATTTGCATGATCAAATCGATATCTGCAAAGATAGAACAGTGTCTTAAAAAATAATACAGAATTTTATACTTCATGGAATAACCTATATGACATAAATTTACAATTAATAAATTATTTGCTAAATATTTTCCATTAATTATCACTAAGATGGAAAGATTTGTTTCAGACTGTTTAGACAAATGTTAAATAAAATTATCAGTAGCATTTGATGTGTTAAACTATCACGTAATTGATTCATAATTATGTAACATGTAGTAAAAATAAAGCATTATTTAACACTAGTTTAAAAAGCAATTCACAATATTGTAATATGTCTGTATTTGTTTCAGGATTTCCCACTCACTGATGCGATTAAAAGCATATGACAATATTCTGTTTAATGTGAAATTTATTAAATATTTAGACTTTGGTTTTCTAGAATATAATTTTATTGATCATTGGACTTTTTCTCTGATTGTTGCAGTTTTTACTCACTCTCCTCACTCTTTTTCAACTGGTGTAATATTCTGTAACTTACCCAGACTTTTGCTCTTTTTTAAGGGATGCAGTTCTAAATATGTTGTAAATATTGGCATTGAAAGAATAAAGCTTTCATATAATGCTATTGCATGAATTAAACGATTATAGCTTTTAGTTAACACATTTGAAAGCATAATCTTCCTGCACTGAAGCTAACTCTGTATCATTTATTTTTATTTTTAATTTTTAAATTAAATTTGTATTTCATTTATGTAGCATAATTATTCCAATTTTTGTGTTTATACCAAGAAGGTATTTGTTAAGGACAACTGTGACATTACAATAGCAAAAAATGGATTAATGACATCATCATAATCATGTAAGTATACTAACCAATCTAACCCAAGAAAGATGCCCACTACATGGATTTAACAATATGATAAAGAGAACACACATTTACTTCAAAAGATTTGGAAAAAGGTTGCTACTGACCTGAAAACTTTCTTCTTGCAGATTATCTCTCATTTTGATGGATGGTACTATGCAAGTCAAAGGAAGAAAAATCATAAACAGTGTTCCTAACTATACGCCCAGCAAACTACAATAATGACCAGAAGGATAGCATATGTCTATTCATGCAATAATGACATTAATATATTATGAGTAAACAAAAACTTTGAATGGAAATGAAGGTCACCCAATACGGGTAAATAATACCTGGTTCTGTAATTGTGACCAAGAATAAGTAGCTTGAGGAATCATAGACTCTAGAAGAGTATCTATTATTATCATTTTGCTAAATTAATATCATACCTACCCAATTTCTTCTAAATACATATATGTGTATAGTAGATAATGTAGCTTCCATTTTGCAGCAAATTTAGACTATTACAGAGAATGACAACCAAAAGTGGTGCATAAGTAACTGTGAACTGCCAAGCCCCAAACAACATCTTGAACATAAATATTATACCAACTTATCAACGAACTTCAGAGGAAGCAGAAAGATTGAGCCCAATGTCCTGGAGAACTGTTGTAACTAGTAACTTCTAGACAGGAAATGAATTTTGTAGCCAATAAAAGAAAGCAAACAATGTGCTTTTCTAGAGATGACTTCAGCAAGATCACAAAATTTGACATTCTAACATACATGTAACTAAGAATCACATGGTCTTGTCCTTGTTACAGATCTGTAGTTACAAAACTGCAAATAGCCAATAGTCGCCAAGGGAGGACTAGCGTTTGTTTCTGAAGTGAACACTCCAATATGTTGCCTGTGGTCAACTGATCAGTAATAAACTCATACAATTTGAGTAGACCTCATCATACATAGTTGATTTAGTGTAGTGTGTGTGTGTGTGTTTGTGTATGCGTGTGTATGTTTGAGAGAGAGAGAGAGACAGAGACAGAGAGAGAAAGAATTAGAGAAGAAAAATAGAACTTGAGAAGGAGATGACAGGAAGTAAACAGAAGCAGTTGAAGAGGGAGAAGTAAAGGTGAAAATAATGTAAATATAGCATATACTGTATTCATGCATGAAATTCTCCAAAATGTTTCATGAAACTAAAAAGGATATTATAAAAAATTAATGAAAAGACACTATAAATGACTAATTTTTATACCTTAAGTGCATTTTTTGGAAATTGATGTAATTTTCTTAGTGACAGAGTATCAAGGTAATTTAATAACTGAAAATGCTAATAGCATTTACTTTATATGAAAAGTAGAGAGTGAAAATTCATTGACCTATAAAATAATTAATACCAACTTGCTGGAATTATTACCTTTACTATGTTTTTAGTCATTAAATAGCTTTAGTAAGACATAAATATTTCTGTCATCATCTGTAGTTTAATCTGAAAAGTATCACATTTTGATGATGAAAATCAAATATTTAATTAAATTTTAAAAAATTATCAGTGCATTTCCACAAAATAGGTCCAACTTTCTTTAATTATACTTATTCTGTCAAAAATGTATCTTATGTTTATTTCATTCCATGTATGGAATTTAAACATCTGTCAAAAATTTTCATGCATAAATCAACATTTATACTTGCATTCATTGACCAGTTATGATTTACTACCCATGAAACACAAAGTAACTACTCTAGATGGCAAAAACTATTAAGCAACTGTGTGTAACCTGAAATGCACTCTAAATACTATATACTATTTGGATTTATATTAGAATTGGAAGATGTAAATTTTCATATTTTCCTCAATTAGAAGAGTGATGAGTTTGACAACAAACCTTTGAGCCCAATTACTCTTTTCTTTCTTTTTTGTTTTGTTTTTTGTTTAATGTTTGTTTTTTGAGACTAAGTTTCTCCTTGTATCTTTGGAGCCTGTCTTGGCACTAGCTCTGTATACCAGCTTGGCCTTGAACTCACAGATGTCTGCCTGCATTTGCATCCAATGAGAGGGGGAGAATGAAGTGAAAGAAATGCTAAAACCTTTAGAATGTAGAGGCAGACTAGAGATTTGATGTCTTAAAATTCTTTGTTTTTCACTGATTCTCTCCTGTTCTGTCCTAGAAGACTACTACACTTGCTTTTTATATTAAGATGATATTTAGTAACTGACAATGTGAGAAATTGTGATGTTCAGTATCAAGATGCCGGTGTTTAGAATGGTTCTTCTTGCCTCAGCATCTCATGGTGACGTAGGAAGAGTGTGAAGCTCTAACCCGAGCTTTGAGACAAGAGTCACCTAAGCCTACACCTCTTTAATAACTCCCTCCTAATATGTAAAAACCAAAGAGAAATGGCCACATGAACATTACAAACCTTTTTCAGGTTTAGGAAAATTTAGTGTATCCTTCTGAAGTGTGTTTGCAGTCTTGAAGATCAGTGTTCTAATAGTTGTCTCTTCACCTTCATAAAGGCAACACTAGCTGTTGTCTCTTGAAGGCCTTCTTTTCTCTGAAGTGAAATAGAAAGGTGTGGATCTTAGGGAATGGGCAGGAGAGGGGCCTGGGAAAAGAAGAGGGAGGGAAAATGGAGTCCGGATGTACTGTATGAGAGAAGAACCTATTTCAGTAAATAAAGTGCTTTCTGTAAATAATAAATCAATAATGGGGGTTATATTTCACAAATTTACAATATTATTGATAGACATTACTATACCTCTCTTAGGATAAATAATAAGAAAGTAGAACATTTATAAGGTAACTATTTTAAAACAGGTTATTTTAAATTAGCAGGACTATTTTACCATTGCCTCTGGTTTTAAAAGCATTTCACTTTAAATGTCAGTACAAATTTAACAAGTAAGTCATTTAAATGTATAATCTTTCCATTTTTGTTAAATTATCTCATTTATTTTATATTCCAACTGCAGCTTTCAATTCCTTCTCCTCTCCTTCTATTTCTTAAATGACATAAATAGTATTTTTTTTCAGATAAAAATAAGCCTAGGGTCCAGAAAATAATCTGTGAAGCTTACATTTATTAACAGATTTCAAAAATGTATAAAATCCTGTTCTGTCATTTTAAGTAATACCCGATTCAGAAAAAAAATCATAGAATCTTAATCCTCCATGCTTTTGACATATGATCTGCTTCTTGTTCTTTTTATTGTCAAAGAAATCTTCTATTAATTATTACATGATAAAATCATAAAATAATTAATTACTTTGTTAAATTTGTATGTATGTATCGGTAGATTTGATTTCATGCTTTGTTTTTGTGTGTATGTGTGTGTGCTAAGCAGTTTATATCATCTAACCTCTATATTTTGAATACCTGTGCTTAAAGTTCCTATTTCAGCAAGAAATTAATCTAAATGGCTATAATTAACCTGTCAATATCTGACTGAATTAAAGCATATTCCATTTCTATACTCAATAGGGATATGATAACCTTTTTTGCTGGACTGACTTAAGGTCATTGATTTATTCCTAATTGAAGAACAGCTTATCCACAGCAGAAGCCACATGGTTCCTTTGCCACGGTCTGTACTCATGGGCCCTGACTCTAACCCCTCAATGCTTGTTTCCAGTTGCTGAACTTCGGCTTCATCAGACATCCACCTTTGTCATATTCTGATATATGTAAGCATATGCTTTAAAATATGCACCTTTGGCTACATTCTAAAATATTTTGACTTTATCATATACTAGGTGACCAACATAGTAGTAAAGAATACCCCAGTGACCTGACGTGGTGAACTGGACCAGACTTCTGAAACATTCATTTAACAACGCTCTGCAATATTACTTCAAAAACTGTTATACCGACTTATGTTGAATTTCAACTGCATTTAAAGCTTTTGCATTAATCCTTTTGTTATAATATTGTTTTTAGAATTAAGCTTATTATAACAAAAATTATCTCTCAATGTCAGCTTTTTAAATTTATATATTGGACCCATTCAATTCCCAAAGTGTTTGTAAGCACATTGATTATTGAGCTAGTTATCCTCACTAAAGTAAATAATTTACTAATTGTTACTACCAGATTATTTGTTAAATAGACTCATATATTGCAAATAAAATATTGCTCATTTTTATACAACATAAAATGCATAAAATAGTAAATTTTTTTCAAATCTCAGTGTTTGGAAATAGCTTACTGTATTTAGACTGTTCACAGCCCTTAATGGACACTGTTTTTAGTTATTTTTTTTAGTGTACACTATCAAAAATTTATTATTATTTCTCTTATAAGATAAATTAAATATAAAAAAATTAGAAATCTAACAATCAAACCAACATGTATACACAGAGACAAAACCACACACAGCACTACTTTTACCCTATAGAAATCTCTGAGAGATTTTTATTGCTTAGATCATCTTGAGATTGGGCAACCCATTGCATACAATCTCCTGCCTCACTTAAGATGAAAGTAAAGAAGTCATCATTAAGGAAAAATGGTGAATGATGGTTTTAACAACAAACTATCATCACAAAATCTTTTGACAATTCTCTTTCATTTCATAAAATGCAATTCTGAATAAGTCCTCTACCTATTACTATGAATTGATTGAGGAGAGGGAAAATATTCATAGATATTTTCACCAAATACAAATTTAAAATAGTATATGAGGATACTTTTATTAAGTATGTGCCACTAACTTTTTAAAAGCTTCTTGAATATATGTACCTGTTACATGGACTCAACTTAGAAAGATTTTGAAAAGTAATAATACCCTAAGAGCCCATAGACATCATTATGTCTACAAAATTAAGCTAGTAATTCTATTTTGATTAAAATAAGACAGAAATATAAAAATTATAAATTTGGATCACTTTTCTATTATTGTGTACTAATCCTCATGTTTTGGTTTTGCATTTTATACAAAAAAATAAACTACAATCATATATGAGGATTTGTTCCCAAATATTGTTAATGCATCTTAAAAAGTTCTATGTTTTAATGAATATAGCAATTATTAATCTATAAGTATGATTAAATCTTAGTAAGATGTAAAACAAAGTTTTTATTTTTATGATTTCTGTTCTGTTTTTTAATTAAATACTTTATTTGTGAGAATCTGAAGAATTGGTACTAAATGATGTTTTCAGATCGTGCTAAAAGCATTTGACATATATTGTAGCTGTGTTTTCTTAATAGAACAATCTTAAGTCAAATTCCTAAGTGCTGATGATTTATGTGATAGTTTATCTGATGAAGAATAAGTACATGATAGGGGAAAGTGAGTCAGAGATAAGAAAAGGCCTCCTGAAGAAATATACAATAATTTGTAATGGATAAGCTACAAAGATCAATGGAATCTCCTGAGTACAATCTGGACTGTTCTCAGGCAGCTCTGAATACTGACAGTCATTCGTGGTTCTTCCTTTCTGTTTACTTAAGGCATAACGTTTCTGTGATGAACTTTATTTCTGCGTGGGCAAAGTAGGTGAGTTGAGCTTGAGAGACTCTAAAATGAGAGATTAGTAAAGAAATGTCTGAACTAAGCATGAATCCCCATGGAACTGCCACCAAATGGATGAGCCAAAGTGAGAAGTAACAAAGCGATAAAGAAGGTGTTGCTTATGGTTATATGATTTTAGGGAAATCAAAACCTAAACATAGGAAGTATTAAAATAAATGTATGGAAAAATATAGAATTTCAACTTATCCATACCTTTATACAAAATATGGAAGCTTTAATAATTTAAATTAATATTTATATAAAAGAAAAAATCAAATTACATGAATCCTTTGCCAAATTTTGGTCTTAAGAATGACTACAGTATCAAAAAACAAAGAATTTAAATGTCATTAAGCTTGATATGATGCCTTTTAAAATGTAGTTGTGTTTGAACTTATTTATAGGTTTGTAGACAGGTATCTTAAGACAAAAATTTAAGCTTTTATCAGGCATTACAACATCTCTCTGACTTCAGTAAATAATGGAGATGAATAAAATGTAAAGCAAAATGTATATTGAATATGAAAGAGAAACAGCACATTCAGAGAGAGGAGGAAATGAACCATGGGATAGTTACCTCATTGTATTTAAAGGAAGCAGAAAACTGTAACCCATAATAAAGGATTAGATAGACAACCAGGGGTTAAGACACTTAGGAAGACTATATGTTTTCCTTTGGGTTCACCTTCTTATTTAGCTTCTCTAGGATCACGAATTATAGGCTCAATGTCCTTTATTTATGGCTAGAATCCACTTATGAGTGAATACATACCATGTTCATCTTTTTGGGTCTGGGTTACCTCACTCAGGATAGTGTTTTCTATTTTCATCCATATGCATGCAAAATTCAATATGTCGTTGCTTTTTACTGCTGAGTAGTACCCTAATATGTATATATTCCACACTTTCTTTATCCATTCTTCCATTGAAGGGCATCTAGGTTGTTTCCAGTTTCTGGCTATTAAAAATAGTGCTGCTATGAACATAGTTGAACAAATGCTTTTGTTATATGATAGGGCATCTCTTGGGTATATTCCCAAGAGTGGTATTGCTGGATCCTGGGGTAGGTTGATCATTTCCTGAGAAACCGCCACACTGCTTTCCAAAGTGGTTTAGGGTTGGCAAGAGACTTGACTCTAGAGGGATTCCCAGGTGTCCATGGAGATGTCCTCAGCTGTTGTGGGAGCTGCGGGTTGCTTCCCCGGCACCCGGCTGCCTGCATGGCTAGCTTATGCCCCAAAATAACAACACACAAACTGTATTCTTTTAAACACTGCCTGATCCATTATATCTAGCCTCTTCTAGGCTAATTCTCATGTATTAATTTAGCCCATTTCTAATAATCTGTGTAGCACGATTAGGTGCGCTTACCGGGAAAGATTCAGCACTTCTGACCTGGCAGCTTGCTTCATTGCCTCTGGCTCTGAGAGGAGCTGCATGACTTCTGAGCTCACTTCCTCTTCCTTCCAGCATTTTGTTCTGTTTACTCCACCCACCTGTGTTCTATCCTATCAGGGCCAAGGCAGTTTATTTAACCAATGACCTTCCTCCATCACTCAGCTAGTTTCTTGGGGAGCTGAGGAGAGGGAGCCTGAAATGGCCCAATCCTATAGCCATACTGATGAATATCTTGCATATCACCATAGAACTTTCATCTGGTGGTGGACGGAGATAGAGACAGAGACCCACATTGGAACACTGGACTGAGCTCCCAAGGTCCATATGAGGAGCAGTAGGAGGGAGAGCATGAGCAAGGAAGTCAGGACCTAGAGGGGTGCGCCCACCCACTGAGAAGATGAGGCTGTACTAATTGGAGCTCACCAAGGCCAGCTGGACTGGGACTGAATAAACATGGGATCAAACAGGACTCTCTGAACTTGGCGGACAATGAGGGCTGACTGAGAAGCCAAGGACAATGGCACTGGGTTTTGATCATACTGCATGTACTGGTTTTATGGGAGCCTAGTCTGTTTGGATGCACACCTTCCTAGGCCTGTATGGAGTGGGGAGGATCTTGGACTTCCCACAGGGCAGGGAAACCCTGACTGCTCTTTGGACTGGAGAGGGAGGGGAAGGGGGATGGGGGAGGGGGAGGGGGAAGAAAATGGGAGGTGGGGAGGAGGCAGAAATTTTTAATAATAATAATAATGATAATAATAATAATAAAGGCACTTAGGAAGCTGAATAAAGGACAAATCCTATCAATTTTCTAGCGATTGGGATAAAAGAACAGTACCCTGTAAGTTTTATTTTGTAAAGTCTAAAGTACAATTATCTCCCCGACTCTGTAAAGACAACAAAGCATCTTCCTGTCCTTCATGACCTTCCTGAGTTGATATGATTTAGTATGTCAATTTAGCTAAGATTTATATTTTTGTTTTATACAATTTAAAGTAACCTTTGAGTTTTGGCACTTGCTCATTCAAAAACAGGAATGGAAGAAGCCTGAAAGGCTTTTTTTGTCTTTTTTTTTTTTTAAGAAGTTTTGGGGTTGAAGCAAGGCTTTCCAGAAATCTGTCAACCACTGAAGAACAGAGCTCTCAATCTCTCTATTTTAAATCAAAGACTCAAGGAAATCATGTAGAATGTCTTGGAAATGCATCTGGTATTTATCCCATGGCTGCAGAACTGCACTTGAAGTTCTAAAGAGTCCATATGTCCAGTGATAATGATGACTTTTTATTTTTCTGATTAATACTAGCAAACAGCCATAATCAAACCAAGAAAGAAGAATATGCTCAGCATTATCACAATATTTTCTGTTATGAATTCCCCGCTGTGCTCTCCTATCCAGTGGGGAAAAAAATGAATACTAACTAAGGATCTGTTGAGATCTGCCAGTTGCCATTTGCTTAGTCAAGATTTTATAATTTCTTCTTCCCAGGGGGGAACACATATTCAAAGTATATTATATTGATGTACTATTTCCAGATGAAGTTATAATTAATTTTACTTTTATCCGTATATTAAAAATATCCTTAATTATTATCCGAGAACTATAAAATGTACTCATTTTATATGCCAGTATTTCACTTGAACAAATTTTAGAGGAAACAGAGAGAGAGACACAGAGACAGAGACAAATACAGAGAAACAGAGAAACAGAAGATATAAAGACAGAGAGACAGATGACAGATAAAGAGACAGTGAATGAGACAGAATTACATTTATTTAGAAAAGGAAAAAAATCAGCTCTGTCTGTATTTGTTGATTTTGAGTACTTTTTAGTTCATACTAGAAAGTATTATCAAATGTTCTTTGCAAGATATAATCTTCAACACATTTGACCATTAATTAAATGCTTCTTTCTATTTTAAATGAATGTTATACACACAGTCTATATGAGAAGTAATGTTTCCCTTTAATGGCCTTATTTCTCAAACACCGTCCTACCGGAGGATATATATAGGGGCACATGTGCTCCAAGAATTTATTTTCTGTCCATGAGCTTCACTTTCTACAAAACACTAACTAAAGCAAAGCTCATTGTATTTGATAACTGCCAGTAATCTTGGATAGTTGTTTGCTTTGAATTTTTATTTAATCTAAAGACCAAAATGAAAATAGGATGCAATGGTTATATTATTTCCTGAAGACCATTTTTATTGTACTTTTTTGTTTGTATATTTTGTTTTGTTGTTTGCTTTGTATTGGGCAGAAAGCAACCCTTTACAAAGGACAGAAGAAGTACCCATTTATCTCTCCCAGTTTGTGAATCTATACCTGTGTCCAAGTGTATAACAGTAGATGAAGCCACCATCTCTGCAAATGTTTCCCTGAATGTTTTTGAAAAGACACATATTTTTGTTCTCCAACAACCTAAACTGGATTAATATGATTGTACTAACAACTTCCATGCAATAACTTGTATATAATTAGTATATTTAAGCTTTTACACAAAGGCATAATAGCTATTGATAAAAATATTTCATGTAAAATGTGGAAAACTGAAATAAGAAAATATGATAGAGTATTAGCGCATTAGCTTCAGTTATTTAAATATTAAATATAGAAATATTAATTCTATATAATTATATGAGATGCATTTTATGAACAATGTGCTATTTTAATTCATGACTTTTTCAACCCTTTTTTTTAAATTTTCACAGTTAGAGGTACATAGACACACACTCATCCACAAACACATACATATAAATTTTCTTTGAGGATAATGAGACCATGACCAACACTGAATAGATGCCAGCAAGATATATGAACTACAGAATTCTCTCCTAAGTTTCTCTCTCCTCTCTCTCTCTCTCTCTCTCTCTCTCTCTCTCTCTCTCTCTCTCGTGTCTCTGTGTATGTATGTGTCAGTGTGTGTGTGTGTGTGTGTGTGTGTGTCAGAGTGTGTTGTTATTATTGTTAGTTGAGATAGGGTCTCACTCTGCAGCAGGCTAGCTTGTGACTCATTGGAATGCTCAAGTTTTGACTCTTGAATCTAACAATTGCACCTAGATCACCATGCTTCTTCTCTCCTAAACCCTGTTTCTCCATATACAATATCTACCATTTCTAGATGGATAAACTAGAACATAAGTATATAGTGATGAGTTAATTGATATAACTTAATATGCCAAAAAATTAATATTTATGTATATTTTTAAAATATAAGGGTTTTATTTACATGTCATTTTTAGTCTCTTCTTCTTACAACTCCTACCCCACTGCCCATCAAAATCAGTACCTCTTTTTTCTTTAATATAATCTCCTAAACCTGAATCTGTTTAATTTGTTCCCTATGTAAATGTCTTTAGAGCTATCCATTTCTTATTGGATAATCAGTTAGGGTGCTCATTCCTTACAAAAGTGATTCCCCTTCTCTCTGCACTCATGAATTGCCTGGAGCTCTTCACTGACTGGGACTCTGTGAGGTTTTCCCATCGGTGTTAGGATGGTACTCGATATTTCCTTGTTGAGAACTTGTTGAGGTCATCAAAGTGTTGAGATCTCGTGGTTACAGTTTCATGTCATACATACACAAGACACTATATCATACTTAATGGTCTGGTACCCTGGATTGTAAAATATTTCTTTCCCTTTTCTGTGATGTTTCCTAAACTTTTTTTGTAGGTTGTGGAGTAAGGGAAAGAACTGGGGCTAGACTTCCTGAGTCCACTATTCTCTGATATGACCATTTGTGGATTTCTGTAATGCCAAAAAGTAAAAATTGTTAAAATCTCTGATGGGGAGTAGAAGCTACATTTACCTATAGACATAATGATAAGCATTTAAAGTGCAGGTAGAAATAATACAATTTAAAAGCTTCTCCTCTGGGTGCCATGTCCTTACCAGCCTTGGATAATTAGATATATTGTAATATGTATGTATTTTCTCTTACTGAGTAATACGTAAGTCTTCTTAGGTGGGTTGTTGTTTAGGCCTAAGGGGCAAGTACTACTATTGAACCTTTGGGAATTTCAAACCATATTTTGACTTTTTTTTTTTAGGGAAGTATAAGGTAAATATAAATAAATAATTAATTAAATAAATGAATAAATATAAAACCCAAAATAATACAGGATGTTGTCCTTGTTCATGGTCAATTTTCAGAATTTGAAGATATGTCACTGTTGCTTAGACACCCACAATCCTGACACAAGATTTGGAAGAACAGAGTAGGAACTGACCTGGAATTCTCCCTGCAGAGGACTTGAAAAGCACCTGCAGAGGTACCTTTTTTGATACCACCCTCACATGAATAATGACACAGAGCTATCTTATTAAGTATGAAAGCTTGTTCTTATCGTATGCATTTTTTTTTTCTTAGTTAGTTTTTGCTATTGCTGTGAAGAGGCACCATGACCACAGCAGCTCTTATAAATGAAAACATTTAATTGGGAATAACTTGCTTGCAGTTTCTGAGTTTATTTACACAATTTTAATTGTTTGCCCTAACACTATTAATTAACCACAAGAAAAAATATCTGCCCCTCTGCATGAATCTGTAATCCCAAATGCTGCTAACTGGGCACTCTCTCCTACCCGTAGGTGTGCCTAGTTAAGAAACTTCCTTTGCGGCTTGCAACACTGCTTATGCTTCTACATTATAGCTATAGACCAAATAGGTAATGGTTACCAGCATGAAAGTTGGAGGACAGAAGGGGAATGATGCAAAAGAAAAAACTGTCAATTATTGTAACCAGTTATAGCAGCATTTGTGGTTACAGCATCATGCAGAGAGAGGGACAGTTTTGTTTCTAGTGGTTAATATTTACATCTGTTAAAGTCTGTGTTCTCACAATCAACTCGCAGCCAAACCTAGATCAATTCATTCTACCTTCTGTGCTACTCTCTCCCCTCAGAGGATATATCAGGTTTTTCCATTTATCCTACAGGCAACATAACTTGGAAGTTACTCTTAAAATTTGGCACTGTGTATCCCTTGTTCTCATGTCTATCTCTTAACTTCTTAGGTATTGGCAGTTATTCCATTACTTCCTGACATCATCTATTTATTAGACTATTTTCAAAGATTCTTGGAGTTAAAACATTCTCTCCAGAGCAGTTATCCAAATATGGAATTTTAAACTTGAGCTACTGAGATTCTTTCAGGCTTGTTGCAGGAAAGGTAACTTCCTGTTTTTTTTTTGTTTTTTTGGTTTTTTTTATTTATGTTTTCAGGTTTATTATCATTATTATTATTTTATTATTATACCACTGGGTTCTCAGCTGTGCAGACATGGATAAGGTGTTTTTAAGATATGACATCTTACAAATGCTCATTAAGTAATTAGAGAAAGAATCAACACATTAAATAACCTAATGCCGATTAGTAACAGAAATTGAAAAGCTTTATTCTAAGATGGATTATTCTCTGAAATTAGGTATTATACTAATAAAATATTGTAAATTAGTAACTTCACGAACTCTTCTGATTTTTGTTAAATTTAAGTAAATTAACGTCCTGTTTTTCTTTCTGTTTTAATTAATTTTTATTGAGCAGCACTTTTTTCTCATCTCCCTTAACATTCGGTTCTTAAGAATTCTGAATTTGATCCATTTTGACTTGAGTTTTGTGCAAGGTGATAGATATGGGTCTATTTTCGTTCTTCTACAGGTTGTGCCAGCACCATTTGTTGAAGAGGCTTTCTTTCTTCCATTGTATACTTTTAGCTCCTTTATCAAAAATGGGGTGATCATATGTTTGTGGGTTAAAATTCGGGTCTTCTATGCGATTCCATTGGTCGACTTCTCTGTTTTTATGCCAGTACCACACTGTTTTCATTACTGTAGCTCTGTAATAGAGCTTAAAGTCAGGGAAGGTAATGCCTCCAGAAGATCCTTTATTGTATAGGATTGTTTGGCTATCCTGGGTTTTTTGTTTTTCCGTATAAAATTGATTATTGTCCTCTCAAGATCTATGAAGAATTTTGATGGGACCTTGATGGGAACTGCATTGAATCTATAAATTGCCTTTGGTAGAATTGCCATTTTTACTATGTTGATCCTCCCAATCCAAGAGCAAGGGACATCCTTCCATTTTCTGGTATCCTCTTCAATTTCTTTCTTCAATGCCTTAAAGTTCTTGTCAAATAGATCTTTCACTTCCTTGGTTAGAGTTACCCCAAGATATTTTATGCTGTTTGTGGCTATCGTGAAAGGTGATGCTTCTCTGATTTCCCTCTCTGCTTCCATATCCTTTGTGTATAAGAGGGCGACTGATTTTTTGGAGTTGATCTTGTATCCTGCCACATTACTGAAGGTGTTTATCAGCTGTAAAAGTTCTTTGGTGGAGTTTTTGGGGTCACTTATGTACACTATCATATCATCTGCAAATAACGAAAGTTTAACTTCTTCCTTTCCAATTCGAATCCCCCTGATCCCCTTATGTTGTCTTATTGCTATTGCTAGAACTTCAAGCACTATATTGAAGAGGTACAACAGATGGGCACACGAGATCGCTTCCTATGTATAACCGCAGCAGCACAGACATTAAGGGCAACATTGAATAAATGGGACCTACTAAAAATGAGGAGCTTCTGTAAAGCAAAGGACACTGTCACTAAGACAAAAAGGCAACCTACTGACTGGGAGAAGATCTTCACCAACCCCGCAACAGACAAAGGTCTGATCTCCAAAATATATAAAGAACTCAAGAAACTAGACATTAAAACTCTAATTAACCCAATTAAAAGATGGGGTACTCAACTGAACAAAGAATTCTCAACAGAAGAAGTTCAAATGGCCAAAAGACACTTAAGGTCATGCTCAACCTCCTTAGCGACCAGGGAAATGCAAATCAAAACAACTTTGAGATACCATCTTACACCTGTCAGAATGGCTAAAATTAAAACCACCAGTGATAGCCTTTGCTGGAGAGGCTGTGGAGAAAGGGGTACCCTCATCCATTGCTGGTGGGAATGCAAACTTGTGCAACCACTTTGGAAATCAGTGTTTCGGTTTCTCAGGAAATTCGGGATCAACCTACCCCTGGACCCAGCAATACCACTCTTGGGAAGATACCCAAGAGATTCCCTATTATATGACAAAAGCATTTGTTCAACTATGTTCATAGCAGTATTATTTGTAATAGCCAGAACCTGAAAACAACCTAGATGCCCTTCAATGGAAGAATGGATGAACAAAGTGTGGAATATATACACATTAGAGTACTACGCTGCGGTAAAAAACAATGACTTCTCGAATTTTGCATGCAAATGGATCGAAATAGAAAACACTATCCTGAGTGAGGTAACCCAGACCCCAAAAGATGAACATGGGATGTACTCACTCATAATTGGTTTCTAGCCATAAATAATGGTCACAGAGTCTATAACTGGTGAATCCAAAGAAGCTAAATAAGAAGGTGAACCCAAGGAAAAACAGATAATTATCCTCTTGGCTATGGGAAGTAGACAAAATTGCTGGGGTGAAAATTGGGATCTTGTGGGTGAGGTGGGATGGGGATAAGGGGAGAAAATGAGAAGGGGGGACTGGGGGATCTTGTGGAAATAGGATGACTGGGGTGAAGGAAGGTTGGATAGGGGAGCACAGAAGCACAATTCTTAGTTAAGGGAGCCACCTAAGGGTTGGCAAGAGACATGAAACTAGAGTGGCTCCCAGGAGCCCAAGGCGATGTCCCCAGATAGTTCCTTGGGCAGCTGAGGATAGGGAACCTGAAATGACCCTATCCTATACCAATACTGACGATTATCTTGCATATCACCATAGATCCTTCATATGGTGATGGATGGAGATAGAGACAGAGACCCACACTGGAGCACCGGACTGAGCTCCCAAGGTCCCAATGAGGAGCAGAAGGAGGGAGAACATGAGCAAAGAAGTCGGGACCATGAGGGGTGCACCCACCCACAGAGACAGTGATTTATTTGGAGCTCACCAAGGCCAGAAGGACTGTGACTGAAAAAGCATGGGATAAAACCGGACTCTCTGATCATGGCGAACACTGAGGGCTTATGAGAAGCCAAGGACAATGGCACGGGGTTTTGATCCTACTTCATGTTCTGGCATTGTGGGAGCATAGCCAGTTTGGATGTTCACCTTCCTAGACATGGACGGAGAGGGGAGGACCTTGGACTTTCCATAGGGCAGGGAACCCTGATTGCTCTTTGGACGGGAGAGTGAAGGGGAGAGGAGTGGGGGGGGGGGAGAAGGGGGAGAGGACGGGGAGTGAAATAGGAGGCTGGGAGGAGGTGGGAATTTTTTTACCCTTTTCTCAATAAAAAAAATAATAATAATAAATATATAAATAAATAAATAAAAGTATTCTGAATTTATGGTCACACCAGAAACATCAAAAGCTTTAGGTGCTGAATTAGGTCTACTGTATATTTTACCAATATCCTCTATGGCTCCCTCAGAGGAGAGACATTAGAGGAAAGTTTTTTTCTTTTGTAATAAAGATGACTGAAAGTGTAAGTGAAACTAAAGGAAACCAGCTATGACTAATATAGGAAGGCAAGAACAACTGGTAGCACATCTGCTCCTGGGGTCATCTCCAGAATTATGCAGCCAACTATCCACAGGGTTTGGCAAACATTTCAGGGTCTTGCCACAAAAAGAACTTCTGTGCATAATTCTCAGGCTTTGTTCCCCAAAGAAGTCACATGCATCCCGCCAACTTGCTGTCACACTGAGAAAAGCTTGAATAAAAAAGAAACCTCAAAACCCTCACACAGTGATACACTGCCTCCAACAAGGCCACACCTCTTCATAGTACTACTCCCTTTGGGGGCTGTTTCCTTTCAAACCACTGCATTCCCGACTAACTCTTAAAAGTTAAATCAACCCACTTATATTAATCAACATTCTGTCATGAAGCTCGTTAACTCTCCTCAGTACCTGAAGTCTAACTTCCTCTGTGTCTGGCGAGTCTCCTGTCTCTCTGATTTTTCCCAGAACTTCTATCTCTGTCCAAAAGTCCTGCCTATCTTCTCCTGTATAGTTATTCAACATTCAGCCGATCGATATTAAACCGATCAGAAAGTGCCTTAGGTAGATGAAGTAAATCATAGACCTCTTATCACAGGTGATAAAGTATCTTGCAACAAGGACTAGGTCTCATAGTAAGGCTGCCATGAAAGAAAAATACTCTTTTGTTCTTCCAATTTATGCTACCTAAAAAACATAGCAATGATCAGCACTGTGTAGAGAATTTGATCCTATTTTTTAAAAAGAATTTCAATAGTATGCTATAATTTCAGATTCATTAGAGATGAATACTTGTTACTTTTTGTTAAACAGAGATGAATGTTTTAAATGGAGAAAAACAAGTTAAGCTATAGAAAATGATCTACTGTTTTCAACTAATTTTTTGAATTATGGCACAATATATATCATTGGGAAAAATATTGGTAATTTCATAATCTAGACAAAAATCTAGAGACTTGATTCCTGACAACATTAATGAAAATTTTATTTTGCTGTTCTTAAAGTAAGCTAGAGTGAGTTTACCCTGTTTAAAAATTTAGCACTTGTCTTACAATGTTTGTCTTGAATATTGCTTCTCTAGCTGTCTGGGACTTCAAAGATAATGCACTGCCTACATAAGTGGAAATGTTCACATATTTGACTTACATGCTTTTCAACTATTTAACTCCTAAAACAGTGTGTTTTACTTGCTTGGTAACAAAAAATTATTGACTTATTTATAAATATTCAGAGACTATGACATAAAATTCTTATTTCAAGTATGTATTGCAAAATAATAGTTGTTTCCTATTTTTAAAATCATTTATTTACTGCTCATTTGAAAATTTTATTCTCCCTCTCTGCTTCAGTCTTCTGAGATCCACATTTGCTTCTCAACATTACAACTTTGTGCCTCTATTTACTGTTTTAAACCCAAGGCCAATTCATATATGTATATATATATATATTTTTGAGTGTAATCAATAAACAAGATGTCACCCTCTTAAACAAAATCAACTCTCCCTCTCTCTACAACTTACAATTGCCAATAGCTCCCCAGTTAAAGGCAAAAATTCATACCTAAACTTCTTCTACATGCTGGGATTTGGCCTGTCTTGGATTTAAACAGGTCTGGAAATTGATTCACAGATTTTTGTGTTAATATGTGGAGGTGACATGGTGTGCCTAGAACTTTAATCTAAGGTCTGTATCCCTTATACTCTTTTGCACTCTCTTCAACAGTGATCCATGAGACTTGGGAGGAGCTTGTCATATATATATATTCTATTTAGATATGAGCATTTTACACTCTCATTCAATAAACAATTTCCATTTGTGGGTCTCTGTATTAAATGTACAAAGTAAATGTGGAAAATACCCAATGTAATAAATAACCCAACAGACTTTACATATATTTATTTATAGGACAGTTTTCTACTTTTGAAGAGAAAAAAAAGTTGAAAAAAAATCTGTCTTCTTGCAAATTTTTAGAGTACACTCTTATGTCCTTAGGTAATATAGCAATGTAGGATAATTTTAGATATTATTTAATACCTTATCTTTGAAATGCCATATGAACAATTCAGCATTTAGAAAAAGCATAAATATAAATTTTTAAAATCAAATTTTTGTGCTAGTTCTTCTAATCTATTGATTTGGGATTCCCCTCTGTATGCTGTGAATAACATTGGTTAATAAAGGAACTGCTTTGGGCCTATAACAGAGCTTTAGGGGAATAGAATGAGGCAGGGGAAACTAAACAGAATGCTGGGAGAAAGATGGTGGAGTCATAGAGAAGCCATGGAGTAGCCCCGCCAGAGCCAGATGGAACTAGCCAGTAAGCCACAGTCAAGTGGCCATACACAGAATTAATAAATGAATTAAATTAATATGTATGAGTTAGCCGATAAGAAGCTAGAGCTAATGGGCCAAGCAGTGATTTAATTAATACAGTTTCTGTGTGATTATCTTGGGGCTAAACTGCTGGGGACCAACAAGAGACCCCCTACTTACAACAAATTGGTGCCAACGTGGCTAACTAAATCCACTTAAAAACCTGAAAAAGATTGGAAAGGAATTCTAGACACAAAAATACAGTTTAACACAGCATCTTGCTATTAGCTGGAGGTGTACCACAGCTCCTTTAAGAGAGGCCTTCATGTTTCAGCAATAGCAGAAAAAAAAATCATGCCATTTTGAAACACAGCTTCCTGGACCATGCTGTCAATGCGAACTCTAGCTATGGAGTATTTGAATGGCATTAGTGGGCCTGGGTATTGTGTGCCGACTTGGGGTCAGAAGGAATGTAGCTGAGACCATGCCCATGGCTCAGCACTCACCATCTGCACTCCTTGAGCAGGTGGGATCAGGTCTACTAGGCATTCTCAACCAGGAAGGCATGGCTGAGTCCTGCCACCACACCCTGAGATATTGAGCATTGTTTCTCTTTACAGCAATGGAAACCCTAACTAAACCAATACTAAATGCTTTTGTTGATAAAGCAGAAGAATTTTATGTATCTTCCACTATCTTAACTGACATCAGTGATAAAGCAGGAAACAAAATGATTATCACATGATTGACCCTGAAGATATAAAATCACTCTCAACAGAGTTACTTTGATACCAACCTATGTAACATTTCAGTTTCGCATGAAGTTTTAGAGTGAAGACAGCTACACTCTTAATGTGTTAACTACCCTTCAGTCCTGACATAAGTAAGCTTTGTAGGTCTCTGCTTCAAAGACTCAAAGGGCTGAGTTTGTCTGTGATTTATGTAATAGATAGCAGTGTCCTGAGCAAAGAGTTGTAGGATAAAACTTCACAAAGACTGGGACGCTTGATGCTTGCCTTTTCAAGCGTGGTGGGAGTTAACAGAAGTGCACTGAACAAGGAGAGATAGCAGCAGCAAACAATCATGGACAGGTGTTTGGAAGAAGTTTTCTGCTTGATGTTGCTTTTTGTTCTGCTTGTTTTATCCTCAAAATGTTCTAGATTATATTCCCATCTCCAGTATATTTCAGTCACCCAGAAATTCTGTTTTAGGAACAGAGTGTTTTTAAATATGCGTGTCACCCAAGAAATAACAGTGTACTAGAAATGGAATCTCCCACAGCTCTGCTTTATGCTCAGCTCTATAACTCTATATGGTAGGACAGCTTCTGTTTATCATTTTTGTGGCAAATAGTTGACCAGTGTCTTCGGAGAGCTATATTTCTAGGGATTTTTGATTATCTTAGAATTCCACAAATTATTGGTCATGTCTGTAGCACTATCTTGGGTAGCAAATATCAGAAAACAGGGCATTGAAAGCCTGGGGCCTTGAATGAACATGTTCTGATTTTGATGTTCTGGATGGTGTTTTGCATTTTTCTTAATGATTTATCTATTGTTAATTGTAGCTACTTCAAAGAGTAGAATTATATAATCAACAAAACTTTTTGATTTCTATTGTCAGCATGGAAAAAATAGATAAAAACTTTTATGTATAATGTATTCCAAATTCTTAGTGTTCAGTAAACCACCCTTCGGCAAATTTCTATGAAGAAAGCATTGTGTAAACTATAGGTGGATTATGTAACTTTTCGAGAACTATTAATATCTTTAGATGTGGGATATAATATCTTCAAAGATCAAAATTAGGTTTGGGATATGGTTCAGTGGTTCAGAGTACATACTGATCTTGCAGAGAAGCAAAGTCCATTTCTCAGCACACACAATCACTGGCTCACTGCTGTTTGTTAGTCTAACTCCTCCAATAGGATGCCTTTGGCCTCAAGGAGCATGCATATGAAAACATTTCCCCTACATATACATGATTAGAATAATAAAAATTGGTATTTAAAAAGTCAAAATAGGCTATTGCATTTCTCATAAAATTTCTACATGAGATATTAAATAATTACCTCTATACAGTTAAACATGTTATTTCATTGTTTTCTTTTTAAAACTTTTTTTTATTAAAAATAGATTCTTCTCTCATATAATATATCCCTACCACAGTTTCGCCTATCCCTTCTCCTCCCAATTTTCCTAAAATTCTCCTCTCCCCCATGTCTACTCTCCCTCCATTTTTGTCTTTAGAAAGAGGAGGCCTCAGAGAAACTACAACCAAGTTACAAAACAAGATACCATTAGGACAAAATGAGAGTCCTCATATTGAGACTGAGCAAAGCAACTCCATAGGAGGGAAGGTTTTTCAAAGAAGGGACTATAGTTATTTCCAAATATATTTACACCTATTTAAAGCTAGATTAATATTTTATATTTTCAATTAGACATGTTTTAGACATTTTTTATCACACTAATATATATATATATATACATATATATGTATATATATATATATATATCCTTTGTCACAATCTTACATTTTTTAGATTACAACATAATTACATTCTCCATTCTCTCCTTACATGCTCTTTCATTTATACCTCTTATTCTCTTTCAAATTCATGGCCTGTTCATCATCATATGTGTATAAGTATAAAATACCATACTTCTATGTTTTAAACTGTGCAGGTAACACAAAACCAATGTGAGGAACTACTTTTCTCATATCTTCATAAGCTTCTCTTGAATCATAAGTGCTTTGATTCTGCCAAATGAGGCCTCTGAGAAATAATTAATTAATTACTAATAAAATTGCCTCATTTCTATAAATACTGATCTTTTCCTGAAACACAGATTTAAATTTAAGATAAGCTTTTATACCACTACCATAAGTTTTCTATATACTAAGTAACATATGATGAGTTGTAAAAATGTCATCATCAAAATTCTACAATATTGAAGTATTTTGTTAAGTCTATTATATAATATTTTCTATTGTTTTATCATTTAAGTACTCTATGATCATTAAAAATATGTAAGTTATCAGTGAATTATACATACACACACACACACACATATATATATATATTAAAGCACATAATATATATTACACAAATAAACATGTAGACTTTGTCACCTGATTACAGGTTTATTTTGCTAATTTCAGAAATCTTTGGTATGCATGTTGGAATGTAGGCTGAGATTCTAAACATATAATTAGAAACCATTGCTTTACCCTTTGTTCTAAACTTACTAAAAACTGGAAAAAATGTGATTTGAGTGCATATCATATAGGTATTTTGATAAATATAGGACATCCAAACTTTTGGAATATTCCTTAGATTGGATATAAATAAGCAATAGAATATCTTCATGAGAGCCCAAATCTAGCTATAATTTTAGACCCTTAAAATATATATATAGTAAATCTGTTAAGTATCTTTTATAAACATTTTTTTATATGCCAGAGACCAGGTTCAAAAAATATACCACTTACCAAGGTAGGGGCTTGGAGATTAGAAATGGGCCTCTACACTTTTACAAGTGAATGAAATAAAATTTCAAAATTAACTTCAAAAATTTTATTGTCTACAACAATTTTTGATAGACCCAAAATCAGTTTGTAAGTTTTACAGAAACGTTAGTGCATCTTATCTCACCCCATTTAAAGGCTCTTGAAAAAAAAAAGCAAAAAAGAAAATGAAAATTTGAAAAACAAAGTATTTCTTACCATCAAGGACACCACACCACACAGAAATATAGAAAAGGGAGCTAAAACAAGTGACAAACTATTATATACTTAGTAATCAAGGGATCATTGAAACAGACAATGCAGGTAAATGACAATTCTGACTAAGTACCTTTACAGTGTGCTTCCAGAAACACTAAGAATACCAAGTAAAACAAAAATAGTAATCTGTATGAAATTATTTTTCGTTGTTAGAATGAACTAATTTGATAACATTAGATAGGGAATAAAAATACAGAGTGAGTGGCTTTCCTTTATAGCCATGATGAAACAAATATTTGGATATTTTACAAGGAAATAACAAACATCCCAATCACAATATCCAAAAAAAAAACCCGATGAATTCATATAAGTTTAGATAATTTGAAGAAATGTGTACACTAAAGTAGCAGGACATTATTGATGTTGACACAAGTAAATGGAAAAAATCCTTGTTATCATAGACTAGATAAATTAATAAGAGTTTCAAAATTCTTTTGAATACTTCATTTCATTTTTTAGTTCAACAGATAAAAAGCACACAAAATTTGTGTGATGTAGTGGGTAATCACTCTGCTCATGACCTTGGGTATCTGGCCTGATAGAGGTGGTACTTCTTGTCTACCTATGTGACCTCTAACAGCAAAGAAGGCAGTGGTACTTGTGCTCTCTTGGGTGGTGAAGACAAAGGCAGGCCACATAAAGCAACACATAATTGAATGGTCCCTAGCTTTTCACAGACTCTGCAACTGGATTTACCATAGCCTGTATTCATGAGTGTATTTTATCACTTAAGTGTCTTAAAAAATCCTTGATACCCCTTAAACAGAAACACATGGATTTCCCTTAAGAGTAATTTACTGCACATAATTCAAAACAGCAGAAGCAAACTTGAAGAAGTTTTGCAAATGTTATACGTCCTTATCTCAAATTATATTTTAAACCTAGATGATGAGTAGAGTACAGGAATAAATGAATACAAGTATATAGACCAAAATAAGATCAAAAATACTGTAAAATTCACATCCATAAAAAAACACATGAACATACACACACACATGAGTAAAATCATAAGAAATTTTGTTGGGAAAAAGAAATGTGATCCATGTTTGGCCTTTGGTATTACTTTGAGTAGAAGTCTATACACACACACAGAAAAAACAGAGGAGGCAACTGTCACCTCGAAATATCCCAAAGCTAAGCATAGTTTAGAATGATTCATTAATATGCACTCACATTGATTTTTGTTATGATTTTGTATGTTTTTGCAGCATAAATTGTTAATATCACAGAGTAATCATGGTGGAGTTTTCATATTAAAACAGAAGTATCTCGAGACTCTGGAGCAACTCATATCCCAAGGAAAATAAAAATTAAACTCAATAGAGTCAAGCTTATTGCAGCATTAGTCACAGTTGCCAATGTTTATATAGAGGTCATTCGAACATCCACAGGGTACGAATGATTAAAGGAAGTGTGATGTACACGTAATGTTTGTTTTTATTTGAATAACTGGGATAGGATATTATCCACACTGACAACACAAATACTTCCATTTGCAAAAACATGGGTCAACCTGGAGACTATTAAGAGTTGCTATATAAAGACTTAAAAGTTAAAGAATATGAATGTGCACTTATATAGGAAAATATCTCTAAGAGACCTAATATATGCCACAATGAATATAGTTAATACTGTTGTATGTTACTGTATTATATCCTAGAAAGTTGGTGAGATAGGTTTATCCGTACTTAATATAAATACCATGATACTGTCCATACCCATTTGCTGTGTCACAGGAATAAATATATACACAACACATCATGCTACCTATCGTAAATATTTATTTGACCTTTAGAGACATATTTAAAATTTGAATTTTGTGTATGCCCTTTTCCATGTGAAGGTATGTCATATGTTGTATGTGTGTATATCTCTGTGTGCATGAATGTATGGGTGTGTACATGCCCATTGGTGACAGAAGATGGCAACTGGCGTCTGGAGCCTGACATACAGACAGCTATTAGACATCAAATGTAGCTGGTGAAAAACAATCTCATGTTCTGGTAAAGCTGTAAATTTTGTTAAGCCTTGAGCCATCTCTATAGACCCCAACACATTTTTCCTAAAAATGAATTTAAAAGTTGAGATAGCAAATGTAGATAACCGAAGGACAGCCATATTAAAAGAGATGAATGAAAAGCCAGGAAAGGTAATTCCCCATACATGTTTAGAAAGCAGTTTCACAGTATTTTTCACAAAGATACTTGAATCCTAAAACTTTTCAGGAAAGTAAAAAATTTCTCGGGGACAAGGATATCATCATTTAATACTCACTAAACTTTGGTGGTAGAACATGAAACAGTTTTAACAACTTACTGAAGAGCTCTGAGCCACAAGGTAACAGAATTGAACTGTCCCATAAAATATTTAGAATTCATTTCATTTGTCAGCTCTTTTTGTTTTAATAATTAATTAGAAATTCACTCTTCAGGTTTAGTGGTTACTTTATAGAGACATGTACAAAAAGCACTTCGAGATTCTATTTATCTTCCCGTCAGTATGGATCGTATTTCAGCTATTTTTGTTTTAAAAATATTTTTCTAAAAACAAGATCATGCAATACTCTAAATTTATGAGTGCTCAAAACCTGTATATTAAGATGTTAATTCTTTGTCATATTTTCTTGTAATTTTTTAATCAGTGAAGAAATCCAGATAAATCTTTAGCCATATTCCACCCCAACAGGCACCATCTATACTTCTATACTCATTGTTTTACAACATTATCTCTACTGGAAAAGGATAAGAATAGCTCCATATGTGATGCAGATTTTATGTGTTCATTTCTGGATTAACAGTAATATTTTCTATGCATAATAATTATGCATTGATTATACAGTCTATGTCCATCAATCTTTCCCATCTTGAAAGTATTTTAAAATTATTTATTTTTATTGTAACCTTATTTTTAAAATGTTGCAAATTATAAAAAAAATTGGCTTTAATTGCATCCCAAAATTGTATAATTTAAGAACTCCTATGCCATTAGAGTAGTAATTTAAAAGAGTAGCAGTGGAGTTTCATGCTAAATTTTATACTTACACTGCCCACTATAAAATTTTTATGCACTATCCTACCAAAAAATGAAAAATCTTTGGCTAAGTTAAAACTAGAAAAACAATTAGATTTATCTCCTTCTTCATAAATCTTGTTCATTACCTGCATTTGGTTCTTCTGCATCCGCTAGTATTTCACCTTTTCTTTTTTTCTACATTTTATACTCAATGCACATGTATATTTGTTTTCATACGTACATACATTATTCGTTAGTTTCCAAAAAAGAAAAAGGTCAAGTACCATACAGGTAAACCTATCAGAATTATCATGTTCTAAGTTTTTAGAATAAATCTCCATCATGCTGACATTCTCACTTCCTTCTTGAGCATCAGTAAACTGAATGTGATATTTTAATGCTGTGCAAAATATGTTATAACCCCCCCTTTTGTCTTTTTTTCTTATTCTCTACCACCATTTCAGGTGGTCTTGTTTTCAGGTTTGCCAGTTTTCTTTTTATATTTATTTGTTCTGTGATTCTTTTATCATGTTCGTCATTCAGTATATGTTTTATATCAAGGATTTTTACATTAATTGTCCATCGCTTGTTCGTTGAAATTGGGGGCAACGGGGTTGCATCCCCAACACCCCGGCTGCCTGGCTAGCTTATGCCCGAAATAACACACACAAACTGTATTCATTTAAACACTGCTTGGCCCACTAGCTCTAGCCTCTTACGGGCTAACTCTCGAACCTGGACTAGCCCATTTCTTATATTCTGTGTAGCACCCCAAGGTGCGCTTACCAGGAAGATTCTAGCCTACATCCATCTTGGGTCTGAGCTTCATGCCTCTGCCTCAGAGAGCATAGCTATTGCAAGGGGAGCATGGCATCTCTGTCTGAGGCGTCTGGCTCTGAGCGGAGCTGCTTGCTTTCTGACCTCACTTCCTCTTCCTGCCTGCATGTTTACTCCACCCACCTATGTTCTAACCTATCAGGGCCAAGGCAGTTTATTGAACCAATGAAATCAACAGATTGATATATGACACTCCCACATCACTTCCCCTTTTTCTGTTTAAACAAAAAGGAAAGGCTTTAACTTTAACATAGCAAAATTACATAAAACAGTTATCAAGTAAAAATTACAATAATCTTTATCATAACTAAGGAAATGTATAACTCTAACTAACTATTCTTAACTCCATCAAAGACTTCAGAAAGATACAATATTACCTAAGCAAACAAGAAAAAAAGCAACTTTCAAACTCTAGAAATGACAGAGACATCTCGCTGACTGTACAGTCACCCAAAGTTCATCTGTTCCCTTGAGGCATTCATCTTTGGCCTACAGGCCCATAGTTTTCAGCAGACATTCCCACAAAGCAGAAAATTTCAAAGGCAGTCACTATCTGCTTGTCCTGAAGAATGTCTTGCAGACTCTTTCATGAATCGGGAACCCCGAAAGATCATCTCACCTTTAGGCAAGTTCACCAGTCCTCTCTCTGCGGGTTCTCTGTGTCCAGTTTATGCAATAGTCCAGGCAAGAGCAGGTTCTTCCCCAATAAGGATCCTCTTCGATGCCCATCTTCCTATTGAAGTAGATTGGTGCTATATCATATCCCCCTTTAAATGTAAAAGAACATTTATAAACAATTTTTTGGGAATATGGGCACAGTTATTTCTTTCCAAACTGCTTCCTGCTGAATGGGGGTGTCATTAATTAGGTCTTTCATGGTAGAACCTGCGTGCTAGTTTCATCTCAGTTGGCAGTTGAGCGAAGCAATTTTCTGAAGGCGTTCACAGCAACCCTTCAGGAGGGCGTGGTCCATCATACCATATCGGAATAGAAGAAATGAACAGGGTCTCATCCTCTGTGAAAACAAAAAAAGAAACTCCTTTCCAAATATCATGTCCTTAGATCCAAATTTCAAAGTCAAGGCATTTTCACAATATCTATGTTGAATTAGTTCAGCAGCATTTATAAACAAATATCTTTTGGCAGCTGTTGCTCCTTCCTCAGCATTCAAACAATTCAAAGAGAGCATAATAGCATACAGTATCAAGATTCTCTGTGTATTTTCCATCATTGTACGGCTTTATTTTAACTCTATTTCATTTATTTTTACTTTTAACTTTTTGCTTTTTGAGCGTATATATTTGACCTGGAATATCTCTGTAGACCAGGCTGTTCTTGAACTCTCAGAGATCCCCCTGTCTCTGCCTCCCAGGCATTGGGATTAAAGGTGTATGCTACTACACCTTGAACTCCCAGAGATCTGTTTGTCTCAGCCTTCTAGGCACTGGGATTAAAGGCGTGTGCTACCATACCTTGAAGTCACAGAGGTCAATCTCCCTCTGCCTCCCAAGTGTTGGGATTAAAGGTGTGTCCTACCACACCGAACTACTTTCTTACTTTTTTATTTTTGCTTTTTACTTTAAAAACTTTAACTTTTAGTCTGCATATATTTTTAACACTGTAAATCATTTAAAAATTTTCTTCGTCTTTGAATCCCTTTTTACTGTATCTCTCTCTGTTTTTCTGACCACATAAGTCTTTAATTTACCAAGCAATCTCAGTAGGACTAAAGGCATTTCAACCTTTTGGCTGAGGTAGTTCAGTGCCACAAGTCTACAGTGTTTCAAGGTCCCAGCCAGCAAGCGAGCTTCAGCAGCCTGAGCTTACAAACCACACGAGTTTGCCCTGGCAGGACAGCCCAGAAAGCAGGATTTTTTAACGGCGCAGCTTTTTTCCTGCTACGGCTGAAAACCGAAAAGCATGCGTTCAGCTTTTCGTCAACAATGTTTAAGTGTTTCGTGGCAGGACTTCTTAAAAGAGCTGCAAGGCTTTGCAGCTAAAGCTGAGTCAGGAAGCCTCTCTTAGATGAGAGCGCTTGCTTGCCTCTAGCAAGCAGAGTAGACCCGAGAAAGTGCTACTACCAAGAAACCATGCACAACGCTGTCATTTTGTTCTAGAATTACTTCCCAAGCTGTCTCGGGCTTTTAGTGGAAGCAGTTGTCCACATGGGCGCCATCTGTTGAAATTGGGGGCAACGGGGTTGCATCCCCAACACCCCTGCTGCCTGGCTAGCTTATGCCCGAAATAACACACACAAACTGTATTCATTTAAACACTGCTTGGCCCACTAGCTCTAGCCTCTTACGGGCTAACTCTCGAACCTGGACTAGCCCATTTCTTATATTCTGTGTAGCACCCCAAGGTGCGCTTACCAGGAAGATTCTAGCCTACATCCATCTTGGGTCTGAGCTTCATGCCTCTGCCTCAGAGAGCATAGCTATCGCGAGGGGAGCATGGCATCTCTGTCTGAGGCGTCTGGCTCTGAGCGGAGCTGCATGCTTTCTGACCTCACTTCCTCTTCCTGCCAGCATGTTTACTCCACCCACCTATGTTCTAACCTATCAGGGCCAAGGCAGTTTATTGAACCAATGAAATCAAAAGATTGATATATGACACTCCCACATCACTTGTTTATACAAGTAACTCTTGGTCATTTGTTAAAATTATTTGGACAATAAGGTGTGCTCTTGGCTTTTAAACGTTGTGGATGACATTGAGTTAAGTTTTCTGTGCATGAAAATGTAATCTAGTTGTTTATCTTCTTTTTAAAGTATGTGGCTGTATGATCTTTCAAAACATGCTAAATAGTTTGGTTATTTTTTCCCCAGTATTCACTTCTACAAGTAACTTTTAGATGTCCTCATATGCCCCAAATCTTCTTAAACATAATTTTTCATGTTCACCATTGTAATATCAGATTCTACCTTCAGTATTGCTAGTCTAAGTGCCCATATGTGGTTGCTATGGTCTTCATCAAGAACCAGAGGATTATCAAGAAAGTCTAATCTACTTCTTCAAGTCTATTTCTTGATCCATAGTAGGATGTGATACCTAACACAGTCACTAACATTATTGAATATCATTTTCTGTCCCTGGAAAATTACTTTTCTAATTTTTATTCTTCCATTTGTTGTGCTTCCTTTTGATATCGTGTCTACACACATTAAAAATTAAATCAAATACCTCATCCTACTCTTGACTACAATTTTTTTAAAATTTATCCTACTCTATATTTTCTTCCTTAGAATCTTCAATCATAAAATATTTTATTGGTATCTATTATTCTTTGTTTAACATGGTACCTTTAATTTTCTTATGCTTTAAGTTCTAACTATGACTTTTATAAAATAAACTGCTTTAAAATATGTAGTTTATTTTAGCATTAATTTCAAAATTTTTTTTACTAAAGTTTTGACTTAGATCCTCAGTGAAACTTTCAGTTCTCTGTTTACTGGTTTTCAACTCTACCTCTGAGCCGGGCGGTGGTGGCGCACGCCTTTAATCCCAGCACTCGGGAGGCAGAGGTAGGCGGATCTCTGTGAGTTCGAGACCAGCCTGGTCTACAGAGCTAGTTCCAGGACAGGCTCCAAAGCCACAGAGAAACCCTGTCTCGAAAAAACAAAAAAAAAAAAAACAAAAAAAAAAAAACAAAAAAAACAACAACAAAAAAAAAAACTTTCAGTTCTCTTTTTACTGGTTTTCAACTCTACCTCTGTGTATTTGCTTGTTTAATGTTCTTGCATTATGAGGGTTTTTTTTAATATTTTCTGTGTCTAGATTGGTTAATTATTTTTATATTTCCTAAGAGTCACATTTGCCAATTTTTACCAATTGCATGTCTATTTTACTGATACTAGACTTCATGAATATGACTTATTTTGGGTTTTTTTTGCATCAATTAAAATGTGCTCAATTGATGTGGGACACCCCTCTGTATGCTGTAATTACCATTAATGAATAAAGAAACTGCTTCGGCCTATAGCAGGGCAGAACTTATGTAGGCAGAGAAAAGTAAACTAAATGCTGTGAGGATGTAGGCAGAGTTAGAGATAAGCCATATAGTCCTCCCAGAGACAAACACCTTAACTTTAGCCAGTAAGGCACAGCCAGTTGGCAATAAATGGATTAATAGAAATGGGTTAAATAATATGTAAGAGTTCGCCAAAAAGAACCTAGAGCTAATGGGCCAATCAGTGAATTAAATAATATAGTTTCTGTGTGATTATTTCTGGGCTAAGCAGCCTTCTCCAACTCTAAATATCTTAACTTACTTTAAAATAACAGACTTTTTGTAAATAACTTTAATATTCATAATATTACAACCTACATTAGACAAAGTTATGGTTTGACATATTGAAACCATGTTAAAATACTGAATTAAGTATAAAAAGGACAAAATCTGAAAGAAAAAAATTCTCTTCCAATGAATGGAGATACATAAAATATTTGCTATTAAATTAGTATAAGCTGCATAATTATATTTTATGTTTCTTTAAACATTTTAAGAAATTATTTTTCATTGCATGAATTTTGGTGATAAAACAAACAATGGAGAATTTTTGACAATAACAATAATAGTTAATTATTTTATTTTGATCAAAACTAAGTCAAGTGTGGTAGGAGAATACTATCAGAGAATACTACAAAAAACATAATGTTGTAGTATACAGCAAAATTTTATCTTCCTAACTAACAAATTTAGGTTAACTAAAATAATATCTATGGAAGATACGTAATTTAAAGTACAATGCTCTTGTATATTATTCAAATGCATTAGAAGCATAGAGTAAGAATGTGAGAAAGTGGTATAGAATAAGACCTACAATACAGAAAGAGAAATTCAAATCTTGTGTATAATAAAATTTAGAAATATAAATAGATTTTAAAATGAAGGTTATTTTCTTGTCTTACACAGTTATTTGTAAGAGATCTGAAGTATTGCAAGGAGCAATTAAGATGAACTTGTGAAGAAACTGAAAGAACATTATCAAGTCAACATTTTAAAGCATTTAGCTACAAAATACTAGTTACAAGAAAGAATTTAAATGTGAGATGTGGAAGTAGAAACTGAGGGACGGGAGGCTCTGGTCAAGATGTATTGCATGAAAAAAAAGAATAATATAGGTTAAAGAAGGATATTGGTTGATTGATTATTCTTTTCTCAAGGGGATTCTGTTACATTAAAACAGAAAAAGAGAGAAAACTTAAGTCTACAATTGGGGTAGAGTTCATATACTATAAGAAAACAGGGTTTATAGTCTACAAATAAAATTATTATTTTAGATAAAATAAGCAAGCTACATAAGAGAGAAATCTTCAAATCAGTTACAAATTTTATCTCCTACAGAATGACTCCTGTTGGCTGGGTAGAAAAGCCAAGGGAGTTGGGGAAGGGACTCTGGGTTTTGGCCCACTGGGGCGGTCCTAGAGAGTGGGGTGTCTGGCCGCGTAGCTGTTCACTCACGTATTAGGTCCCTCAGTATTGAAGCAAGCTGTGTTTCAAAGTTTCACCTAGATTGCAGGTAAATGCAACTAGGTTACCCCCTAATCCATCCAGGAGCCATACAAACTACAAGCTACACCCCGCCCCCAAACCTGCCTATTTTTCTGCAATCTCAGTGGACTCTTAAACAAAGCTTGCACCAAATCTGTAGGGACTAAGAGGTGAGTGAACAGCCAATGGAAAAAAAAAATATACAAGAAAATGAACATACCAATTGAATGTCAAAGGCTACATCCATAATTAAACATTGAGTTGCTACAAGAAAATAAGTCACAGTCACATCCTAGACCAAAACATTCTGTAGGCAAACCACTCCCTGGGTTGAATCCAAAGTTATCTCCTTAAAGAAAATGGAACTTAGTGAGAAACACAGATTTTTGTTTGAGGTAGAAACATAATATATCTACCTCCCTATATTTGCCGCACCTGGCTATTAGCCACACCTGTTGACGATAACCTTCAGAGAGTAGAACTCCCAGATCTAATTCTAAGTTATACCTTTGTTTGAGGTAGAAAAATGCTAACTTTGAATAAACTAGAGCTAAGTTCCAACTCTGACCATTGGTCAATGTGGAAACATACCTTTTGGACCTCTACAAATTATCCCAGAATATCAATATGGATATTTTAAGTATCCTAGACTATATATTTCTATTTTCCCATTTTATTTTCTTTGGGGATTCTCATTATTTACTTCAATTAAACTATCAAGTAAGAAAGCTTATGTAGAAAACACAAAAAGCTAGAAAATTGAAAACATTTTTTCCTACTTTTCCCTTATGTGGAGACTGTTTATTTGGTTTCTGGGGTTCAGACATGAATAATCACACAGAAGCTACATTAATTTACACTGTTTGGCCAATGCCTTAGGCATATTCCTAGCTAGTTTTTACAACTTAAATTAACCTACCTTTTAATATGTGTATCTCCATGAGACAGTGGCTTACCAGTACGCTCTGGCATAAATTTTCCTTCAGCAGCTATATGGCATCTCTTTAACCCAATCTATTATCTCTCTATTTATTTGTTTGATTTTCCCACCTAGTCCTATTCTGCCCTGCCATAAGCTGAAGCAGCTTTTTTATTAACTAATGGTGATCAAATATATTCACAGTATACAGAGGGGATGTCCACATCATATCTCTTTTCTGTCTAAATAAAAAGGAAGTATTTTAATCATAAAATTATTGTAGAACAAGAGACTCTAATTCAGCATCATGGGTTCAAGGCCCAACATTGGGTGCCATTTTGTTAGCAGAGACTGCTCATTCATTTCCCAGCCAGGCAGACCCAAATAACCACATAGAAAAAATATTAATAAAATACTGCTTGGCCAATGGCTTAGGTGTATTCCTAGCTAGTTTTTACATATTAACCCATTTCTATTAATCTGTGTATCACCACAATACTGTGGACTACTGGTAAGGATCTATTATTCTAGGTGTCTTTCCCTTTTGGCAACTACACGGTGTCTCTCTGACTCTGACTATTCTCTCTTTATATGGATCTCTTCCACTCTGGCTATATTCTGCCCTGCCATAGGCCAAAGAGCTTTATTTATTAACTAATAAGAGCAACACATACACAGCCCGTTCCATATCATCACATTGTAAATTGTTTTTGAATATTTAATGCATTTCAAAACATAATTAGCATTTACTTTATCTCATGATGATGAAAAAATTTATGTTTTTGATTCTTTTAGGTAATATGATTAGAATGTTGGTTACAAGTTATAATGGACAATGATCAGGAAAAAAAAAGCTGAACAAAGGAGATTCATTCAAAGTTCTTGTTTTGAAAAAGAGGGGGGCAGGGGAAGTGCTGTGAGAGAATAGTCTTGTACCCTAAAAAGATTTGTCACTTGTACTGTTTAAATAAAACACTGATTGGCTAGTAACCAGGCAGGAAGTATAGGCTGGGTAATGAGAACAGGAGAATTCTGGGAAGAAGAAAGGCTTATTAAAGGGAAAAAGCCACATGGCTAACACAGACAAGAATTATGGGTTAATGTAGGATGTAAGAGTTAAGAAGTCTAAACTAATAGGCCAATCAGTTTATAATTAATGTAGGACACTGTGTGTTTCTTTGGTACTGAAAGGCTGCAGCACCAGAGTAGACAAAAATCTCTGGCAGCAGGATTCTACTAATAACTATTGTTTTACGATGACTGCTTTTTTTAGTTATGATTTTATTTCAATTTTTTAAATTTTACTTATCAGCCCCAGTTATCCATCCCTCCACTTCTCTCTCTCTCTCTTCATCTCCTCATGTCCCATTACCCATTCACTCCTCAGAGGGTTGTAAGGCCTCCCTTGGGGAGAGAGCTAAGTCTGGAATACCAAGTTGAGGCCAGACCAACTATATCAAAAGAAGTAAAAGAATTGTTTTCTACATTGGCATGTTGTGCAGATTCTTCAACCGGTATGAAAGCTAATCATCAAAAAGGAGGCATTCAATTCAGATGCTGCTCAAGTTCTCCAAAACCTATGTCCAAAGTGTGTGATGTCTTCAGAAATATCTTGCCTTGAACTTCAGGAAGGTAACTGAAAGCAAATGCAATAGTCTATATTAAACAAGGACTGTTTTGGATACCCATGCTCAACAAATTGAAATAAGATTTTTATCAAAAATCAGGTGTTCATAGGTTGTGGGTTAAAATCTGGGTCGTCTACTCTATTCCATTGATCGACTTCTCTGTTTTTATGCCAATACCAAGCTGTTTTCAATACTGAAGCTCTGTAATAGAGTTTGAAGTCAGGGATGGTAATGCCTCCAGAAGTTCCTTTATTGTATAAGATTTGTTTTGGCTATCCTGTTTTTTTTTTTTTCCATATAAAGTTGATTAATGTCCTCTCAAGATCTGTGAAAAATTTCAGTGGGATTTTAATGGGGATTGCATTGAATCTATAAATTGCCCTTGTTAGAATTGCCATTTTTACTATGTTGATGCTCCCAATCCAAGAGCAAGGGAGATCCTTCCATTTTCTGGTGTCCCCTTCAATTTCTTTCTTCAAAATGAGGAGCAGAAGAAGGGAGAACATGAGCAAGAAAGTCAGGATCACAAGGGGTCCACCCGCCCACTGTGACAGTGGAACTGATCTATTGGGAGCTCACCAAGGCCAGCAGGACTGGAAATGAATAAGCATGGGATGAAACCAGACTTTCTGAATGTGGCAGACAATGAAGGCTGATGAGAAGCCAAGGACAATGACACTAGGTTTCGATCCTAATACATGAACTGGCTTTGTGGGAGCCTAGCCTGTTTGGATGCTTACCTTCCTGGTCCTAGATATAAGTGGGAGGACCTTGGACTTCCTGCAGGGCAGGGAATCTGGACCACTCTTCATTCTCGAGAGGGAGGGGGAATGAAGTGGAGGGGAGAGGGAGAGGGGTAGGGGAGTGGGGGGAAGGGCAACGTGTGCGAGGAGGGGGAGGGAAATGGGAAACGGGGAGGAGGCGGATTTTTTTTCAATAAAAAATTAAAAAAAAATAGTAAAAAAAAGATTTTTATGCCTAGAGTTAATATTTTTTGTGAGATTTTTCTATGGCTTCTGGGATAAAGATTATCACTCCAAGTGTCATAACTCCATTTGAATTATCTAAAATATTTATAGGTAATTGGTGCCTGATTATTTTATATATATTGTAATATATATATATATATATATATAATAGTATTTTAAGTCAACATAGAAATTGATGCCTAATGACTTTTCAAAATTCTTAGAGTTATCAATCTTTCCTCCCACCCTCTTTTTCACAAAGAAATAAAACACTATCTAATAAGGCAAGATGTTCTGAAAGGTCAAAAAGTGGAATTTATATACAGGGGTTAGCAAACTGCATATGACTGATAAGACCATGGCACTAGAGAAGAATCTACTGTTCCCCTGCTTTTTTTTTTTAAATCACTGCAGTTTCTAACTACACTTCAAATATTTATTTTCATGACAAGAGATAACTGTACTCTCACTGTCATCAATGATGTTTCCTTTTGCAGCAGGTAAAAGTGATTAAAGAAATCGAGAACTAGACAAAAGGCAAAGAAGAATTTTCCCTGGCATACTCTGTTCAAGCTGATGTATATATAGCACAACCACTACATCTGTGACTCAGGAACATCATGGAAGATGGTACAGGATATCTGCTGCAAAAGAGTACCTAATATATGACAGAAATGCCACATTCATAAAAATCTCAAAAATATAATGGCCTAAACAAGACAGGAAAAATGATAGCACCAGTAGATATGTCAGCATGAGCATGAGAAGTTTCACAATTCTCTACCTCAAGAAGATTTGCAAATAATGAATGACTGCTGAGTGAGAGAGCTTAGTGTTCTCTAAGGATAGAAAGTGTAAAAAAAAAAAACAAAATAGAAATGATGCAATTCATACAGTTAATAACTGAAGATATAAATCTTTTGTTAATATGATATCTAAATTTACAGAAAATTCTTAAAACATTTGCCTTTTATAAGCTTTAATAAGTTTGATGTAATAGTGATATAATTTCATTTTTATTCTGTTGACATGATTAATTAATTAGAATTCTGAACCAACATTGTAATATCCAGATAAATATATTACTGTCATGATACTTGATTTCATTTTTATATTAAGTTTTTATGAATTTATGAGAATATCATAACTATTTAGAAGGATTTATGAGATGCATTTAAGAAACAAGAAATTAAATTATTTTTTAAAATAATACTGATGTAAAGCAAAAGATAAAATTTTAAATATGAGAATAATTATTGAAATCTGAGAAAAGGATATCTACTAAGTCAGTAATGAAAAGAGAATTGGAAATAAAAATTATTCTTAATTTTAGAACTCTGTTTCATTGTATCAAGTCGGAACATCAAGCTTTTAGCAGAACTTGTTTAAGATTGTGGAAGCATATCCCAAGCAGTTCTGGTTTTGTTGATATGAAAGAGAGAGGAAGACTTGACACTGTGTGACAGAATCAGGGTTTCTCTGAAGATAGGGCCTCAGTGAATGTGCAGCCTATGTTGCAGTGAAAACTCTAAAATGCTGCCAATGCCATGGTCTTGGGATGACTGCCAAAAACAGTGGCAGGAGTGAAACACACTTAATTTGAAGTCATCAGGCAAATTGTGTGTGGTGGGCATGAGTCAGAGAAGTAAGTCTCAAGTACTTTGGAGCTAGAAGGTCACAAGATGCAGACATCAAAATTAACCCTTTGTACTACTAGATTCTGGGTTGATTTGATATGATTACAATTGTATCAGAGCTCCTGCATCCTAGAATAAGAAGTATATAACACGGCTGGGCGATGGTAGCGCACGCCTTTAATCCCAGCACTCGGGAGGCAGAGGCAGGCGGATCTCTGTGAGTTCGAGACCAGCCTGGTCTACAGAGCTAGTTCCAAGACAGGCTCCAAAGCCACAGAGAAACCCTGTCTCGAAAAACAAACAAACAAACAAAAAAAAAAGTATATAACAATTTTGTTGGAGTGCACAGTTTAGGCACTTGATTTTTAAGAAAGACCTTTGACTGTTGAGAATATTCCTTTATACCATGTGAATAAGTGTCACTCTCTTCTTGGTTTAACCAAGAGCTGAATGGACAAATGCTAGGCAGGAAGATTTTAGGTGGGACTTCTGGAGTCAGAAAGTTCTCTGGAAAAAAAGATAGAGTTTCCAGCTGGACTCAGATTAACCAGGTCATGCAGGAGAAGATGTAAAAGCCATGAGCCACATGACAGCATGCAGAGTAATAGAAATTGATTAGTTTCATTATAAGAGCAAGTTAGAAAGAAGCCTAAACTTAGGTTAAAGTTTTATAATTAATAATAAGTCTCTGTGTCATGATTTGGGGCTGGCAGTCCAAAATGTTTTGACACAATTGACTTTTAAGTGCTTAGCTTTTAGAGACTATCGGTATTTAAAGTGTGTAGTTTATATTATGAAATTAACGTAAGATCTTAAGAACACACAAGAAAGAAAAGGTTATGGTTTAATAGTCAACTAAATTGGTTTATTTGTGTCAACATTACATAAAACATAGTCACCTGGGAGAATTGAGGAATTTCCTATAGGCACTTCTGTTAATTACTTTTATGATTAATGATTGACATATGACAATCAGCTACTATGGGTGCTGCTGTGAGAAGGTGATTCAAGGTTGTGTAAGGAAGCTAGCTGTCCTTGAGGAGAAACCCAGTAAACTGAATCTTCTACGATCCCTGCTCCAATTCCTGCCTTCATGTCCTTTCTTCATGTGCTTCAATGGTGAATTGAAACTTATAAGATAAAATAAACCCAACTTATCTTAAAAAACCAGTAAAGTACATAAGTCAAAAAATAAAAAAAAAGTGTCACTTTTTTTAGGGACTAAAAAAAGTAAATGTGTAAAAGTACTAAAAAATGTAATTTTTATGCGTACTACAAAAAAGAATAAAACAATAGTAGCAACAAACTTCAAATATTGTAAGGAAGAAAAAGAAAGTATAAGAACTAGGATGCATGAATATGCAAATTACATATTCTGACAAGGTATTAAAGTTATCATCCCCAGGTTTAGATGAAAAGATGTCATGGATGAATGTCTGATGGGCTGTCATGGTAAGGCTTTGTTGGAGTCTCATGTGAATTCAGACACCAACTGACACTTGAAAACTGACTAATAACAAGGACTGAAACATTACATTCAAAAGTTTTTAAAGTTCACGTATATGGGCAAAGGTGATCATGATGTGATATAAACCAAACAAGCAAAGAATGTCTTTTCTGCATGATATAACTAATTTGTGGAATAAAAAATATTAACTTTAAAATTTAGAATCAAACAGTTATTATCAAAGACTGTGAAGTATGCAGGTCTAAGAAGAAAAGATTGATCAGTGATGGTAAATGTAATTTATAAAATTTTGTTGAAACAAGAGAAACACATTCCTCAACATGGCCCATCTCCTGGTTTCTATTGTGAGGTCAACACATCCTTGAAATACGTTGGCCCCATGAATTCACTGTGATATTAGCCACACATGGCATCAATCTTCCTCTGTGTTTCTGTCCCTATGCATTTAACCCATCTCACACTTTGTTTCACTTGAGATAGGGTACCAATTCTAGGAAATTAACATCTGCCTCTTGAAGATTCCAATTCAGATGCCAAGATTCTGGAGTAATGATAGTCACATTTGTACCTGTGTCCAGTATTTCCTCAAGTACAATGATATTTATACATTCTCTTATTTTTGGTCTTTGATCACTTTTAGAAGTATGGCAAAATATATGTTTCTTATTTCCTACTGGAGTTTTTGATTCATCTTCATGTCTATTTTGCCATCCAGAACAGTATGTTTTTTTTAACAGAAGGTACTATACTTTTTAATTTTCCTGGTGAGAAATGTCCTCCACAGTGACTGAGAATGAAGGAACCACGTTTGACAAGGAGGCCTGTGAGAAGCCCCTCAAGTTGTTTCCCGATGGTATCAGGTTGCCTTGTCTATCTTTTGCTGATCTACATTCATTGGTCCAGTATTGGCCTATGCCACATCTTCTACACAGTCCAGAACTTTGAGACCTTCTAATTTTGTCATTCCCAGTTGAGACATTATTTCTAGAAATTCCTTGCCTACAATACCTTCACAGATGTCCTATTCTATCACAAAACATTTGGCATTTTGGTGTCTCCTCAAATCACTGGAAATTGCTTCTTTTACCTAATGCTCGGCATTATAGTCAAATGTCTCAAAATTCATTGTATGCAGGATCCATCCATCCCATTCATCCATTGGTGCTAAACTGTCCTAGTTGGCATTTTTTTTTTCTTTTTTGGTTTTTCGAGACAGGGTTTCTCTGTGGCTTTGGAGCCTGTCCTGGAACTAGCTCTGTAGACCAGGCTGGTCTCGAACTCACAGAGATCCGCCTGCCTCTGCCTCCCTAGTGCTGGGATTAAAGGCGTGTGCCACCACCCGCTAGTTGGCATTTTCAAAAGCCAGAGATCCCACAAATATTTGTCTAGATTCTGGGTCTGTTACTCCTATTTGTACAGCCTTAGTTAATCTTTGCAAAAAGTCTCTAAAGGGTTCTCCCTGCCCTTGTTTACCCTTGTATATGATTTTTTTTTCCCTATTTCCTGAATCCTGTCCCAAGCATTGAGTCTGCTGTGTGGCGTACGGACAAGGTGTTTTTGTTATATAGAGCTTGATCCTATGGATCTGTATAATAGCCCTCGCCAAGAATTTTATATGGAAGCCTCAAAGCCTTTTGCTTTTCCCTGTTGTTCAGAAAATTTTGTCTTTTCTCAGTAGTAGCATTTCCATAGCAGCTGAGATCAATCTTCAAGGAAAACTGAGACTAATTGAAGCCAATCATTTAGGGTTTCTTTCTTATTTAAATCCCACATTTTCACCATTTCCATAACAAATGGTGAATGCAAGCCATAAGATAATATTGGTTGCTTAATTTTCTTTGGTTATTCATTCCTATAGGTTGCCATTTACGTTTTTTTTAATCCTTTTGGGAATTTAATACTAGATGGCTTGTCAGAGGAGATTACAGGGTATATAGCTAGAATCATGAGTAATCTCTGATCTGACATGTACTGACAAGGCTAAATCATTTTCTAGTACCTTCTCTCCCTGCTCATCTGATAATTTTAATTATTTTCATGATTTATTGTTCTGGTAATCCTCAATCATTTTACATCTTTTTGCCACTGCCTTTTTTTAAAATCTGAATTTCTTGATCAGTGTATAATTCTAGTGTTTTCATTGAGCCATTTTAGCTTCTGGTCCTATTCTGTACATATTCAAAAGCATGGTTTTTTTCAGTAAAGATAACTTCTCATCTTCGGACATTAGTTGGATGGCATGCAGATTGCCTTCTTGGAGAGATACCTACCCTATCTGTCAACTGTTCATAACTTTTTAACAGATTTCAATTGTTAAATTCAACAGTATGAATTCTTTCAGATATTTTCTCATCACCCTTTGGCATGGATTGAATTTTGTCTTTCAAATTAATGTTTTGTATGATATTAATTTTTATGATATTAATTTTTCAGCTAAGTTTTGATTTTTAGTGGTATTAATCCTATAAAGTAGCTGTTCATTATTAGTCTCTAAAGAGTGTACCATTTTTAAAATGCCTCATTCTTGGCTCTGTTATCAATCACTATTCTTAAGGACATAATATGAAAAACAAAGATAACTTCCAAAATCAAATAAATGAATGTATAAGAAAAATCACATAAGTCTTACAGAATACCAACCATAGTGTATGCAAAATGGTTATTAAATTTCTGGATAGTAAAAGTCTCTGTCATTGTATAACTTTCAAATTTATTAATTTTCTTACCTCCATTATTTGATTTCAGTAAGTTGTTGTAGGTGTAATAATCTTCATTAGTCAGCAGGTGTTGCAGATGCAGCCATGTGGTAGAGACACCTGACTCACGGTGAAGCACGACCACTGATGAGTCCCACTTTGGTTCCACACCTTGGTGCCTGCTTAATACTGACAAACATGCTTTTCTCGAAAAATTAAGAGCAATTATAAAGGGCAATTAAAGTGATTCTGTACTCAGAGAGATGCTTTTGATGGCCAGAATATCAAGAAACCCAAAGCTTGCCAGCAATAGTGAGTCACAGGGCTTGTGTGCAGCCAGCATCTGTGATGCCATGAGGATCACAATGGAAAAAAAAAAAAAAAAAAAAAAAACTGGCAACTGGAGAGGTTGCTGCAGCATGATGTGTGTGGGACTTAGCAGCCAGAAGTGATGACCTGGTCTCAATAGTTTCAGGTTTGTTCCCATGTTGGATGGCGGGTGTACAGGAACATGAATAAATTAATTCCACATTAACTCAGAGTTTAGTATAAAAAGGGGTTCTGAATCCATCATCCGGGTGACAGAGGAAAGGGAAAGTGGGTGCATGAACATATACCTTTTTGGTGCCCAACACCACACCCATCCTGATCCAGTCTCTCAAAGGGCATTGGCTAAAGGAGGTTCCCCAGCATTGAAGTTAATTTTGAAAATTTTTGAGAGTTTCTTGTTGAGATCCTTGCTCTTAAGGGTTCCCATGACCTGAGACAGACATGTGAAGTGAGACAAAGAACTGTCTGACCATCTCTCTTAAACAAGTGGTCCCAATAGCCTGGGTCATTTTTATTTATACAGTTTCAATAGTTTGCATGAACAGTTATACAATCATATTTGTTTATTTAAGCTTCTAATAATAATTGCAGTTCATGCTGTTTTGTTCTTTTGTCTCCTTCTGTTTCCATCCCTCACCTTTCCCGCTTGTTATCATTACCTACTTGATTTGTTTTTTTAGATATTAGAAGTTTAAGCAGTAGAACACGCAACAAAGTTTTGTAACTAGGCATACCTGCAGGTGGGACAGTGTGCCCAGTAGGCCTCGTTTGTGGTTACAGCATAGTAACAAATAAAAAAAAAAAAAAAAAAAAAAAAAGATTTGCTTCTAATGGTCAATGTTTACCTCTAATTAAATCTAAACTCTTACAACCAACATATCAACCAAGGCTGAATCACTACATTCTATATATTATATACTCTATCTCCTATAGTGCATATACCAGGTTTCGTCCAATCGTTCTGTAAACTACATAACTAAAAGGCTTATTCTTAATAGCTTACAAGGCTTATCTTTTGTTCTCATGTCTCCCTCCTTTCAGCTGTCTACAGTATTGGCACAACTACTAGAAATGACGGCATTGTCAGTTTCTATGAGTCTGTTTCATTTCCTGTTTCTAGACTGTTCTCATTAACTGTTGCTATCATCTACTTATTAACATTTCTCCTAGACTACTGTGATTAAAATCATTCTCTCCAGTACAATTATGCAAATTTATAATGTCGCTATGAACTTCTGTGACTCTTTCAGGCCAGTCACAAGGTGCATTAGAAAGGCAGAATCCTGTTCTTGAGAATCCTGAATTCATAGTCATACTTGAAACATCAAAGGCTTTAAGAGGTGAATCAGATCCATTCTATATTTTTAACACCCACAGAAGAAACATCAGGTGAAAGTTTTTCCTAATACATTAGCCATTGCATCTATAGCTCTAAGGAAGTGAAACTAAAGTCATCCAGCAATAATTTGTGCAAGGAGAGCAGGCAGCACATGTGCTCTTGAGGTGGTGTCCAGAATTATGCAGCAAATGGGTACATTGACCTTGCCAGAAATTGGTTAAATTCTTCCAGACCTTGCCAAAAGTAGAACTTGTTCATTCTAGTCTCAAGTGGTTATCCCCCATAGAATTTACGTGGCTCCTGGGTTTCCCTTGTAACAGATTTCTACCTAACCTTGAAATTCCCCCTCTTTTCTATCATTTATTTCAGCATTCTCTCCCTGACTACCCAATCCCTCCAGTTACCCACCATCCCCAGGCCATTCAGTTTCATCATTGTCAGTACCGATTTTTTTTTTGTTGTTGTTGTTGTTTTTAAATTGTATCTCTACACACAATCTCATTACCAAGTAAGGGCTGTGAGACTGAATGCTTAAATTGATGGGCAGAACAAAATCTTTTGGTTATACATATGGGGGTCAATAAAAATATTATTATTAATTCTTTTTTTATTTTTTATTTTTTGGATTTTTGAGACAGGGTTTCTCGGTAGCTTCTGGTTCCTGTCCTGGAACTAGTTCTTCTAGACCAGGCTGGCCTCAAACTCACAGAGATCCGCCTGCCTCTGCCTCCAGAGTGCTGGGATTAAAGGCTTGCGCCACCACTGCCCGGCTTATAATTCTTAAAAGAATAGCAATGCCCTATTCACTTCTGGAACTCTTAAATCTTCCATTTCCTTGAATGCAGTGAGACATTGGTCATGACATTAAGCATTTGCCACTGCATTTATATAGACATAAAGCTTGCTCCAAAAGCCATACCAACGTTTTCATAGGCAATTTAACAAAGCTGATTCTGATGCTGAAAAGAATGAGCAAACACACAGTACATAGTACTGAAGCATAGAATAGAGGATGCTTATTTAATCAGCTTCCTAGAATTCCAGATGTTGCAATTATCTATTGTTAGATATGTATCCCAGTATGTATCCTCACTGAAAACCAGTCAATTGTTTGCTTCATTTATATTATTAACATTTTATATTATAATTTGCCATCATAATTAAATAAATATGACCTGTCCAATTTTCACATGGTTACCTTTTAAGAAAGCAAGATCCTTGGCTTATATTATTCCATCATAATATTCTTGAGAAAATGTAACATATATTTGAAAATACATAATAGTTACCATGTAGGTAATTCCATTGTTGTTGGCTTTTGTATTGGTCATATTGAATACAACCGTGTTTAAATTTTACAAAACTGTCGAGTATTTTTGGCAGGTTTTGCCAAAGCTAATTATCTCCTTATTTAGACTCTCAGCATTAACACAGCTGGGTGTTACTCCAGGCAATGTTCCTGAAGCTTTTAGGCATCCTTTGTTCCTATTCCTTCCAACTTCCTTAAAAGAATAAAATCTCGTAGAGAAGAAAACATGAAAGTTTCCTTGCTTTTTTGTTTTTAATCCTGGTAGTGATTTTTATGTTTTTTTTTGTTGTTGTTGTTGTTGTTGTTCTTGTTTCTGTGCTTACTTTTAGCTTGTTTTCTTTCTGGGTTTTTTTTTTTTTTTTTTTTTTTTTCCTTTTAGGCAACTCTAGTCACAGTTGCTCATGAGGAACTTCCCACAAACTGAGGTTATTGTCTTCTCTCCTTCTGAAAGGGTATTTTTTTTTTTTTTTGCAGATTTAGCCTCAGCTCTGCTTTCTCCAAGGTTCATGTCAAGACAAACAAGAAGACAGAAATGGCAAAGTAGTTAATAGTATCAAAGATACATCGTATTTTTGGATAATTTTATAGAAGTTGAGAGCATTTACACTGCTCACTTAATCCAAACACTTTCTAAGAAAGCTGTAAATATTATATACAAATATTGTTAATCGAATGTGGTGTCAAATAGAATGATGGTAAGATACCGTCCCCCTATATCACCTTAGATAGGGAGCAGGTTTCCTCTTATTTAATAACTTGGATATGATGCACTTAATTTTAATATATATGGCAAGCTGCTGACAAATCCTTGTTAAAGTATGTTTAGGTAAATTCCAATAAATTGTTTCAGATCAAATATTTAAAAAATATTTATATGTACCATTATTTTATTAACATTTGATATTATTTAGTAAAAAGATGGATCTTTATTAATTAATTTATTTATAATAGACACAGCCCATAATTGTTTTAAAAATAAAAATTAATAGAATAAGCTGTGGGATGGTTACACATGCCTTTAATCCAAGAATTTGGGAGGCAGAGAAATGCTATTTCCTAATTTTGAGATCAGCCTGGACTACAGAGCAAGTACCAGGACAGCCAGGGATACACAGAGAAACCTAATTTCAAAAATTACCAATATAAACAAACAAACATAATTGAATAGAAAAACTGACACAATAGTTTGAAAGGACCTAAATTGCTCTTTTATTTTGAATATAAGTGCAATAATATCTACCCAAACCATGAGTTATGTTAGGTACCATAACATACACTTAGGTTCAGCAATGCATCTATAAATAATACTATGATTATAATAAGATGGATGTTAATCTCTTTTTATATACAAGAGTAGAACTCATTACATCAAAGTGTTACATGCACTTTGGTGCTGTTTAAATTTACTTTTTTCTCTTTAAAAGCTTTTATAATTATCACGCATGCATACTTAACCAAAATCTACAACGAACACAATGCAGTTTATTCCTAGAGTTGCAAACTTTAGATGAAAATGTAGATAATATTTGTGTGAAACAGAAAGGGTATAACTTCCAGGTTTCTTTCTTTCTTTCTTTCTTTCTTTCTTTCTTTTTTTCTTTCTTTCTTTCTTTCTTTCTTTCTTTTTTTTTTGATCCTAAAATCTTAAAACCCTATAGTGTTTCTAAGGAATTAGGTGATGTAACCAAAAGTCATAAAACAGTAGAATTACTAATTTTTGTGTGTAATTCTTGCATACAAGTGTCCATTGCAATATGTTAGTACAGGATTCACAATGAATCATGGCAAATATCTCTAAAACTATTAACATTTTTTTCCAATTCTTGTGAATACCGAGGATTAGAGTGCTTCTAAGTTTATTCCTAAATGTTCACATCACTCTGTTATTACTGCTAAAAGAGAAGATCCAGCAAACTTTTGACCCATATCACTCATAAACACACCTTAGCAGCTTTAAACTGTCTGAAACAAAACAAGCTTCACATAAACTGAAAGATCAATACAAAGCAACAAGTTTTGTCTCAGAATGCAAGTATGGTGTAACATTTTAAAGGTTTTTTTTTTTTTCGAATTCCCTGTTCTGTAACTAGCTCTACTACTCACAGATATTTCCCTGCCCCTGCCTCCTGAAATTAAAGGTGTGCATCACCACTGCCCAGCTACAAATTGAATTTGTAGGATAACAATGTGCAATAATTTTAATACAGAAACTCTAGAACTGCAGGTCAGCCAGCCTAGACAAAATAGTGAGCTCCATGTTCAATGATGGATCAATATCAAGAAAGTTTATAAGAAAAATAATTTTGGCAGAGCAATTGACATCACCTTCAAACATCTAGATACACACATAAGGGTCAGCATGTGCATTTATATGCACACACCCAAATCTCTATACACCCATAAAATAAAAATCGAAGTATAAAAAAAGGTCAGAATAAACTTGAGAGCAGACATGCAAAATTTCAACCCTGGAGACCACCAATTATCACAAAGGAAAAAATAACTTGATTAAAATGAATGTAATCTTTAAGACTATGAATATGATATATGACAAGATGTTAATTTCTCCAAGCTGACCAAGGAATGCAACATTTTCCCTATTTCATATATTGTCAGTACATTGGTATTCCTAGAAATAGACATTCATTTCCAGGGCACCCAGACACACATACACAATGACATCTCACATCATCTTCTCTTTTCTGTCTAAATAAAAAAGAAGGTTTAACTTTACCATAGTAAAATTACATGTACAAAATAGTTATCAAGCAAGAATTATAGTTACAATACTTAGTCCATTAACATTTGGCAAATTAAGAAAAATACTCTAACCTATAGCATATCCCCCTTTAAATGTAAATAAACATTTATTAACCATATTTGGGAATATGAGTATAGTTCTCTTCAAACTTCTTCCTGCTGTTTATTAGGTGAAGTAATTTTTGAGGGGTGTTCAAGGAGACCTTTCAGGGGGTTTTGGTCCATCAAATCATATTAGTCTGGAAGCAATCCACAGGTTCTCATCCTCTGTAGAAGCAAAAGAAGAACCTATTTAAGAGAATCCCACATCAGTTTCTGGCAGGGAACTCTCAGTAACTCCCTCATCTTCTTTCCACAATAGTCACCTTTATAATAATTGAACTGCATATGCTTTCTAAAAGTATTAATGCCCTACCAATCCAGAAATGTATTCTTATTATCTGGAAGTATCATTAGTGTCTTGCTTATCATCTTCAAACATACGATATAGCTTCCCTATTGAAGTGGGGAGCTTGGGCTTTTTTTTGGTTTCCATTTCTGGAAAGAAGAAAAAGCCAGAAAAAAAAATAAGATGCTACTCATTCTGCATAATTTTTTTAAAAAGTGTCTGCCACAAACTAGATTTTCAATAAACAAGGAGAAATTTACTGTGTGAAATAATTGAACGTGATAACTTTGGAAATCAATCTGATAACCTTTTTTATCAAAATTAGCTTTTTAAAGTTTTTATTTAAATTATACATCTCTATTTATTTCATTTATCCCCTTTCTCTTGTCCTTCAAGCATCTCTCATTTCTCTCCCATTTCTTTTCAAATTCATGATTTCTTTAAAAAAAAGTTGTGTGTCTGTATGCACATATGTGTGTGGTTGTTAATATAAAATGATAAATAAATATAATCTGATAATACTATATATATATATATGATTTAAGGCTGACTATTAAAAATTAGGTATTGAATTACAATATATCTGTGTGGCTAGTTTTAAGACAACTTGAAACAAGCTAGAGTCATCTAAGAGGAGAGAATCTCAATTGAAAAACTGCTTCCATAAGATCAAGCTGTTGATATACCTGAATGATATCTTCCTGCTTAGTGATTGGTGGGAGAGGGTCTGATTTATTGTGAGTTGTGCTATGCCTGGGCTGGTGGCTCTGGGTTTTATCAGAAAGCAGACTCAGCAAATTAATAGGAACAGGCCAGTAAGCAAAACCTTCTTTGGTCTTTACCAGTTCTTTTTTCAAGGTTTCCAGTTAAAGTTATCACCTTGGCTTCCCAAAATGGACAGTAACTATAATATGTAAGCCAAAGAAACACTGTTCTCCCTGGTTACTTTCAATAATGTGATTCATCACAGCAATAGGAACCCAAAGAAAGACAATAACCAATTATGGGGACCATATCTAGGGAATATTGATTTTCCCTTTATTATCAGTAATTGATTGCCTTTGACCCACTTACGGGGGAGGCCATGTGAGATTCCCCTCATCTGTGCTGTCATGTCAACTGGTGTTGTCATTGTTCAGGTCTTTTGTAGGCAAGTCATATTGTAGAGATCTCATGGGAAAAACATCCCTGTCAAACACAAAAGACCGTCTTGCAGCAGATGTTCTTGTTCTCTGGCTCTTCTTTCCACCTTCTCTTTTGTGATGTTATGTTAGCCTTAAGTGTAAGAACTGTGTTGTAGATTTACCAACTGTGGTGTGCCATGGTCAGCTGTTCTCTACCTTTTCACAATTTATGGACTTTTTTTCTGTCTTCAGTGAAAAGTTTCTCTGTTGACTGACAGGAGGTTATCTATTAATGAGCTATATGTACCTATTAGTGCAAGATACATATCTAATAAGACACTGCAAATTGTGTGGTTTATGAAAGTGGCAGTACTAAGTTTCCGGTAACTTCCATGGCCTCACTAGACAGGGGTGATTTGTTTAGGTTGGTAAATAATATTAGGCATGAATTCTCTCCTATTGAATGTGTCTTAAGTTTAATAAGATAGCTGTTCATATCATTATCATTATCACTAAGTTTGAATGCCATGATTGCAGCTTTGGGGTTCTTGTATTTTCATTATGATTCATAGTTATCAAACTAGGTAGAGTTCATAACAGCTTTCACTGAATGTTCTAGTAACACAAAAGTTAGTGCCCAATGGAGGATGTTTCCTGATGTATCCAGCATGATTCCTCAAAGATATGTGTAATAGGGCATTATCTTCAAATATGGGAAGATATCACTAATGACAAGGTTTATAGAATGTGTTGCTTTGAGAGTAACATGGACTGCACTGATGAACAAATCAATAGGATTTAACACCCAGTTCTGGTATTCTTTTCAGACAGCCTATGAATCTTGGACATAGTATTCTTATCCCAAGTATATATACATTCATTTATATGTAATTATAAATGATATGCAATAATTTTGAAATGATGAAGATTTTAAAAATAAATTTACAAAATCTTTATTCACAATATTAATTTTTTCTTAATTTAAAAATATATGTATGTGTGTTATATTTGCATCATTTTGACCTTCCCTCTCTTTCTTTTTAACTCCACCTCATCTTACAGCATCCTTTGCAATCCATAGCCCTTTTTATTGATTATTACTATTATTATTATTATATTACCTAAGAGAAATATTACTATTATATTTACACATACTTACACACACAGATGGATATACAATAATTTAATATGTAAATACAACATAAATCCCTTTAGTGTTCTTATGTATGTGTATGTATTCTGATTGTAAATGAATATATATTTATGTTATTACATATACAAATATATGGGGACTGTCCAATTTTATTTTGAATCATTGTTTAGATTTCCTTTAAAATATTGTGCATAGGGAGATAACAGAAAAAAATGCATGAGACTTTGGATATAGTAATGAGTTTCTAAGCGATAATTATTAACAAACAGAGATTTGTACATTTCTAATTAGTTTCTCTATAAAATCCCTAAAGTAACTCCTCAAATGAAAAAGCATTTCACTTTCTAAAAAGCCTAATGAAATAAAAGTGTTGTTAAACTACATAGACTACAATCGGTAATCAGAATGAAAACTTTTAATAAGTATAAAATTATAACTCTTAAGATTGAGCCACCTGCAAAGGCTGAAATAAGTAAAACATCATTATTATATACAGAACTAAATACCTGCTTGAATAAAAGCATATGGCTTCATTCAAATTAGCAATGAAGCAATGCAGAACCAAGAGTCAGAGTAAGTCATGTTTCAACATCATAAAGAACTGGAAGTGAAAGATGTATGTTTTTTAAAAGCTATATAATGCCATATAGTGCGTATTTGACAAGTTGTGATAGATACCATTGAAAAAGCTATACTTATAATAAAACTGAAGGTGTAATTTTCTTATATTTTTATGTGTAATTACTTCACTATATCTGGAAACAACATATTACCAACACAGATGTTCATCAGGGAATAAATCATTTTAATGGACTATAATAATTTGAATCTGGTTCTATTCATTGCATTTCATTACTCATTCATAATCTAGTCAAAAATGCAATCTGCTATAAATAATATTTTTAAACAAATAAGTATATTTAGCAAAGGATATTTCTTTCAAAACTATTGAAACAACAATATTTTCCAATATTTGTTCTTTAAGCCTTTAAATGCAATTTTAAAGCTATATAGTTGTTCATTTTATGTAGCATAAAACTATTATGTAAGGAGAAAGCTATACACATATTTTAAATTTTATTGATGTCTTTGGTAAAAATTAGTTGGTAATATAATTTCTATTGGAATGTAGTCATTAATGGAAAATCACAAATGCTACAAGTACATAGCTTACAAAATTGTCTTTACAAGTTGATGCACCAAATTGAGGGAAGAGTTATAGTCTTCAGAAGTAATAGTGAAGAACCTTTACAAATGAGAAAGAATTGCATGTTTGAACCATTGTTGAAAAATAAAGAGAACAATAAAAATATACTAAACTTTGACAACATTTACTTTCTGCATCTGAAGTGGTTTCTTAAGAAGCCTCACTAGAGAATTTAAGGCCAACTTGGTTTACAATAGCTAGTTCCAAGACATGCTCTAAAGCTACAGAGAAACCCTGTTTTGAAAAACAAAAACAAAACAACAGCAAAAACAAAAAAGCCTCACTACAGAAATTAGCCCAGGACAAAAATTGTAAAATTCCTTAAGATTTCAGAAATTAAGAAGCTTTGGAGAGGTGACTTACCTGTATTACTTTTATTTCAAACACCAAGGGCTAATGCTTTATAAAGTATGGAAGTGAATTGTCTTTCAGGTATCTCTATCCATGGATTTATAAGAGAAACCTTGACTAAAGGCTATATTTTATAGAATATCATGAAGTAAAAAGTCAAGTCTTGAGGATGAGATTGTTTTGATTGGCATTCTTCCACCTCATCAGTATCCTAGTTTAATTTTAATTTTGGGACAGAAAATACCCAAACAATGAAGCCTTATTTGTATTCTCAGCCAGATGCTTATTTCATCTTCAATACCACAGAGTCGAAAAAGAGGCACTTGTGCTGCACTGATTCTTATAACTCCTATTTTACTACTTAATTTAGTGATTTTTCTTTCTAAATATATTAACTGTATGTGCTAAATGAAGATTATATAAAGCTAATTCCTAATGGATGTATAGTTTCACATTTTGTCTTTTTATTTATTTACGTTCTTTAATTCACTTTCAAAATAAGAATCAGTGAAGTATTTTCAAAAAAAGTAAACAAAGAAACAATGCCAGAAGCACTATCAGGTGAGCCTCAGGCAAATGATGACTCACCACTTCCTTTCCTCTTTCTAACAGTGTATGTTGTAGGTAGAGATCTTACTACCCTGAGGGCAATGATATCAACTTCTTCAGTTGGAAAGTCTGAATACTCATTTAGACAGATTAATTTCATTCAAAATCAGAGGAAGATTTTTGTTTTTGATTGATTTGATCAATTTATTATTGAAAAATAATATTATATTTGAAACCGACAAGCATACGGTTTGTGAAGGAAGGTAAGCCTCATTGGGTGAAAATAGGAATTCATTAATTGTTAAGCTTTATGAAGATTATAACATAAGAGATTTTCAACCTTGACACAGTTGAACATTTAGTATATATAGAACAGAAAACTGAAATTTAGTTACATAGTGTTTTCCATGAGTAAAACAGGATACACTTGAATGTTTTTGATATTTTTGAAAAGAATGACTCTGGAAGATATTATGCTGAAATAATCCTCATGTAAAATACAAATAGTTTAAAATATCACTTATATGTGCATCATAAATAGTCAGACTCAGAAGGAGGACATGATTATGTTCAAACTGTACAACATTGAAATAGATAGTAGAAATACATTCTAGGCCTCTATGGCATAATACAGATAACCAATTAATACTAAGCCCAAAGTTCTCCATAAGAACAGCTTTCAATTATTCTTACCACAAACCAGAAAGAAAAAGAGCATGGAAGTTTTAGCCATGAGACTTAAGAGGGGTATTACTGAGTTTCATTTCAGGAATCATTTCAGCATAATGTGTCTCAGCATGGTTATTTTTACTCTTCCGATGTACCTATGCACTGTCTTTATGTGTCAAGTGTGTATCAGCAAATGTATTTATGTATTTAAGACAAAGTCCTGTGTTGAGCCAAAATTATTTCAGGGTGTGGACCTTGAGGCCTATAGGACAGAAAAAAATCCTGGCTGAAGTCTGAGTTAGGATGAGACAGTAAAAATTAGGTAGATGCCCCTTCAGCAAGAGGGTAGGTTTGGCTGCCTAAAATTAGATGGAGGTACCCCCACATCACACCATGTCACTTAAGCTATATAAGCTGTTGCTGATAGTAATAAACTGAGTTCCTGCTTTACTTGACTCTCTATCGCCTCTGATCGTCCTGAATCATGAGGCTGCAGGAATGGGTGGATAGTGCATTCACCTTTCCCTGGACTAGCAAAGACTAGGGAAGTACGGAGACTCAAGTAGCCTGGCAACAAGAGGCTCAAATAAGCCAGCAATCCTGTTCATATATTACTGATAGGTTGGACTTGAGTACAGACTAGTTATGATTTCAGAAATAGTGCAAGTTAACAATATCTGTAACAAAAGAGAGAAGTAATGAATATTAATAATTTAGTATAGAATTATACAATGTGTCTTGAGTTTGGTAAAGATACAGTTAATGATTTTTAAAATGTGTGAAGATAATATTCAACCAAAACCTCATGAAAAACAGTAGGAGAACAGGTAATGCTGTCTTTTATTTGCCAATGTTGACTGGTAGTTAGATGAAGATGGGTTTGTGTATATCGCTGCCAGACTCACATTTAAAGTAAATGATACAGCTTTAAAAAAAGAGAATATTGTTATTCTAAAGATATTAGTATAGTCAGGGAAAAATTACTGATTATTCCTTTCTATAGTAGGTCAACAGCTACATTAACAAACACATCTTAACATATTAGAAAACACTTGATTTCTGCTATTGTCAAATCCTAACAAAAATGGACAGAACAGGGATTCCCCCAGAGTGACCATGTAGAATAAATAGATTCAAAGGACTAACTTCAGAAAGAGATGATGCGAAATATGCAGAAAAGGAGAGTACAAGAAAGATTATGGAAACAAAGCCAAACAGGGAGACCTAAGAACAGCTTTACGGCATTTTAATCTCTGCACTGAAATCCCCAAGAAGGAAGACAAAAGAGAAATATTGTTAACACTAAATAAAATGTGCCCGATATTGACAGAACACCACTTATCATCATACAATGTCTCATGGTAATGATGTATAAAAAAGAAAATCACCGGCCCAAAAGTAACTTCTTTCTGCCTCATAAATTATTTCCAAAATTACACAAAATGAGAAGAAACTCAGCAGTCACAGTTGAGTCGATTTATATGACTCAGAAAAAGTTGTTCGTTTCATCCACCTCTGAAGCCTATGAGTTACTAGGTTTTAAAATGAGTGTTTGACAAAGGTATTTGCCACTAATATCACCTGCATTTCCAAAGCCTTTTGATGGTTATAGAAACTCCTATGCTCTGCATTTAATACACATCTCAATCGCAGGAGACATACCAGTGCAGAGCATGAGGGAAGCAATGGGAAGGGATGTAGATCCTGTGATTATGTGCTCTGGAAATTCTATTTAAAATTGAAATGAGACAAATCTACTATTCTTACAAAAGCTCTCAGCTTCTAAATTAAAAATGCTATTGAGGGAAATTAGGAAACAGCAGGTGAGCTATTTCTGCAAGGTTCTGCCATCACTGCTGGGCCAATTGTCATTTCTTTTGTAGTCCTGGTTCTGATCATTTAGCATGTGTTAAACTGAGTTTTCAGTCATTCCTTTGGAAGTTGGCAAAAGGGGTGGTTACATCTGTCACCCCACTTTACTCTCATGGAAGAATGTGTTTTACAAGACAAGTATTTCCCAGTAAGACTTAAGAAAAAGGGATATATTTGTATTCAAATTTATGAACTTTCCTCTATCCTGATGATTGCAGAACTCAACATAAATTTTGTTATTCTCAGTAGTTTTTTAACAATATATCTTAATGGGGAGGGCAATACTTTACCTATAATATATGCACAAATATATTTCTAATATTTTCCTCAGTAAGCAGTAAAATAATGGACTGTCCCATCAAATTTAACTTAAATTACATGTTTGCAAAAAAGGAGAAACTAAATGAAATGTTGAAGGTTAGGAACATGGATACAAAGAATAGAAAATGGGTAGTACAGATTTCTACAATGTGAGAAAGTGGAGCAGTACAATTTTGAAAGCAGTCAGGACATTAAAGAAATAAGACACATTTAAAAAATAGTGAAAATGGTCTGAGATTACATTGTTGTTTATTTTACTTTTTGCCACTTTTTAAAAATTAAAATAGATGTTTTCCTCATAAAATAAATTCTGATTATATTTCCCCTCCCTCTAGTGCTCCTAGTTTGTCCCCATCTTCCTTCCCTCCCTTCTGGATCCACTACATTTCGCTCTTCCATTAGAAAGTAAAAGGCTTCTGAAAGATAACAACCAAATCTGACTAAATACAATACAATAAGATGGAATAAAACTAACATAGCGAAGATGCCCATCACAACTCAGCAGGAGGAAAAGAGTTCAAGAGCAGGCTCAAAAGTCAGAGAACCATTTTTTCCCCACACTCAGATTTCCCTTAAAAATATTAATAGCTATAATATATACTCAGAGGTCCTGATATCAACCTTTGCAGGCCCTGTGCTTGCTGCTTCCGTCTTTGTGAGCACATATGTGTCTTGCTTGCTTAATTGAGAGGGTTTTGTTCTGATGGTGTCCTCATTCTATCTGGCTCTGAATTATCTTTAAGTCTCTTCTTCCTTGTGATTCAGAGCTCAGAGAAAGAGAGATTTGATAGAGACTTGTAATTTAAACACTCTTTCTTCAAAAAGTCTAGTTGTAGGTCTCTTTCTGTTTCAATATGATGCCAGAGGTAGCCTGTCTGATGATCACACTGTTAATGACTTTGCAATAATACTTTTTTGTGATATTTTACACATTTAGAATCTTACATGAGGAAAGAAAATGTAGACAACACATTTTTGTTGATTTATTTTCTGTAAAGAAATGTTTCTCATAAAATATTCAACAATAGAAAATAAAGGAAGCAGGATATATCTCATTCTTCGAGTGTCCAGCATTTTACAAATTGTGACCAAATATTTGTACTCTATGCTAAAACTTCCTTCTCTTTCATGAAAATAACTGCTGGTATTATTTTGAAAACTGAGAAAACTTCTCTAATATTGTTCATTCTTGTACTCTCCTCCCCACATTGCTTCAGGATTATCAATGCCATTATCCCATTTTATCAAGAATGTTGCATCATTCTTGAGTGATAGATTAGGTACTTTCCTTTCTTCTTTTTATTTTCTTCTTATCCATCTTCCTATAGTTTTATTGTTTCTAAAATCATGAATTTTCAGTAAATTTCCAGAGTGCCACAGACTGAACACATTATCTCATCATTCTTATGTACCTAAAATATGAGGTCTGCTCAATATTTAATACCAACTCTTAGATTTTAATTTAGTGAACATAAAAATTATTTCATATTAGCACACTTAATTCAGAAATTTATAAATTAAATGAGACACTGAAACTACAAGTATTATCAAAACATTATTTACTTTAATTTTTTGACAATTCTCCATGTTGATTTCAAGAATGGCTGCACCAATATGCATTCATACCAACAGCTCCCCATTTCTATGCAATATTTTCAGGATTTCCTGTGAGATGTTTTATTGATTTTTCACTATTTTAACTGTAGTGGTGTTGAATCTCAAAGTCATTTTCATTTTGCTAATTGTTAAGAATGATATAACTTTTGGATGTATTTCTTAGGAATATTTTTTTTCTACTGAAAACTCCCTGTTCACATTAGAAACTATTTTCAAATAAGTTATTTATTTCTTTGACTCCTTGTTTTTGTTCAAGTCCTTTTTATAATTTGATATTAAATAAATCTAACATATTACCCAGCTATATACCACAACTTGAAATTGCCAAAAGGGAATAAACTTGCTATTTCTCAGGTATTTACTCAGTAATGTTTATATCCAACATATTTATAATAATCAGAAAATAAAAGCAATTAAAATCCTTAATGATATTTTTTTTTTATTGGAAAAAAAAATTTCTGCCTCCTCCCCGCCTCCCATTTCCCTCCCACTCCTCCCTCTCCTCCTTCCCTCCCCCCACTCCTCCCCCTCCCTCTCCAGCCTGAAGAGCAGTCAGGGTTCCCTGCCCTGTGGAAAGTCCAAAGTCCTCCCCCCTCAATCCTGGTCTAGGAAGGTGAACATCCAAACTGGGTAGGCTCCCACAAAGCCAGAACATGAAGCAGGATCAAAACCCGGTGCCATGGTCCTTGGCTTCTCAGCAGCCCTCATTGTCCGCCAAATTTAGAGATTCCGGTTTTATCCCATGCTTTTTCAGTCACAGTCCAGCTGGCCTTGGTGAGCTCCCCAAGAATCAGCCCCACTGTCTCCACGGGTGGGCGCACCCCTTGTGGTCCTAACTTCTTTGCTCATATTCTCTCTCCTTCTGCTCCTCATTGGGACATTGGGAGGTCAGTCCAGTGCTCCAGTGTGGGTCTTTGTCTCTATCTCCATCCATCGCCAGATGAAGTTTCTATGGTGATATGCAAGATATTCATCAGTATGGCTATAGGGTAGGGTCATTTCAGGTTCCCTATCCTTAGCAGCCCCAGGAACTAACTGGGGGCATCGCCCTGGGCACCTGGGAGCCCCTCTAGATCCAAGTCTCTTGCCAACCCTAAGATGGCTCCCTTAATTAAGATGTGTGCTTCACTGCTCCCCTAACCAACATTCCTTTATCCCAATCATCCCGTTTCCCCAAGTTCCCCCCACCCTCCCCTTCTCACATTTCTCTCCCCTTCTCCCCTTACCCCCCCTCCCACCACACCGCCAAGATCCCATTTATTTGTCTGGCAGTCTAGTCTACTTCCCATATCCAGGAGGATAGCTATATGTTTTTCTTTGGGTTCACCTTCCTATTTAGTTTCTTTAGGATATCATATTATAGACTCACTGACCTTTATTTATCTCTAGAAACCAATTATGAGTGAGTACATCCCATGTTCATCCTTTTGGGTCTGAGTTACCTCACTCAGGATAGTGTTTTCTATTTCCATCCATTTGCATGCAAAATTCGCGAAGTCATTGTTTTTTACCGCTGAGTAGTATTCTAATGTGTATATATTCCACACTTTCTTCATCCATTCTTCCATTGAAGGGCATCTAGGTTGTTTCCAGGTTCTGGCTATTACAAATAATGCTGCTATGAACATAGTTGAACAAATGTCCTTGTCATATGATCGGGCATCTCGTGGGTATATTCCCAAGAGTGGCATTGCTGGGTCCATGGGTAGGTTGATCCCAAATTTCCTGAGAAACCGCCACACTGCTTTCCAAAGTGGTTGCACAAGTTTGCATTCCCACCAGCAATGGATGATTTGATACATAATATACAGTATGATGCTATTTAGCTTCAAGGTAAAATAAAATTATTAAATCTGTAGGAAAATTGATAGACCTAGAAAAAAATATGTTGCAGAAGGTAACCTAGACCCAGAAAGATTAATACTGCATGTTCTCACTCAGGTGCAGTTACTAGCTCAAAGTCATCAGATGCAAATAAATGGCATAAAGCATCCATAGAAACCTGGGAAAGTATAAATGGCCCAGGGTGCGAGAGAGAGGATTCTGAGAAGGAATTAGAAGATGCCAGTGAAATGAAACGGGAAAAGGAAAACCTGTGAGTATAATTCAACTAGAAAGGAGTAAGGGAGATCAACACAGAAGGAGAAGGAGGAGGAGAAGAAGAAGAGAGGAAGAGGGAGAGAGAGAGAGAGAGAATTACAGTAAAGGAAGATAAACTTCTTGGAATGACAAAGCTCCCCAGACAAGATTTATTGAATAACAAAATCAAATACCAGGTACAAGTAACATTCTTTAGAGTGATTTTTCAAGGATTCAAGAGTGACTTCAATGTTATTATCAGTGTAGTCTTTGGTTGCTTCTCAGGAATGGAGGGTTGATCTTACTGCTGAGTACATCACACACTGAGGTTCAAAAGTCAGATGATGTGAGTTGGATCTGCTGCTTTATTTGTTTTCTGCAATCTAGCAGTAATCAACATGACAAAATAAGCCTAAATGTACAATAAGTTGTAGTTACATGTCAGTAGCAACCAACAGTGATTTCATTGGACTAAAGATTCAGTGAACACAAGTGGAAAACTACCCAGCTTTTAGTGCAAATGGGTCATGCATACACTGTAAGAAAAAAATAAATATTGCATCTTACTAAACCAGCATAATTTTTTCTATGTTATAAATCTTACCATTATACATACAGATATGATATTTACCACCTCTCATCAGAGGCCTCTACTCAAAGCAAATGGAGATCATTACAGAAGCCATGATTTATACCATATGGAGATTAAGTGATCATGGGAATTTGAGGCTCAACAGATGCATCTACATCACAGATTCTGCACCTATTGCTCCTTGTACATTGTGGAAGAGGCATCAGAGTGTGCAAAGGACACGACCAAATTCATTGCCGTGAAACAGTCTTTCATAAACATAGCTACACAAAAAAGAACAATAGCAATATTGTACATGTAAATATGAAAGACAATTTTTTTCATGATTCACCTCCACCCCAAAGAACTACAGGCAACTAACAACCTCTAGGAGGAGAATAGTTTCTTTTAGTTTTCTGTCGCAGAGTGGTCAACCCTGAAACCATATTCACATACAGAATAAAAAAGAAACGTCAGCATGTGTATTTATATGTAAATATGTATTTACTAGCAACATATAATATTTTTCATAAAGACACACAGACACACACACAAATATATATATATATATATATATATATATATATATATAGGTTTAAACAATAATAATAAAAGAAAAAAGTTTATCAGACTAAGAGTGGAAAAAGCATGGAAAAGGTTAGAGGAAAGGTACTTGGAGATCAAGTGAATAAAGTGGAGAAGTTGATATTATTATAATTCAATTAAAATGTTAAAAATAAAATATTTTAATATTTTTAAAAACACGAGTTTTTATACTCAACACCCAAACTAAACATATTTCATGAAAGGTATTTTACAAATAATAGAAGGAATTGGTATAAGATCAGTTCTTGGAGATCTGTCATTATTTTGTTGATGTTGTAATAAAATACCTAAGAATGACAATACAATAAAATTTTTTAAATATTGACCAAAAAGTCATGAGTTATATTCCATAACAATACAGATAAAGTGACTCTTGTTTTATCCTTTAAATTATCAGCTTAGAATGTATTTATGTGAGGAAGTAGATTATTGAATTATTTGAGTGTAGCTTTTGTATAAAGAGCCCTATGTGTAGACATAGCTCTCTTTTCTACTTTTTTTAATGGTTGGCAGTCAACACCAGAATGAGATGAGCTATAGGCATATCCATAGCATTTTATATTAACACTCAGAGGGAGGGTAGGAAAAACTGCAGAAAGATAATCTCACATTTTAAATAGCCAACACTTAATTATGTCAGCTCTTAAGTTCAAGTAATATATATCTTTATAAGCCATCATATTTCATTAATTTTGACAAAGTGCACCCTTGAAATTACAGTTCATCACTTAATCATGTTCTTTTTACATATATAATAATCTTAGTACTTAAGATGACCCTTATGATTCATAATATGATAAAGCAATTGCACTGATCACTTAACCTATTTCACTTAATTATTTGTTGCTGTGAATAAAAAAAAAAAACCTAACCTTTTATCTAACATTTTTATTGTAGAAAATATTATGAACTCCTCAAACTTTGATTATCAAGGTGATTTTGCTATTTTTAAAATGTGATGTATGTTATACACACATATAATAAAGTATTTATATGTAATAGCTTAATAAAGTATTTAATAGTTGTTGATTTATCTCCCGACATATTTCAGATCCACCATACTCAAATCTTACAGATTATTGGAGTAGTATTTCTATTTTAGAAGTGTTTTATTAATTTTGCAAGTGTAGATTTCTTGATCGAAGAAAATGTTCTTTGCTAAGAGGTTACAAATAATAAATGAGCATTGTAACTTCAGAAGAGGTTTTGATAGAACAGAATTGTAAAATATTTAGCTTATGGGAGAAGTTGCCAAATACAAAGATGTTCACATGTTTAGACTATTTGGGTGAACTCTCTCTTCATGTAGTTATCAAAGACTTATTTATATTATATAGAAGGCAAAAAACATTGCAAAATAGAAATACTTAGAATCTTTGATCATTTGTTGTGACAATTTTAGAATAAAAAATAGACAAAATAAAAAGTCAAATTATACTGGGATAGTAGAAGAAATGCTAATTGAGAGTTTGCTTATTAACACAGTTTGAATATTTTCACCAAGTGATGAAAGTCAAAATTAGTAGATATGAATTCAGATAAAGGCAGTACTCTCCAGAGATTTTGCATCATGCTAAGTCCTACAAAATATGCACCCAGAAATATCCATAAAACGTTCCTCTTTTAACTTATAAAGAATATTGCTTCTGTGATTGAGGAAATGGCATGATGTTTAAAACCACTTTGCTGCACAAGTGTTAGAACGTATTTTTTTTAATTGGCCATACAGAAAATAGGCATCTTCATGTGCTTTTTATTAAAGCACTAAGGGAGCCAGAAGCAAGAAAATGGAGAGAGTTCAATGGCCAGCAACCATAGATGAACTTCCAGCTCAGCAAGAGACCATAAATAGACCAGTGGAATGGGATGAAGGGTGATAAGCAAAAAGCATGTGACATTCCTAGGTCTTCATGCATGAGCGTGCCTACTTTAAACCCTTTTATGCAACTATATGTATTCACACAGGCACATACGCACTACACAAAATATCCCTCCCTTGAACACAGCCAAACTACATACAGTCATCGGTATCAATTTCTGGTTTGGCAGAACATTTTCATAGTAAAGAAACTTCCTGTTCAAAGTAAAGGATACTTTCACTATTACATTTTTAGAATTATATCATACAATTTCAAAATTGTCCAAGTAGTATAACTATTTTTAAGCAGTGTCTAACTGTAGAAGCAGATTGTACTGAAATTCATTGCATAGCCAGCCTGGTCTTGAACAGGCTCTTCATAACTCACTTTCTAGAATGCTGGGGGTTTAGGCATGCATCTCCACACTGAGCTCATTCTTATGTAAACACAAAGGTATTGAATGAAAAGAGTTGTGTTATATAATGAGTTTTAAGATAATATCTTAAATCTGATGTTTTTTAAAGATATAAACATTCCCGGCATTAAAAAATGCAATAAGAATTTATTTATAGAAATTTATCACTTTTATCACATATTCTGTTATTGGCCCTATGCTAATAGAAGTAAGGACACTATTCAATATGTATCTCTATCTCACTCCTTTTCCTTTGAAGATCAAGGGCGTGTTGATGTGTGAACTGCATGACTTTTATGCTCCCCAAGAGTACATTTGCAGTGCCCATGACTATTGAGAAAGTCAAACCGCTTTGTATTCCTCTACAGATTAAACACTGTGTCTTTCAGAAACTATCTAGTACAGGATGAATTAGATCAGGGTTCAGAAAACTTTGTATGAGTAAACAATACGTCAGGATTACTATTTTCATCTAGACAAGTGGAGTGATCAAGTGAAAGAAGCTGGAGCATTGAGAAGGTTTTAATTGATTGCAGAAATGGAGACTTTCCTATTTAATGACAGTGCAGCACTGAAGCATAAGAGCTATAAATATGGAACTGATTTCAGACTCCCTTCCCATGAGTGTTGACCACAGGCAAATGTACTCTGCACCAGGAAATCAGTCAGTAAAACAGCGAGGCTGTATTCTAAAATGGACTATACAATTTTATAATCAGTGTAGCATGTGTAGTTATGAAAGCTAAAATAATGAATAATAAAATGGAAAGGAGGGCATAATTAAATAACACAATTCAGTGCATTAATCATTTATTTTCTGGAGTCAAATAAATCTCTACTCATTCTAGTTGGTTATGCTGAAAAATACTCATGCACAAGCTGCCATCCTTCAGTAATATCGCTATCATTTTGCCAAAAAAGTTATTTGTGGCTTGTTTCTGGAAATGTTTGAAAACCAATTTAGAGAGAATAACATGCTATTACTTCTTCTAATCAGGCAATTTGTGGCTCACATTTTATGCCTGTAATCATAGAAACTTTGAAACTTAAAATGGTTACAATCTCATATATAACTTACCTTTCCATGATTTTGACCCACATCTATTCTTTAAAAAAAAAATGAAATACTGTAAAAACTCTCATGAGTTTTCTTCTTCTGATGTGACCAAGTCAAAACCAATATAGAAAGCAGCATAGAAAACTTTAAGAATCTAAGACTTTGATTATTCTCTTTTGCTTTGTTTTCTTCTTTTTCCCTTCTCAGTCTCAATTCTCTGGGGTATATTTTATATCTTCCGTTTTCCCTACCACTCTTTCCCCCCAAATCAATACTATACTGTACAAAACACACTGTCAAAGACTGAAAATCTCCCCAAGGAGCAATAACTTTATATTATTATTATTCACAGCACTCTAAGAGCATATTAAATATTGATTTTATTGAATGCCACTTGCATGTCAGAGCATGATATTATATGTACATTGTCTAACCTAATTATCAGAATATATTACTATAATTACTTCATTTTGCAAATAAAAAATAGATATTAGTAACCAGTTTCTTCAGGCTATATCGGATTTTAAGTATCAAATTAGACTTCAAAATCTTTAATACCAGTTCCTTTGAATTGCAAGCTTCCACTCATATTAGTGGGTGGATTCCAGCTCAACTCATACATGAACCAGAAAATACACTTACAGACCTATAGTGGAAGAATTTCCATTCATATTTTGAATGCCAGTTTTTTTTTTATATAGGTCCTTGCAAACCTTAATAAGATTTGTTGTGTAACCCAAGAAAGACATGCATTTTATTTATTTATTATTAAATCACATCATCTGAGATTTTTAAAACTGCTTGGAGAATAAAGGAAATTTGGAGATAAAAGAAAACAATGGTTACAAAATATCATCAGATACATGAGTTTGAAATGTTGGGAAACTCTCTTGCTTTTACTCTATAATATAATATTTCCACAGTAATTCTATGGTTTATCGAAAATCTTTGTATATCTTTGATTCCTAAAAGAAATGTTTTTGGTTTTCTTTTAAATAACATAAATTTTAGTACAAGCAGTTCATGACACCAATGTATTTCTATTCCAGTGTCATTAGTAGAAAGGAGAGAAGGGACAAAAATGGAGGAAGGAGTCTTCGTATACTAACTCATACGTGATGAGGCTATAAACACTTTAAACAAACAAGGCACTAGTTAATAATGGTTAATCAGATCTTTACAGTATTTTCTGCAGCCACTAAGTGATTTGTTGGAGTAACAAAATAATTTACAAATTTTGTTATATATATTCATAATTATAGTTGTTATTATCAAATATAGAACTGTAAATGTGTTTTAGTATTTATAGTTCAATTTTAAAATCATGCTTGTATTAAATCAAAATTTTTAAAAAGCATAATAAAGTATGTTCTTCAAGAGAAATAATCTCAGATATGTGTGCTAAGATATTTGCATTCAAACAACCCTTATACAAATGGAACTTGGTAATGGAATATGAGATGATTCTTATGTTCTAGTTTTCTATGTTTGTGGTGAATGCATGCCAATATTGAATTTAGATAGAATAAAAACATTTTAAATTGTAGAAAGACAAAGGATTCTGACAATTCAAGCTGTGATGAACAATATTACTGTGTGCTGGACTCTCTCAGCTTTAGAAGAGACAGTGGCTAAGTCTGTGTTTGAGTGTATAAAGTGAAAAATAAAATTTATAAGAATGTATTGCTTGCTATCACTGAACTATAGCAAGCTGGGGAAACTGTCATCAGAAATATGCTCTAGACATAACCTTTAATCATTTTGGGGGATCACATGAACTTTGAAAATGTCAGAAAACTAGTATTACAGCATTTTCAGAATAGAATGTGGGTGGCTGTCCTCATCCCAGGAAGAGATTGTATGAAACCATTGCCTTGGTTATCAAGAAATGCTATAAGAATGAGAGAGGGCTTTTTTGTACTACTATACCTTTGAAAGACTGTAAATAGGTATGAGGTGGGAGAGTGTGTGGAGGGAACTGGAGGAAGAGAGGGAGTGGGAACTTGGATTTTTTTTAATTTAATAAATAAAAATTAAAAAGATTGTGCTAAATTGCAAAACTATTGGGAATGCTAAATGTCAATCTGAAAATATCTCATTTTTGCAATCATCAATTTTGTTAATTAGTGGTTCTTAAGTTCAAAATGTAGCACACCAAAATAAAGCAAGAAAGACAATAGATGAATTTTGAAAGTCCTTCAAAATAAAACTGTCTTAAACAACACATTAAACTGGACTTTTAACCTGAAAATTTAAGAAAGTATACTAGTGTACATAATGCAACATGGAATTTTTGATTATCTAGGGCAAGAATGCTACAATGAAGAGTTATTAAAGATTAGTCTCCAGTTATAGTTTGGTTTATTCAAGGAAAAAGGGGGAAATTTATAAATTAAATCCTCAACATTTATAAAAAAACACATAAAAGCAAGAAATTTTGATAATTGTTTTACTTGATTAAAGGAATATCTTAATGCTAAAATAAGTAAAATATACTTCAATAACTATGTCAAAATTACTTTTTTATGGAGTGACAATATGAATAAATAGGTTGATTTTGTTTTCATTTGCACAAGGATTCTCTATAAAGTGTTGGAAACTACCATTCCACTTTCTAGTTAGATAATTATTCGGACCTACTATAACCCACTCATGACATTGCTTGGAAGGTCCAATCCAAAATGAAATCAGAGCAGAATCCAACAACGTAATGATAAAAGGATAACTACAAATGTACTGACAGAGAATGAAAATATAAACTATGTTAATTGATACCCTGGACATACACACACACACTCACTCTTATTTTCTCTTAACTTCAAGTTTGCATAGTTAATTTGAGTTTAGAGACTTTTTCCAAGATATATTGACAGTCTCAAGAATACATGGTTGCCTCACAGAGGCTATGAATTTAGCAAGTATTTCCTAGGCATTATTTTTATGAGTTAAAATTAATTTTAAAAAGAAAACTCTGAGCACATATAACACTACAGTGGAAGCACGGTATCACAGTACAGAAGTTACAAACAGAGTTACAGAATAAGAGTTCACTCTGACCCCAAGCAAATTTCTGATACAGATCTGTAAGGTCAGTGATTTTCATGCCTTATCTTTCATGTGATAACTTTTTTTCCAAATTAGTTAATGGTCCATGAGCTTCTATGAGCTGCTAAGTAGATACACTGAGCTTAGTGGCAGACTGCCATGTGCTAAGGGACAGCTAGCACCCAAAATCTTTTTCTGCTTATTGCAAGCTGTCTGGCCACGTTCCCCTCATCGGTAACTAAGGGAGATGGAGATGAAAGTTGGCGTGACTATAAAGAAATTCATTCTCCAATCTGTATCAAGATTGGCACTTTGGAGTACTGCTGGAGGCAAAATATTTTGGAAAGAATTATCTTTAACAGTATTTTCCCAAGTTTTGTTACAAACACAGAAAAATAACAGATACAACAGAAAGCATAAACTAGCAGATCATATTTATAGAATGAAAGCCTGTTTGATGAAATAATTTTGGATGCTAGCTACACACTAACAGAACATAATAGAGCCACCACCCATACTTGGAGCTCATGTAATACCCCTACAGCTAAAGATTTCTAGGTTCTTCATGGAATATGTTCTCCTAAGAGAAACTGGCCATAACAATCACCTTGCATTTTTATTATATATTTTTATATTTCACTACAAATGATAAATTGTTTAATATATTCATTTTTAAATATTTAATTAATATAGGCCAAGTTTAATACTTTTAAATTTATTACATGACATTGTAATTTAAATGTGTGTTCCACTCAAATATCTGATACTTACTTATGCTATTATGTGATTTTTTTCTCACTGTTGTTTTATATGTTGATCATTACTCTACTTAACAGACCTTCAATATCATTTTGTACTGCTGTAAATTCAGTCTCTATTTCTCAATTCCTCAGTCTTGTACCCATTGCAAGCCAGTGTTCCTTTACGATGACGTAATTATATAATGCATTGTTACATTATGTGTTACTAGGTTCACACATTATTTGATTTTTTGAATATTCCAAGAGCTTTCACTCCATAAATACTAGGAGTACATGCTCTTGGAAGCTTCTTAGACTCAACATATATTTGATATATACTTAGAATAGAAAAGATTTTATTTTAGGAAATCAATATGATAAACTGTCTACAACTTTCTATCTTTCACTGCATGTTATCTTTAAAAATATTACCAATATTGAAAAGTATGTTCTCTGATTAAAATGAAGTATCCTATACTTCTCCTACTAATGCAATTAGTGATCCAATGCTCTTGTCAATGGGACAGGCTCAAAAATAAGCTAATAATGACTATGCTGGCATATATTAGAATTATGTATTTGAATGTGGTTATTTAAACATTTAACATAAGCTTAACCAGGTCTAAACTGAAAATTTAAACTTTTTAAATTGCTGGTACCTAGGGAAGTATTTAGTCATAAAGATTCCTCTTACTCCCAGTACATTTGAACATGCATATGCATGTAAAAATATTTCTTCTTCTTTAACCCCATTAGACATAATTAATTAAATGTAACCAATCTTAGAAAATTAATATACCTTTTAAAGAATTGAGATGAAGCTTCTAGACATTTAACTTGCAAATTTAGCTCCCTTGAAAAATGACATTAAAATTATAAGGAAAATGTAGCACTAAGCACATTTCTTCTGTGCATGTCATGACAAGTATTAGCATTGTGTGCCTTCAGCATAAATAGAGTTGACAAATTGTCAGAAGTCATAAATGCATAAAGTTAAAGAAGTTTCTGGAAATTTCCATCCATTTCCCCTTGAAAATGTTTCCTTTCTTGAGTGACTAACAAGCACAGGTGGATGTCAAGTAATAGAGGAGCGATTAAGACGCCCCCTCATTGGAGTGCCTATGGAGTACAAGCACTTTAAATGTCTCATAAAGGCAAAGAGGTGCACACACTATAATCTGTCATAACCGGGGTATGATGATAAATTTACCGCAGAAGGAAGGAAAGAGTGGTGCAGAACAGTACACTAAGATCAATATGAAAAACAACAAGCACAAAAATATAGTCATACATGACAGAACAAGTACTATAATTAATCCCCACTATAATTTTTTTTTGAATTTGTCTCAGAAACAATAGGAAATGAATACCTATTTCTGAGGGCCATTAAGGTTTTTCTTGTGTGACATTTTGACTTTTCAATGTATAAAATATCAAGCTGCATATATTTTCATAATATGGAATATATGCATATATACACAGATCACACATACTGCAATCAGTTGGAGGTCACTCATAATAGTCTCCTCAGAAGCATGCATCCTGTAACAGTGACAGAAGACAGAAATGGACTTACGTTCTAAAGGCACGGAAATACACCTATCTTCTTTGTGCATCTTTTGAGAGGATTTTCTTTCCAGATGATATGATTCATGTGGTGCCTCTTTTTGTTCTTTTTTGTTTGTTTCTTTGGCACATATTTCCACCTAAATTGATTTTAAATTGTCTTCTATCATTAAGTTCTAATAACTTATTTGTGTTGGATTGAGATTTTAATATAATAACAAGAACAATTCTCCCATTCCTGTTCTCCAAAGTGTTCCATATTCCTCTCCCTTCCTCTCTGTAAGAGTCATAATTGCTGTTTTCATTAATTGTTACTGCATTATTTTTATGATATTCTTTGTTATGAGTACCTTACTTTTCATTTCTCAAGAATGAGTTTACTGGGACTAACAAGCTGATCCATGCTAACATAAGGTGAAATGGAAGCCTTTTGTCTGTATAACTGTAAACTGTTTTTGTTTGCTTGATTTTTTTGTTTGTTTGTTTTCTTTTTTGTTTTGCTTTGGTTTTTGAGACAGAGTTTCTCTGTGTAGCTTTGGAGCCTGTCCTGGAACTCACTCTGTAGACCAGGCTGGCCTCAAACACATGAAGATCTGCCTGACTCTTCCTCCCGAATGCTGGGATTAAAGGCGTACACCATCAGTGCCCAGCATAAGCAGCATTTCTTAACTGAAGTTCATGATTTCATGTTTGGAATTGAAGCCATCTCTAGATGTAAAAAGTATTCACACTCAGCCATTGCGAGTTAGTTTCCTATGACACATTTTATTTCTTCCATCATTGTGAAAGTCTCTGCATAGGCAGTCCACAGAACTTCTGTGTCTTTGTGTACTTGATATAACTTGACAACTTCTTGGTGAGTCTGTGCTAAGGTAGAAAGTATAAGCTGAAAAAAATGTTTAAAATAAATATTAGATTATCTTCTAGCAGAACATTGTAAGCATTTGAGGATGAATGTGGAACGATAAAAGTTTGGTGTAATACAATTAACCTTAATTTGTGACTATTTCTCTCAAATTCTTAATGGGATCTATAACTTTATGAGTCTTTCATCTGTTTAACTAGAACCAGATCCTTATATTTATTAGTAACAAAAGTCAACAGTTCCAAGAATACACCGCCAATCAAAGCTGGTGAACATGGGAGAGTCAGGTCAGCAGACTTGAATTCCTCAAACTCTACAAAATCCAATGAAAAGCCATCGCCCAGTTTGTACCTTCGGCTGCGTTCAGAAAAATAATATTTGTTCTCTTTGTAGTTTGCTCAGTAAGGATGCTTTCCTGTGCGTCCTTGAGATGTAAATTTATTGTAACCGTGATTGGCGGTGAAGGAGTGTCTTTGCTCTGCATGAGAAAGAGAGGAATGTCTAGACCCTAAGAAGCTGAGGGAAGGTACAGGGTAGAACCTGCTGAGTCTCAGCAGGGTACTGAACAGTAATAAAGCCAAGGCTGGCAAATCTTTTTTATGCATTATCCCACATTGTTGCTGGACAATCAAGTACATTATTAGGGCAATTTCTAACCTCAGAAATACGTGAATTTTAGCTTATGTGATAAAGGGAAATGATTCAGTCACAAATGGAATGAAAGCGGCTAATCAGCTGCGCACTATATTAACTCGCTGAAGCTAGAACTTTCAGCTGGCCACCATCCATGCAGCTTTTCCCTGTGCTGATTTCAAACTCTATACTTTTTGTTGTTGTCACAACCGTAACCATAGATTTAATAGTTTTTCTGAACCTGGTGGATCTATTTAGTAAATTATCTTGCCTCGAGGTTGTCTTGCTGATAAAGACAACAACCACCGAGTATAATTATATTTATTTTTTCCCTAACCAATAAAATTTATCTTCTTTATGGATGAAACACTAGATCCTGGTTACAAGACCAGTTCTGTCTATTTAAGTTTACTCAATTCAAATTAACCAAAATATAAGAGAGACATTTCTTCCATAACTGTGTGTTTTGAAAAGAGGAATGACAATAACACTCCTGCAAAAATAAAGTCATTAGGAAAAGGATGTTGGTTCAGTCCCTTTGAGTGCAGGGTAGTTGGTTCTGTAGGCTTTCTTGTGGTGTCATTGATCTCACTGACTACTTTTCTTTTCTGCAGCATTCTGCGAGTTCTGCCTCATGATTGGCTGTGGGTGTCTACATCTTTTTCCATCAGTTATTTTTTGGGTACTCCCACAATATTTGTATCTCCTTAACCCCAGCACATCTTGTAGGCAGGTCAACCAGGAGGCTGCACAGGATTGACCTTGAGCCTCTGCAAATCTGTTACAATTGTGCTACTTGTTCTTCTTCTGGGACTCCTAACAGTGGGAGCAGAGACTATCTCTGACTTTGTTGCCTGATTTCAGGACCTTTTCCTCCTACTAGATTGCCTAGTCCAGTCTTAATAGAAGGGGAGGGATCTATTCGCACTTAAACTTGGTATTCCATTGCTGGATGATATCGGTGGGAGGTCTGGCCTTTTCTGAAGAGAGACAAAGGAGGAATTGGATATGTGTGGGGGAGATGGAGGGGAGCACTGGAAATGAGAGGAGGGAGGGGAATGTATAAACAAAACTAAACAAAAAAGAGAGAGATGAAGAGAAAGAAAATAGAAACTAATGGCAGTAGAAAATGATGTAGAAAATAATGTTAAATTTCATATTAAATTAATGTAACCCATGGAAACATATTACAACCATGTAACATACATAAAGTAAAACCAAATTCATTTTGGTTTTGCATACAGGTTTTCAATTTAAATATGTATTTTTTCAGGAGTATTCTTGAAAATGTGATAAGTAATAAGTTTCAGTCATCGGCTTGATACAATCTTGAGTCATTGGCATGATTCTTGGTTGAGGAATCTGGTTGGTCTATGACCATGTGTGTAAGATTGCCATAACTGATAAATGAGGTGGAAAGGAGCAACCTACTCTGGGTAGCATTGTCCTTAGGCAGGTGCCTCTACATTATTTAAGAAAGATAATTAAGTGTAAGACAGTGACCAAGCAAGCCAATAAGCACTGTTCCTGCAGTGTCTGTGTGAGTTTCTGATCTAACTTTGCTCAGTAATGGATTATGACTTGGATTTGTAAGACAAATAAAACCTTCATACCCTTATTTCTTTTGACCATGGCATTTACGAGCATTGTGAAAGCACACTAGAGATATTGTTCTCAGGATAGGTGTGGTGGTGCTGTGGTGAAACTGACAAGGTAACATTTTATGCTCTTGGATTATTTAGCTGGAGGATTTTTGGAACTTTCATCTGGAAAAGGCTTTGTGATCTCAACAGCAAAATGACTTGTTTTTGTGGAAGCTTAGAAGTTATTGCTGAGGGAAATATAGACCATAGAGAGCTGGCCTTTGAAGGTTCAGAGGAAAGAGAAGTTTCTATCTGGCCATTCATGTGATACTTAAAGTTAAGCTGTGCATTAAGATTATTGAATCACTGCTAAAATGGGCGCTGATCACTTACGGTTGAGGAATGAACTAGAAATAATAAAAGGTTAGAATCAACGAGGTGAATCTGGGAAATATTCCCTCATTTTAGCATACATAAGCTCTAGTCGAGGCTGCATCTCAAGCTCATGCTGAGCCTGGCCATATGGAAGAGTTACAGGTCTAGTGCTTTTTTTCATAGACATGAGAAGTTTAGGTTTAAGAGGGTGATGTGGAGAAGTTAAGACATGGTTTCAATAGCAGGGTGAGAACCCCTAAAGATAAACCATGAGAGATGACTCGGGAAGTTGTCGTCTGAGATGCAGTAGATGCTCTAGGATTTTGAAGGTATACACATGTAGAGTAAAGCCAAAATAAGTCTACCAAAATGAACTTTATTTATTAAGCATTGCAAAGTTACAATGTCTATCCATGCCATTTGAAGCCTATAGAATTCTGAGTTTTCCAGAGATATTGGACACAATATTGTTTACATGGCATGATTTTATTTTCATTTGAATGTAGTTATCCCCTTGTCCTCCACTCTTCAAAAAAGCATGTACATATTTTATTTTTATTTTATTTTCCTAGAGTAAATATTTATAAAGCAAACTGTTAAAATTTTGGAGCATAGAACTTTGAGACTTATATTTCTTTATTTTTACAGTAACAGGAGAAGTTAGGAACGATAAATAAATGGCTATAGCCTAAATTGCTATGTTGGAGTGCTTTAGCTCACTTTAGTTGTCAAATTTACACAGTTTCATCTGAGAGATTCACAGTTAAGAAATTGCCCCTATATGGGCCTATGGCTATGCCTATAAGAGACTGCCACAACTAAATGACAAATGTGAGAGGTGACACAAAGTGGTGTCATTATCCCTATGCAAATGGGTCTGGCCTGTAATAAACTTAGCTGAGTGGAAAGCAGTGGACAAACAAGTCAGCATGGAACATTCTTTTCAGATTTCTGCTTCAGTCCCTTCTTATGTCCCTGTCCTAATTTCCCCTGATAGATTGTGTGGCCTGAATTGTCAGCCAAATAAACCATGTCCTCCCTTAAGCTAACTTCTGGTCATAGTGTTTATTACCCCATCAGGAAGAGAATTTGGGTGATTCTTACTATATATTGATACCAAAAATTCACTTCAATTGTCTTCTACTTAGTATCCATGTATATATGAGAAATATAAAAAGTGCTAAAGACATTACTGCTTACTAAGCTCCACTCATCACATCTATAAAGATGAGAGCAGCTCAAAAGTGAGTTAAGGGAATAAAAAACCTAGTACATGTACTATTTCTATGCCTTGCTATTAGTCATTATAGAGACCAAGCACTTGTGACACCTTTGTTTTCTGATTATAAATGGATGTGCTCTTTTGTTTGCTTTCTTTAGTGGGATATGCAATAATAACACAGATAGTTTTGTTGAAGACCTAGAAGTTATTCCCATAAATGTGACCAGGAATTTGAATATATTTTCAATAATTATGTATACTTCTGTGTGCATTAGTTTTGTTTAAACCTCATGGAAAATTTTCAGTAGCCTGAAAGGAAACTCTAAAAGCTAGACTTTTGATATATGTAAGAAAGAAAATCACCATTTATTTATAGTACTTGATGTCTCATTTATGAAACATCTTAAAATTAAACAAATGGACATTGATATTGCAGAGACTTTCAGCTCTAAAACTTTCTTCTTTTTCTTCAGTTTAAACACTTCCAAATGCAGAACCAACTTACCTTATGAATTCTCAATTTACAAGTTTGATTTGCATAGAAGGTATAGTCAAAATATGATACAGTTTTGTTCCAAAAGGTTCTTTATGTTTAGTTCAATAATGTGAGTCACTCAAGGTAAAATGAGATTATTATCTAGAAATGTAGTTCTCTAAAACCACATAAAACAGATGTTCCAACACAAGAGTCACTTTCATGATCCCAATTTGAATCTTTTGTTTTCTTACCTCAGTCAGAATCTCCCTGGAGCATGAACAGAGATTCATAACAGGTCCATCCAGTTTTCTTTTTTTGACAACAAAGTACCAGAAACACACACTGAAATACATGAGAGAGAAACTCCTGATATCTATCATAACTCTTCCATGCTTCAGGCACTTTGTAACCTAGACTTTTGAGTGAAGGACAGCAATAAGCCGCAGTTTTGCTTTAGATTTTTTAAGGAAAGTGTAAGCTTATAAAGTAATTGTCAAGCTATGCTAATTTAAAGTTTGTTATCTCTATATCAAAAATAGTTTTTTATATTTCTGTTTGTGACTATTCAATCAATCAATAAATCAATCTGTGAACTGTGGAAAATATAATTAAAGGCAAAGTCAATGAAAACCATTGTAATATTTTAAATAATAAAAGTATGTATGTGAGTTTAATAAATAGAAGTGATATCAAATAGATTGAATTGTAATGCTGGTTCTATCATTTCAGCTAAAACTTTGGTAAGTAAGCATAGAACACATTTTGCATATTTTAACTCTCCAAATTTATATGAAATCACTGTTAATTCTTAGTCAACATTCCATACCATGAGTTTTCTGTATCATGCATATTTCAGTTTTAGTGACTCAAAAATCATTTAAGTTATATGTGCATTTGTCCTCTTTCCCATATTTAAAATAAGATATATTTGATATAAGGTAAAAATTAAAACAGAATATTGAATAAAAAAATAAAAGCTAAAGATAGCAAGTTAGTCAACTGATCACAAGATCTAAAACAAAAATGATATTAAATTTACAAGTTAGTTGATATCTATTATATATTATATGTTGGTTGAATTAAATAGGTTAATGAAGCATTCTTTTAGTGTTATTTAAACATAGGACAATTGTTTGCTGTCCTCTGAAAGTTCATCTAATTTAGAATATGAGTCATTAGGTGTTACTTGAGTGACTTCCATCACCCCATCTGAAGTATTGCATTTAATTATGCCTCTTAGTCTCCCAAATCAAAACTTAAATAACATTTATGCTACAAAAAGAATGATCATATTAAAGAAACAGAAGCAAAAGATTCCATTATTCCATAGCTTCTTAATTTTTTTTGCCAGCAAGTTGTTGATTCCAGTGTGAGAAAATCACAGCATTACTTATTAAAGAATGAATATCATTTAACTCCAGATTCATTCATGAAAGACTCTCCATAATGAAAAAAGCATATTTCTTCTTATACAGAATATATCATGCCTCCTTCAATATTTTGGAGTTCCAATCATTTAATAATATATATGCAACATTTATGTGGGCCATTCTAAGATCTCTGTATTACGGATAAGTGTTCTAACCAGTTTACATCAAAAAATAGATTGATAGATTAATGTTACTGTTTGTTTTACTTACTCTTTTGGGAGCCCTGTCACCCAATTCCCATATAATCAAAGAGTCTTTCTCTTTCTTATGACTGACTTGGGTTGGCCTATTTCTAGTCATCTTTTCTTAAATTATCCTGCCTATTATTATCTCTTGATTTTTATCTTTTTCTATTCTATATATTTTCCTTACATCTTACTCTGTGGCTTGTGTAGTTGAGTGACTAACCTCCCCCCCTTTTTTGCTTTTGCTTCTTGATCTTCCCTTTTTTCTTATTTATTCCTTCTGCCTGGAAACCCTGTCTATCTCTCTCTTACATAACAATTAGCTGTTTGGCTCTTTAGTAGACCAATTGCATGTTTTAGACAGGTAAAGGAACACAGCATCACAGAAGTACATAATGCAACATAAAAGAATGCAACACATCTTTGAATCATTAAACTAGTATTCCACAGTATAAACAGATGTAATATATCTTCGAATGTTTTTTGACAACATATTAATATGACTCTTTTGATGTGGGATTCCCCTATGTATACTGTGAATACCATTGGTTAATAAAGAAACTGTCTTAGGCCTGCACAGGGCAGAATACAGGTAGACAGGGAAAAAAAATTAAATGCTGGGGGAAAGAAGATGAAATCACTGAGAAACCATGTAGCCCCAATGGAAACAGATGTTGAAACTTTGCCTGGTAAGCCACAGCCTCATGGTGATACACAGATTAATGGAGATAGCTTAATTTAAGATATGAGTTAGCCAAACATACATTGAAGCTATTGGCCAAACAGTATTACAAATATTATGATTTCTTTGTAACAAGTGGTCTTTCTACTACATTCTGTGACTTATATTGCCTTTTCTCAATGGCACATTAATTTTATGTTCCTAACACATCTGGTTTTAGTGCTATTGTTCCATTCTAAAACAACCATCACCACAAGACAAAAGTAACAATGATAATTTATTTGATTATCTTTAAATGTTCTCCTATTACCATGCCTTCATTTTCAGTTTGTATTTGGTCTGAGTTTCTCATCAAATTATTTTCAAATGTATGATAATATGAATCAGCTCTTCCCAGTGATCTATTTCAGGTTCACTAACAATCACTTTTTGCCTAAGTGCAGCTGTCAATACTTATTTTTTTTCTTCTCTTATGCATCATTGTTTTTTCTCTTTCCTGGTTATTCTTCTCATCATGCTTTAGAACAAATATATTGAGTTTTCCATCTGTCATACAGCCTGTTCACTATTTTGTCATTTATTTTCTTTTTCACACTGATTTGAATGTGTAAAGTTTCAAGTTTCCATTTTATAAACTTAACATCTTTCAGAATGTTTTTGTTAATATCTAGTAATTCTGCAAATGTTTCAGGAAGGATAGAGGGCAAAATTTTTATATATATATATATATATATATATATATATATACACATCTATATATCTATATATCATAATAATTTTTTAAAAGTTTTTAAATGTTTAATGATCAACTGTATTTTTCCTTTTGTATTTCTCTGTTGAGTTCCATAGCCATTTTGTATAATTAACCTGTTTGTTTGCATGTTGCTTAGTTTCTTTAGTTCTTTGTACATATTGTAATCCAGACTCAGAAAGACAAACACGGTATTTATTAACTCTTAAGTAGATATTAGACATAAAGCAAAGGATAGCCAAACTATAGCTCATGACCCCAAAGAAGCTATGTAACAAGGAAATCCTAAGAGAGTCATACATGGATCCTGGAGAAAACCGCGATACTGGGAGAGGGGAAGCCTTAAGGGAAGGATGAAGGGAGAAGTGGAAGAGAGAAGAGAACAGGAGGTAAAAGGATAATGGAGATGGGGGAAGTACAGAGAGGGAGAACGTGGAAAGTGACATTTTAATGGAGAGAGCCATTATGGGGCTAGCGAGAAACCTGGCACTTAGGAAATTCACAGGGATCCACAAGGATGACCCCACCTAAGATCCTAAGCAATAGTGGAGAAGTTGCCTGAAATGGCCTTCCCATGTAATTGGATTAATGACTACCTTAATTATCATCATAGAAACTTCATCCAGCACCCAATGGAAGGAGATGCAGAGATTCATAGCTAAGCACTAGACCAAGCTCCCAGAATCCAAAGAGAGGAGGGAGGTGCAAGGGTTCAAGGCCGCAATAGGGATAACCAATGAAACATTTGACCAGAGCTAGTGAGTGCTCACTGACTCCATTGACAGCAGGGCAGCCTGCATAGGACCAAGCTAGGCCATCTGAATGTGGGTGACTATTACGTAACTGAGGCAGTATGTGGGGCCCCTGCTATTGAGACAAGAATTTATCCCTACTGCTTGAACTGGCTTTTTGGAGCACATTCTCTTTGGAGTGCTACATTCTTCAGCTTAGACATAGGGAGGAGGGCCTTGGTCCTGCCTCAAAGTGATATGATAGATTTTGTTGACTCCCATCGGAAGTCAACCCTCTCTGAAGAGTAGATGGGGAATGGGGTGGGTAGAAGATGAGGGGAGAAGGAAAGGGGATGAGAAACAAGATTGGGATGTAAAATGAGAAAAGATTGCTTTAAAAATAAATAAATAAAAGGAAAAAGGGAAAAATAGCAGTGCATGTGTAAATTTTTTGTATATAGGAAATGACAAATTTTATTAGTTATTTTTCCTGTTGCTGTGACTAAATTTTTCATTTCATCACGTGGTTTTTTTTTTTTTTTTTTGCACTTCAATGTGATGTCACTTACCTTGACAAGATTATACTTGCTCAATTGGATTTGTTTTTCTGCATTGTTTCTAAGACCTGGAATATTAATAAAAGCAAACAAAAAAGTTTACAGATTGGTATAAACTGATACCATATTCTTTTTTGTTCTTGGTTTTTCGAGTCAGTTCTAGCTTTTCTGGAACTAGCTTTTGCAGAGCAGACTGACCTGTCTCTGCCTACAAGTTCTGTGGCGCTACACCATTGTACCTAATAGGAGCACTAATTTAATTCAATGTGTTAAATTGAAATAGAATACAAATTTGAGAGTGTCCCATTGTGATTTTGTCTCATCACTTTTGGAGGGAGTGAATAGGCAATGCTTAGTGTAAAAATCACACACACACACATACACACACACACACACACACATATATATATATATATATATATATATACAATTCTAAATTAATGGATATATGTGTACATATTTATAAATAATATTATGATGTCAGATGACTGTTTTAAAATATGTAAATTGCCAGATATGTAAGTGAGATTTTTTTCAAATATTCAAATAAGTCAAACAAAGGCTTATAGTGTGATTTATGTGTTGGTTATTTCTGGTTCTTTCTAGCATGATTTGAGTAAAAGGGTTACAAGTACCTTCATGCCTTCAGGCTAAGGATTTGAATTGTCTCTCTAGTATTTCAGCTTGTTCTGGGATCCTGATTTTTTGACATGTAGTTCATCAAAGAAATCTGATTCTGACCATTATAAGCCATTTATCTTGTGTAGTTTAACAGCATGTGGGGAGAAATTTGACAGGCAGAAAGAAGCCTATCTAAAAGCAGCACAGTGATATCCATTTCCTTCAAATGAACACAGTTATCCCACATACATGACTCACCATATTGTAAAAATATAACATTAAGAGCAAAAGGCCAAAGCAATGATTGAGCCGGGAGACAATATCATACTGAGCTTGATTTTGTTTTATTATTTTCGTATTCTCTCCAGGGCACACAGGAAATTTCCAGTGTTTACCTCTCAGTCTCACAGATATAATATTTTGTAGCCTTCAGCAAAGCTACCTGCTCTATTTATGCTGCCGAGGTGACTGGCTGTAAAGGTGATCATAAATATTTCAACTCAACTGTCACATTTTTCCTGATGGTGTCTAATTTCCCTTGAAATCTTATTCAATTTGCAATAAATAAATACTTTATACTTATTTTACCGAGAAACAAGTTAAGTAGCAATTTTTTCCAGATGCTAAACCTTGATGTTCAACATTACTAAGATAATATGAAATTAAGGATATGTATAATGTGTTGTTATATACACATACAATATTTATCGAGAGAAATATATACAAAACTATTGCCAGGCTATTGTGAATGTTGTTTGATAGCATAATTTGGGTATTATTCTCATCATTTACAGCTCTCACTGGAGGTATTAAACCACGTGTATGTACTTTCTATTATTTGTTAGATGTTATTAAAATTCAAAGATAAGAAAATGGCTTTAAATCATAAGCACAAAACACATACTATGCTTACATATATTGAAAAACATTAATAATTTTAGAAAACTGACTTATCCACACAGCCAGTGTTTATTAATTACACAGTTTATATGATAAACTCTCATAGACACAGGACAAAGCAATCTAACTGTTTGTCTATATGAGACTTCTCATCCAATAGGAGGTGTCAGAAGATCAAATACAGGGTACACATACTAACAGGTAATTTATTCTATGCAGAAAGGTGATGGAGACTAATAAAAGACTTGCAACTATGAATAAGTTGCAAAGAACAGTTTTGTTACTCAGAGATAGGAAAAATATATTAAAAAGTCAAGAATTGCTCACATATTTCACATCTATATAGATAAATAAAATATAAGTAAAAAGATACCAGAATGTGTCTTTATTTTACTATTCTTCTCTCATATAATGCATCCCAGCAGCAGCCCTCTCACCCTGTACACTTCTAAGCCTACTCCCCCCTACTTCCCACATCCCTCATATTCTCTTCTCCATTTCCTCCATCAAAATATTAGAATTCCCTGTGATAGCAACTGAACTCTACATGACAAGTTGGCAATAAGACTAGACACAAACCCTTGCATCAAGACTGGATGAGACAATCCATTAGGTGGAAAAGGGTCCCAACAGCATACAAAAGAGTTATAGATAGCCCCACTTCCATTGTTAGGATTCCCACAACATCCCCAAGCTAAGCAACCACAACATATATCAAGAGGACCTACTGCAGACCAGTGTAAGTTCCACTAGTTTTAATTAAACTGTGAAACACTGGGAAAAGGCAGACTTAAAAATGCAAAAAAAAAAAAAATTCAGTTGGGAAAGTACTTATATTAAGAAGGAATTGTCAACAATCTTCTTTTTAAAAATATGTTTTTAATTGAAATGGAATTACTGTACTTCCCCATGTTGCCTCCTCCCAGCCCTTCCAAGATATCTTTCTCCCATTCCCTATGACATCCACCTATATCATGCTCCATTCCCAAGCTGGCAACATCCTTATTTTGATTGCTGTCACCCCATGTATACAAATACAAACTTTGGATCCATTTTGGTACTTTGTGTGTCCCTGCTTTCAAGTATGACCTTTCTGCATTGGAAAGACTTGCGAACAGATTTTAGCTGTGTTTACTATGGTACTATATTGCAATGACGACAGCTGTTCTGGTAAAATAATAGGGAGAGAAGGAAATCTGAGAAACAGTTTTGGAGGACATTAAAAACTAGCAAGACCTCAGGCACAGTTGCCATCAGTATTTGGACAGATGTGAAAATTGTGTTTCCAATGTAGAATCAGTAGAACCTGCTAAAGGACATAGTGTTAGGGGAATGAGGAACAAGAAAAAAAAATAAAGGGGACTCAAATATTTTCTCTTTCTTAGTAGATATTGCAGTGTTTCTTCTGTTAATCCTTCAGGTATTGCTGCCGTCCACACAAATCATGCAGTGAGATTTCAGCTGATAGAGCAGAAGGCTGACTACCAGAACAAATGAGTTCTGACGGAGGCAAACCCAGTTCGCAAGGCACTGGCTCTGCTACCTTTTGTATTTTGGCTGATTCTTACAGTAGGACTCTTGTGAAACCATTAGCACTGTCCTTTGGTGCAAGATTCAACAGAGTATGGATTATTTGGGCACAATTCTTTCCCATGTAATGGTATATTGTATCACACTCCTGCCTTCGTGAGACCTCTAGTGGAAATTTAATCATGAAGTCAATAATCTTGGATCCCACAGTCTAATCTCAGCATCGTTCTCTGAGATACATCAGAAGCCACCTTCCTGCAACCATCTTCCATTTGGCTAGGCATGCAGTCAGGAAAGGAGTCTTTCATATAGATCACATTTAGGACCTTCAAAAGATAAGGGAAAGTCGAAGCTCAGAGAACTGCCTTTGTTTTGCGTGTATATATAAACTGGAAACTTTACAGAACAGGAGGAGAACAGCAGAAGAAGAATAAAGAAACTGATGCAAAAAAGTACGTAGTGGAGAGTTCATTTCGCCCTCAGATCTAAGTCCCTTGCTTCTTGTAAAGTCCTCTTCTGAGCCCTGAAGGGGACACTGATGCTGGCACTCAGAGGTCCCTGGTAAGGTTTATGGTTTATGGCAAGCTGCTGCAATAAAAAAAAATCAAATATATCCCTGAAGAGGCAAGGTCGCTTGAGATAATTTTTTTTTCCACTCACCCGCACAACACTGATTTTTACTCCTGAATCTCCATATTCTTCATAAAATATGCAACCATTTCTCCCAACTATAAAAACTTTTCTTCCCTTGACTTGTCAACTCCCAAGCTTTACCCGTATTTGTAGTCTATGTATTATATTATAACCCTCCGCACTGTATCAAGGCTGAATAAGGGATCCAGCCATAGTGAATGGGGTCCAAAAAGGCAGCTCATACATCAGGGATAGATCCTGGTCCCACTACCAGTGGCCCGTCAAACAATCAAGCAACGCAAAAGCTCCAGGGGTTCAGTTGAAAGAGAGGAAAGTGTGATTTAATGAGCAAGTGGGGGAGGGCGGGGGCTGGCAAGATCATGACCTGAAAATCCAGAGGCAGCTGACTCGAGCTCATGGGAACTCAAGAACTCTAGACCGTATGTGGGTAACAGTTGTGTAACTGTACTCTTCTTTTAAAAAGATAACCACAAGCCGGGCGGTGGTGGCGCAGGCCTTTAATCCCAGCACTCGGGAGGCAGAGGCGGGCGGATCTCTGTGAGTTCGAGACCAGCCTGGTCTACAAGAGCTAGTTCCAGGACAGGCTCCAAAACCAGAGAAAACCCTGTCTCGAAAAACCAAAAACAAAAAAACAAAAAAAAAAAAAAAAAAAAAAAAAAAAAAGATAACCACAGAGAAACCCTGTCTCGAAAAACCAAAAAAAAAAGGTCTAACAAATAGTGTCTTCCAATAGTAAATATTAAATATAATGAGTATAAGCTCCAACAAATGCAAAGCACAGTAAAAATCATATCTTTATTAAAACAGAGAGGAGTTTTTTTTTTCTCTCAGTTTATTGGTAATAGCCCACCCCCAGTCCCTGAAAGGCTACATGCAAATTCTTTACTGTTTTACCTATGTAAAACCTTTACTTGCAGATTCCATAACATCATATGACGCCTTATCTTGGTTAACATGTTGACCCATCTGGGCAGAGAAAAAGAATTGTCAGCATCACATAGGCCTGGAGGCATATCTGTGGAAATATTTTTTTTTTGATTGCTCATTGACATTGATTCACCCAGGAACTGTGGACGCTACCATCTCTAGGGAAGTGCGATTGAACTATGTGAAAAAGGTAACCAAAAATGAGCCAAGAAGCAAGCCAGTCAGTGCTGTTCGTCACATTTTTTTTCTTCAGGTTTCTTCCTTGGATTATCCAAGTGATAAACTACAAAATATAAGAGGGTAAAGCCCCTTTTCCTTACATTGCTTTTGGTCATGCCATGTATCATGGCAACAGAAAGACATAATAGTATGTTGATGCTCTGATGGATTTGAAACATTGGTTTGAGGAAGGGTTTTGAAAGTGTTTGAATGTGTGAATTATAAAGGCTTTGAAAACTTACAACTTAATGAGCTATTGCTGTGGGATCCTGAAAAATATGAATGCTAAACCACACGAGGATATTGGAACCTTGTGAATTTCCAGAGGGAAGCAAAAATTCTACCTGGGACAAATGTTTGAAATTTTGTATTTAGTATCTTGGTTTAATTAAGAAATTAAACCTTTCTTTATTGGTACAATAGATGCTGGAGAATTAACCATGATTAACAAGAGGCCAACATCCTTAAAACAAATTCCAGGAGAATTCTCCTGGAATTTGTTTTCTTGGTGCCAGTACAAAGCTGCTCTGCTTCATAGGTGACAAGGCTATGTTTCAAATTGGTTACCAAACTGGGCAAATTTCAGAAATCTCTCACATGGCACTGGTTTGAAGTCGTGAGAGATGGAAGACTGAGGGGGTCATGGAGAGAAAATGAGGCCTGGCACCATGTGGTGAGCTTGTAATTTCTGAGGAAAGGCAAAGAAATGCCACAAACATGGCATGACCATCAAGGACAGTTGCAGATGTAAAATGGAAATAGATGTCTTGAACCTAGGAAAGAAGTTAAGTTTTTACTGTGAATGGGAGGGCAGATGAGGTGGGATACCAAAGTCCATTGCAGCCTAGAAGATCAAATCTTATTCTCAGATGTTAGACAATGCATTTTTCAGTGTTTCATTTTAGTTTTGCTTTAATTTTATGATAATTCTCCCTAGACCTTACCTTTGAAATAAGAGCATAGGTACCTTATTTTGGAGTATACAAGAGCCCACAGTTATACGGCTTTATAATTTTTTTATAAAGACGAACTAGGATTTTTAAAGTGTCAAGAAATTATATCAGTGAAACTTTTAAAGTTGTTCTGTATTTTATGTTATAATATTATTGTGACTTCTTGGGAGCCAGTAAAGCTTATGGTTTAACAGCATTGTGCCTGAGTCAAGCTAAAAAGGGTTGAACTTGTTAAGGCTAAACTTCCTTGTCTACTTGCCACACCTGAGAAGAGGGAACCTCGGGTGAAGGTTTTTCAGGATCAGACAGGTGTGTATGCATCTCTATTTGGTTGCATTATCTTGATTACCAAGTAATATAGGAAGGCCTAATCCATGTTTGTGGCATTATCTCTGAGAATGGAACCTAGAATGTGTAAGAAAAACAGTTGAACATAAACATGAGAGTAAGTGAATAAGCAGCATTCCTCTGTGATTTCTGTACCAGGATCCTGCTTTGACATCCTGCTTTAATTTCTTGCTTTGGCTTCCCTAAAGTGTGGACTAAAGCATGTAATACAGCCTAAGTCATTTTCTCTCCAAGCTCCTTTTGGTTACACTGTTTATCACAGGAATAGGAAACAACCTAAAACAAATAGAATTGGAAACTATAATGTGACATTAAGTCTCTCAATATTGTACTATATAGTATCATAATTCATTTTGAAATAAATTATAATTTGTTCAGTTTCATTTGCTTTGTCATATCTCATTGTATGAACATGCCATATGTCAGATATCTGTAGTTGGACTATTTGGTGATTTGAGGTATTGGGAATGAATTTTCTGGAAACATATTTGCAAAAGAATATATTTGCATTGTATTTCATTTCTGCTAGATAAACACAAACACAGCAAGAGTTTACATCAGTATCTCATAATTTAGCCTCACAACTGTCTGGTGGTCAGATTAATTTAGTGTTTGAAACAGTCTCACTTTGTTACAATATATGTTCATGAAGAGGATCACTGCATGATTTTTTTCACATGCTATTAGCTTATGACAGAAAAACCACTAGATTTTTAAAGATATATATATATATATATATATATATGTGTGTGTGTGTGTATATATGTATTAAATAAATATTTTTGCATATTTGCCAGTGAAAATACACTAGTGTTTTAAATAAGAACATATTTGGTTAAAGATTAAAACTCTTTACTGTTTGCAATCAAATACTCATTTGTCCTAATTCTTCTTAATTTATTCTTAAAAAAGATAGTGAGAAGTAAGTGGACAAAGGTCAATTTTATTCATGACATTATTACCATTGAACATATATTGAAACATACATTGTTTATTGATTATATTGCAGTTGAAGTGTCATTCTTCTTTAGGAGAAGTTTTTATATTCTCTGTCTTATTCTTTTTGTGTCTGTGCATGTATGGGTTCATATGTGAGCATAGGTCTATTTATATTTTTGTGCCTCTATTTGTATGTGTGAGGCTTGTGCCCTCAGTCTCCCTTGTGTATTCTACAGTTACTATTTTTTTTTTCAAACATAGAGTCATTCATGGAAAATGGAGCTTAGACTAAGTAATCAGAAAGCCTTAGGAAATCTCTTTTCTCTGACTCCTGGGAGCTGAGACTATAAACCTACTTTTTTAAAAATGGAGTTTCTAGGCATTGAATATTGGTCCTTATACTCAACTACAATACACTTACTGATCAGTCAATTACTACTTCAGCCTCTCCTTTAGTTTCCCTATCTTTTTGCTCTCCATTTGTTCCTCTGCCCTCTTCTCTCTCTCTCTCTCTCTCTCTCTCTCTCTCTCTCTCTCTCTCATTTATTTTTATTCTGAGAAAAATTAATTAAAAGTTATTATTAATAATAAACTGAAAAATGAAATATTATTTTAGACACCAGTTAGGATATCATATTGGAAGTTCTCAACTTAATGAAAAAATTAAATGAGACAGAAGAACTATTGGATTAATAACCAATTTAATTGTTTAATTGCATAACTATTTACTGACCCACTTGAGTAAAAGTCTAAACATTTTGACTCATATTTGTATCATCTACATTTAAGTTTTCCACTAGAGCATAATTATTCATGTACATATTCACTAGTTACACAAAATACTGTTGAAAATAAAGGTCTTTTCTCAGTGGGCATTCATTCTTCCAGGTGTTACTTTTTATAATTGGGTGCTATTCATGACAAACTAAAGCAACCAACGCTCACACAACTGAAATATTTTGATGTTTCATTAACTACGTTTTTAAGGTGAGAATTGTACCTGCCTTGCAACATTCATGAAGTGTGTACTTAATTTATAATATAACAGTTTTGTAATACTTAAATGGCAGTGGCTTTTGTTATATTCTTTATCAAATTCAACTCTTTTTTTCATTAAGCAGAACATACTGAAATTATTAAAAATGGTTGCACTTATTCAGCCAGGAAATTCAATCATGTGTGAAGAATGTTACAGGGAAATGAACAAATTACTTAATTAAAGTTGTTTTATGTAAACCACTTTTATGAATTGCTTTTAATTCCTGACAATAATAAAAATTGTATGTATTTGCTAAAGACTTGCATAGTAAATTAAGTTATAATGCTCCTGTCATATTCAAGAGCACTAGAAATATTTTACAAAGGTTTAATGTGCTTCAGCTCCTGACAGGTCACTAATGGAGTTGACTTATGTATGTCCTAGGAAGCTTTTAAAAATATTTTATATAGATCAGTCCCCAGATCACTTCTTTCCCTAATGATTAATCACATATAGCAAATAAGTAAATTAAGCTGAAAGAGGTTATGCTCAATTTCATTTAATATTATTTACGTGTAAATATGAAATCAGTGTGTCACAAAATTCTGTACTCTCCATTTTATAAAAAAAAAACAAAAAAAATCATTCTTTTTATTTATCAACTCCATCTGCTTCAATTGTTTATGGCTTGGCTACTAATGGAGGCAGATACATGTTAACTGAATGCCTAAATATTGGTAAGAAATGACAATGGTAAATTTACTTCTAGACATATTGCTATACCAAAAATAAAGAATTTACTAAGGACCCATATCTTATTTGGAAAATATCACTATGGAAAATAATACAAAGGATAGACTGCCATTTGGAGATGTTGACTGTTAATTATTAACCCTTTTAAGGTTTATATAAAAATTAATTGACATGTTTTAGTAGTATATGCATTACTTACTATTGATCTTTTATTATCTTTGAGATTGTACCACCTGCATAACATTATCCTTCCAGATTTAATGATTCTATATAAATATCAAGTCTTATCTATGTAAGTCTTCCAAAAAATTGAAAAGCAAACTGGAACTTAAACAGAAAATATAAATTATGTGGGAAAGCACTAAATATATATACAAGTTTTAATATTTCTATGTGGGGCAAAATAATTTCAAAATACTTTATAAAATTATAGAAAATATTTTATTTGGATATCATGAATGTATCCTGACAGAACTATTGCTATAATGCTGCACTCTAGATATGGCACTGAACTGAAATTCTAATGACATCATTTTCCCTATAGAGCAACACATCTTTAAAACTTCGTCTCAGAAGCTTCTATTTGTGGTGGATAGTAATTAAACATAGTTATCGACAAGCGACAAAAAAGTAGAGAACAATTGATTGTACAATGCTCATTCCTAAATGTAATATACGTTCTGCCTGCCCATCCCTTAGGATCAAGGATTATTGCAAAAGCATGCACAAGCATTATACGGGTGACGTCATTAAGGAATCATGTTCTGAACCCATCAAGGCAACTATACAAAGTCATTCATAGTGACTTGAACACTATGAGCAAGGCCTCTGCAGTTCTAAGCTACACCAAATCCCAGCATGAAGAGAGGATGCAGGAACACAATCTTACTGAAAGCTGTGGAGCTGTTGACAAATTCTAGCTTCTGAAGTGGGAGACACAGTTTCGTTAAGAGAGAAGTGCCTTAGAGCTTGGCCACTCCCGTGGAACATGACACATCCAAAAATATTTGAGCACCACCAACAGGTTTTGAATAATACAAAAAATAATGGAAATAAAATTAAGGGCACAAAGTTGGCTGGTCAAGTAATATGGGGGATGATTTGGGGAAAATTGGGAGAGGAGACAGGAATATAACCAGAATATCTATAAAACTTTGAAAAAATGAAGAAAACTTAAATTAAAAATTGTAAGATTTTGCTTTATAACCTTGGAAATTATTTTAGAATAGAATATTTAAAGTCTTGCTATTAAGTAGAGACATTTCGAATATTTTATCTGTTGAACCTAGAATGATTTCTGTATTCAGAAAGTTCATATACGAGAGCTACTCTAAGTCTTATAAAGTATAAAATAGCAAAGCTAAGCTCATACCATAATATGTTAACTAATATAATCCCATTGTGGTGCTTCCAATCGTAAATATCCCCATAAGATAGATATAATATTCTAGCACAGCAATGGAAAACTGACTAATGCAGATGTCAGTACCTGAAGCCTGAACAAAAACAAATTAAATTCTATATTAGTAGTAGCTTGGAAAACAGTGTTAACAGTAACAGACTGTGGAAACCTGCCTCAAGGGCTTTCTCAGGGAGGCAAGCACCTGGACGTCAACTGTGTTAAAGGTCATTCATGCAATAGTTTAACAAAAAAGGAAATCTGATTTTTGGCCATTTATCTAAAATTTTCTTGAGCCTGTATGATAAAGTAATTAACTAATTTATCTGATGGAAGAAAGGGATGCTAACTAACTTTGAGTCTAAGGCATATTACTGTATCTTATTTAGCCAAGATCTGAAGGTCCAGGAATCAAGGGGTTGAAATGATTGTGTTTCATGGTCACTGCTAATGCCTCACTAGGAAAACTTTTCTTTCTGTTGTCATGACATTATTTTCTGCTCTCCTACCAGTTCTAGTTATGAAGGAAGAGTGCTTTTGCGAAGAGTGCTTTTGCCAGGAGGAAAATAAAAAAAAACAACAAAAAATGCTCTATTGTGCTGGAAGAAAATAATCACCCCTGACTACTTTGGCCTTCTTATACCATAAAACAACAAAGTAAGAAATGAAAAATGCTGTTAGAGGGATGACTGACCACACAACTGTAGGAATTGATTCCTTTTCCAGAAACAAAAGTATATATATATATATATACACACACACACACACACACACATTTTAAGTTATAAGACACAGAAAGATTATTTTGGGGATAGTCCAATTTTTAATATGATAAGAAATCTTCAAGTCTTATTTATGCTTATCAGATATATTTACATTCCTAACAATAGATAAGGGCTCACCACTGTCCACTTGCATACCAGCATTTGGTGTTGTTGCCTGTTTTGCTTAATACAGCCATCCTGAAAAGAGTGAAATGATTTGATGCCTGAAAAATTATAAACATTCTAACATATTTGTCATTTACACTTATTTGTTTGAAAGATGTCTGCTTATTTCCATTATCCATTATTAAGTTAATAGTTTTTCTTGTTTTGTTTAAAATGTGCCTAGTAGTAATTAGCACTAACATTATATAAATAGTTGAAAAATTAAGTAGTAAATAATAAAAAATAACTCCAATCTTTCAAACTTTATGGCCTCAAAGCATGAACTATTGAAAAGTACTGTACATAATATTGATGACTCAACATTTTTGTCTTAACATGCCTAAAGTCATAAAAAATTGTAGATGTTTTTGCCTTTGCCCAGGAGAAATATCAGACTTTGAATTTAAAGAAAAGTAAGCAATATTTTTAACATATTGAACTTTAAAGCACACATTTCATTTTACTGTCTCTAGTATGCAGGAATCCTTTGCCTTCATCATAAAATATAGCATAGAACAGAGCATAGGAAATGAACAATACATTGACTTTGTATGAATTATATCAAACATTCAGTCTTAAATGACTTAAAATTTAGCTCTCTTTGATAACCATGTTTTTTTCCCTCTAAGAGAACCTTTAATTAATAGTCAACTGTCAGAGAGGGAAGAACCACATTGTGTATGAAGGAATTTTTACTTTTTCAATTTCCCCAGTAAACACAGGTGAATTATGTGTAGAAGTATCTGTTTTTTATAAACATTACCAATTCCCTCTGTTGCTATTGGTTTATTACCGTATTATGTTACCCCATCACATTAATGAGCTTCATTAATGAAAGTAAATATGAAAAACAAAAGAACCATGCAAAGAAGAAGATAATTGTGAGATTTGTTCTCTTAAAATCTGCAACCATTAACTATGGAAAGAGAAAGCAGAATGAAGTAAGCCGAAGGTTTTTATCACCTACTTTTGAAATTTTAACAAATTTCAATTTCTTTCAAAAAGTTAGAACATTTAACCCAGCAACTTATAGAAAAACATAGCATATAATCACCTCAAGAGTCAGTTTCCTAATCAATGAAACAAGCATTCTTAATCTTTTTAGCAGGTAATTTTCTTCCGAGTGTCTACAAATCCAGGTTTACACACCATATTCTACTTCTAGACATATGAGTTACTTAGATAAGCTCAGCAAGTAAGTTTAATATTCTGTTCTCATTTCTCCTACTGCAAAGGTAGAATATTAAACATTTCCTTCAAGTTATGAGAATTAATTATTGAATGTTTATAAAGTTCCTTCCAGCTTGAAAGAAAGAATCATATTCCAAGGAGTATTTCTTATAAGGTTAATAATGTTTTTATAAGTGAAATTCATGACAATAAAATTTACCATCTTCAAACTGTAAAATTCCATACCAGAAAAGGAGGCAGGGAAAATGCATACATTATACAATATTTATTAGTAGTATAATGTGCTGTAAGCATTATTTTCCATATTTATAAAACTTTGTGCCCAACTATGCAGAAACCATACCTTTCTTAGGTCAAAACTGTCTAAAACTGAAACTAAAATCCCTATATTCTAACCATCATAAAATAACGGAATAAGATACTTCTGAGATAGGTGATGGAATCTGAGGATTATGAAAAGAGAGCTCTAGGAAAGAAAGCTTCTCTCACTCCAGTTTTTAAAAGATGTGTAGCATGCATGTTTTATTTCACTGTAACCTTTCAATAACCTTTAGCCATATAAGAAGGGAGTCTAAATTGATGATTAACAGATCAAAATGACTTGTCCATTTTAATGGAGAGTGGCGCCATTCGCTAGGAGGTGACCATAGGCTCTATGAAACAGCTACCTTAGTATAAGCCTTTAAGCAAACAAGCAAGCACCATACATCTGAGACTTCTGTCTCAAGTTTCTGCTTGAATCCATGTATCACCTTCTCCCAGTAATGGATTATAACTTAAAACTGAAATAAATCAGTTTATTTTACTTCGAGTCATTTTGGTCATGTTATTAGTCCAAGCCATAAAAAGGAAATTTAAAAAAAATCATAAACAGCCGTGGTAAAGTAATAGCTACAAATTACCCACTCCATCGTTTAAGAATGAGTGGAAATTAATGGAAATATTGATCACTGTTGAAAACTTAAACACTATTTTGAAAGTTTACATTTTAAGGTAGACTTTTATACAAAGGAAGATACTAAAGAGTCAAAAATTAATATGGGCAAAAAAGGAATTAAGGGCTGATAATAGGGTTTTGACAAGAATATTCTTTAGATTTTTGGTTTTCTTGATACTCCTTTGGGTGGGATCTTCTGGTGTCACCTACAGTGACAAGTATGAGATACTTTTAAGTTTTATTTTTAATATTATATTTCTTATAAACAAATATTTTAAAATCTTTTATATTTGGATGAACATATATTTAAAGACTGTGGTCCATAATCCTTTTGTTATAGTGGACAATCCATTAACAAAGTGACTAGAGAGCATTGAGGTTATGTTAATAAAGAAAACAGACTGGAGAGATGAGTCTCTGTATTTTATATTACACATGCCAATTTCTTGTTCTCACGATAAAGGATAAAATAATTGGTTAAACACAGCATGAATTCAAATGTTCTTTTGACCATCTTTTAAGTATTTTTTTAATATTTTAAGTCACATTGATATCACATTATATATTTTATTAGGTCATTTATGTTTTAAGTACATTCATGAAAAACATGCTTTAGAAATTTCATATCACCTTTCAAATATATTTTAAGTGTTGGAATGAGAAGAACAACTGAAATTGCTTACATCACAAGGATGCTATAATTTTAAATACCTAAAATGAATTTAAAAATATGTTTGAGGTTATTAATTTCACCTAGTGCTTGTTTCCAACATCTCTTCATAATCACATTGTTACAAAAAGTCAACAATGCCTCACCAACTCAGTCTTCAATCATGGGCAGACTAGTTTAAAATATATGAGTCAAATATACATTTATTGTTTTCTAATTAATTACTTTGTAGAATTATGTCTTAGCAACATAAAACAGATACAAACTGGATATAATACAAAATATTTGCTTTAATAAAATTTCAATTTAAGTACTAGCCATTATAATTTGTACTTTAATAGTTTAGATAGAGTGCAACGTATCTGAATGAATGAAGAAAATCATAGATCAAGCTGACATGTGCAGCATTGCTAAGCCAGATTTGTTTGGTTAGTTGGTAAAACTGTCAACATTTCTCCTACAACCTTTTGTTTTGTGAAATGGGGTTTTATCACTATGAACTTTTGAAGTAATAAATTTAAGAATAATCAATAATAAAAAGCCCATAGCACTGATGTCGTTACTCTTTCAGAAATGATTGATAGAATGGCTGGGTTTTAAAACTAACCTGTCCAGTTTTGGTGCATGACAAATAGCATCAACAAGAATATATTTGGAATAAAAAAGTAAATTCCCTCTCAAATGTTTAAAGTCTGAGATAAACAGAACACTGAAAACCAGATCAGCATTTTATTTCCCTTAATGATGAAAATGTATTGAAGCAAAATTGATGCAGAAAGAGAATGGCATCTTTTAGTCATATTCAATTTAAAAGGCTTTTGATCAAAAAAGCTAGCTTAGAGCAACAAATCATTCCCTACTCAATAACTTTAACAAATCTCTTGCTTTGTGCTTGGCAACTAAAGCACAAAAGTGCTTATGCTGCCAATAAGACTAAAGAAGAGTAATTAAACTAAGAAATTACTGCTTTGAGAAAATCATGACTGTTTAAATTTTCCCAAATGACCATAGGCTCAATCGATTTATAATGAAGTCATGGATATTTATTAATTTAAAGGTTGAAAAACTATTATCAACAAATGCCTACCATATTTATAACCAGTTATTTATTTGTATAATAATTTCTTGACTCATCTTTTCTTTACCAAATTGGAAAAGAAATTATTATTATTATTGATATATTAAGTACATGAAAAACTTTTAAAAATTATGCTAAAATCACCTTAAAACATTGTACATGTTCTTGTTAAACCCTAATCAACATTCTATATAGCTGTTTGGTGTTTTTGTTTCTCTTCATTGTTTGTTTTGTAAAAGAGAGCTCTTTTGGAAGAAAAGAACTATATCTATTTCAAGCCTCTACTGGTTAAAATTTCCAGGATTAGAGCCTGTATACTATACTTTTGTCTTTGTTTTAATTTTTGGATATTATTATGATATCCAATGTACTGAAACATTTTCTCTAAGTCTGTTTTTTTTTTTTCTCACTATTTATCAGTATTTTCCAAAGACCATGGACAGAGTCTTACTAAAAGTTGTGTTTACTTTGGGCCCTGCTTTTATATCACATTTGAAAAAAAAAATTCCATACTTCTATTTCAAAAATCTTACTATTTAATTTCTGGAGTTTTTTTTTTAATGTTTAGATATTGTTTTGAAACCTGCAGAAACAACTTAAATTTTTTTTTACATGAAATACACATTTGTTGTGTTTTTCAGAAATTATTATCCAAAGTTTGAGTATTATTTAATGAAATGAACGTCTTCATTTTTTGAACTGATAACAAGCATTATTTTTCTTTATTTTTATTTTTTGTTTATTTGTTGTTGTTTTAGACAGGATCTCTGTATTTAGTCGTGGCCATCCTGGAACTCAGTCTGTATACCAGGGTGACCTTGAACAAACAGGGATCCTCCTGCTTCTGATACTACCTCCAGTGCTGGTATAAAAGCATATGCTACACATCTGGCACACAAAAACAAATAATTTTTAAAGTTCAAAAATCAAAAATAGGTACATGTGTGTTTTGCTCTCAACCATGTTTGATTGATTATTTCAATAATCTTGGGATGAATACTAGTTATTCTCCAACTCTACAGCTTAGAATCCTTTTAAAAATCTTTCAGACACCTTAGATGTCTATGAGACTAATGACTTAAATTTTAAAATTCTATCTGGAATTTTCTTTAAAGTGTAGTCAAATTTAACATATTCTCAATGTCATAACTTTGAAATAAATGTTTATTGTGATTAATGTATACAATTAATTTATTAGTGGTAATCTTTCGATGAAGAACGAGTTCTAGATATTGGTTTAACTAAAACAAAGAGCAACTTTGAAATAATAATACTATTTAACCATTTTCTTTATGCACCTCAATCTTATATTCATTTTATCTTTAATTACTTCTCACAATTTTTCTTGATATTCTCTAAATAAATGAATGCAATAATATTCCTATGCACTAATATTTCAAAATATAGTTGAAAAGTCTCTTATTTTGTCCTGTTTGACTGTCATCTATTGGATGCTTACTCTTTTTGGCAAACAAAATTGAGAGGAAGTAGGTCTAGGGAAAATGGGAGGTGGCAGAGAGCGGGAAAGAATTGAAGGAGAAACTAGTAAGGATGTATTGTATGAGAGAATCACACACACACACACACACACACACACACACACACACACACACACACACACACACACACACACACACACATATATATATATATATATATATATATATATATATATATAATCTGAAAAATGATAAATCTGAACAAAATATTGGACATTGATATCACCTAATCTCTGAGCCAAACAGAAGCTTTTCAGTGGAGTAAAAGTGTAAGGGATATTTATATCAGTGGATATAAAAACAAAGGTTGACTTCCTGAATCAGTTTCTTCATGAGGAGGGTGTCCCTTTGTTCTGTCCTGGCCACCTGGCTAGCTTACACCCAAAATAATTACACAGAAATTGTATTCATTTAAACACTGCCTGGACCGTTAGCTCTAACTTCTTATTGGCTACCTTTTACATATTAGTTTAACCCATCTCCATTAATGTGTATAGCACGTGACTGTGGCTTACCAGCAAGAGTCTAACCAGCGTCCATCTCAGGAAGGAGAACCATGCTGTCTGCCACTCTGCCCTTCTTCCCAGTATTCAGTTCTGTTTATTCTGCCTACCTAAGTTCTGTCCTATCAACTAGGCCAAGTCAGTTTCTTTATTCATTACCCAACGAAAGCAACACACAAACAGAAGGAACCCCTACACCAAGTTTCACTTTGTAGAATGTAACACTTTTAATAGTAGAGAAAATAAAAAGAAGAATTTTAAGAAAACTACAGAACACCCCCCCCCCAATTTCAAAAACACGTGGAAGTTCTAAGCAAAAGGCTCTCAACTTCCTGAGCACCTCTCTCTTTTATGAGAACAAAAATATCTCAAGGAGTGCTGTGCTTCTTCTCTACCCATGGAATCATCATTTTGTATATCCACTAAGTGCTGGATCCTCATTCTTGGTCAAATCAAAAACAGCAGAAACAACAACAAACAATGCAGGGTGGGATCACAAAGATAACTGTGAATAACTGTAACTGAATACTAAATCACTGGAAGAGCCTGCCAGTCGAGAGGAAGCTGGCTTCAGCAGACATTTTATTTCTTTCTGTTATCAGTTACATCCTCAAATCATCTGCTTTCTTTCTCCTTCATAGTATAATCTTATTTAAGTATGCAATAATTACAAAGTGTAGAAAGTAAGCTGCATGGGAGAGTCCTATTTTATCCCATGCTTTTTCAGTCTCAGTCCAGCTGGCCTTGGTGAGCTCCCAATAGATCAGCCCCACTGTCTCAGTGGGTGGGTGCACCCCTCTCGGTCCTGACTTCCTTGTTCCCTCCTTCTGCTTTATTCTTGACAAATTTTTTCTTTAGTTTGTTAGTTTGAACCAGCTTATGTCTGATCATAAATGGGGGGACATTTATGCTAAAATTAGAATTCATCTTTTAATTTTTTTTAATTAAATGACTGACTAGCTAACTGAAGCATAGGTTGAGCTTAATATTTAGTCACACTAGTGTTATTCATTAAAAATGATTACCAATCGGGCTGGTGGAGCTCGCCATGAGAAAAGTGGCTGTAAGGTTCCCACCAGCAGGGGGCATGCACCTCACGGCTGGTGGCGGAGGAACAGACGCGTAAACGCAGGAAATAGCCATAAGTATTTATTGAGGGTGAGAGAAAGAGAGGGAGAGAGAGAGAGAGAGATAAAGAGAGAGAGAGAGAGAGAGAGAGAGAGAGAGAGAGAGAAGGGGGGGAGACAGAAAAGCCCGCGTGTACACCGGGAAAGATGGCGAAGGAGAGAGAGATCTCAGGCGGGGTTCAGAGGTTAAAGGGCGTGGGCATGGCTAGGGCGGGACCAAAAGAATAACAACTAGCAAAAACTACTTTCCACTTTACAGAAATAAGCAAGGTCTACATTCAATAAAATTGCCATGTTTCACTTGGATTTTTAAAAATGTATAGGTCCATAATGCTATCTTTCTCATCAGATAGTAGACACCTTTCCTGGAAGCTCTTTTTCATAGGCACACATCAATTTCTCAGGGGCGCAAATAATCTGATTAGGGAAAATGGCTATGATAGGCTAAAATTCTGCTAATCAGAAATACTGTGCCTTTGTAATGCCAATTTTACTCCTAAACACTGAAGAACATTCAATCTAAGAAAAAATTGTCTTCAATAAGAATATATTGTCACCTTTCATTTTTACTGTATTGGATTTTAGAATTGATTTATGGCAATCTGAGCAATTGGCCAATTTTAAGAGTAATTATCTCAGTCTGTGTTCTCTGTAATTTTGAAGTTACTATCTTTCCTTAAGGTTACTATCATCATTCATAACTGATATTTTTCTTGGAGCTTTTCAATTGCAAATAAACAATTTAGGCTTCGCTTTATTTATAATTCAATGATAACGGGAACAATGAGGGGGAAAGTCATCTCTTTGGCAGGTTTCATAGAAACATGCATTTATGAAATATTGATTTTATTTCTACACTACATAATGGTAATATGTACTCAAGAATAACTTGTTTGAAACACGATTGTATTATAATCTCAATCCTCTGGGGAGTTATTCAATCAAAATAGCTCTACTTAAGTGCACCACAAGAGAAGACATGAAAAAAATGTCAAATGTTCAAGGAGATATGAAGGACTGGGAATTGCAATACTAAAAGTAATTCAGTGCTTTGGGGTATGGTAATTTAGTTTTTTCTTAAACTCAAGGTGGAAAAAATCTCAGAGAAGTCAGAAATAACAGAGCTATGACTGTGATCTCGGTGAATGACAAAGTCATGAACGACTAAACACCTAGATTAAATGTGTTAAATCAAAATGCAAATCCTAATCACACTGTTCTCCTTAATAGTCAGTGTTAGTCAAACGCTAATTAGTAGCATACAAATAGCGCAAACCTTGTGGATTGCATCTTTTCTGTCTTAACTCTTCTTTAGGGTTTAACTTCATGTAGATTATCCAGTAATTCTCTAAACTGAAGTTGAGAGCTACTCATGACTTCCAACAACAAGTTAAACACATAATGTCCTCGCATAATAAATCAGGTGTGGAGGAATACATTCTTATCTTACTATGGAAATCTATGGTAATTACCCTATTAATGAGTAGTGTGTGTTTAATCAACATGTCTAATTATCTTAAACTTTGATTATTGAGGTTAAGACAAAATAGGAAGCATTAAATGTTCTAGTGACTTTTATTGCTAGTTGGTTTTTGTGTGTGTATTCATTAAGGGCTTACTCCATTGTAAGTTAATACTGACAGAATTTCTTTCCCAACTATTATGTCCAGTTGTCATGTTCTTACCTTTCGCAGGCAAATAAATAAATTAACACTCTAGGGTTCTGTTCATTTGTGTTACCATGTGAGCCAGCTTCTTTTAATATTGTTCTTCTATTGCACTACAAATTTGTTGTAGTAGGGGCGGCCAGCTGTGTTCCCCCACACCCGACCGCCCGCATGGCTTAACTTATGTCCCGAAATAATTACACGAAAACTGTTTTCTTTTAATCACTGCCTGGCCCATTATTGGCTAGCTCTTACATATCGACCTAACCCATCTCTGATAATCTGTGTAGCACCCCAAGGTGTGCTTACCGGGGAGATTCTAGCCTGTGTCTCTCTGGAGTGCGAACATCATGGCGACTTCCTGACTCAGCTTCCTTCCCTTTTCCAGAATCCTGTTCTGTTTACTCCACCCACCTAAGGGTTGGCCTATCAATGGGCTCAGGCAGTTTCTTTATTTTAACCAATGAAATCAACAGATAAGATACAAGACCCACCTCCATCATTTCCCCTTTTTCTGTTTAAACAAAAAAGAAAGGCTTTAACTTTAACATAGTAAAATTACATATAACAAAACAGTTATCAAATAAGAATTACAGTTACAATATTTATATCTATTTTATCTTTTATCATAACTAAGGAAAACTATAACTAACCATTCTTCAACTCTATCAAAGACTCCAGAAGGATATAAAACTACCTATGTAAACAAGAAATCAAACGCTCTAGAAATGACAGAGACATCTCATTGCCTGGACAGTCACCCAAAGTTCCTCTGTACCAGTGGGGCATCCATCTTCGGCCTTCAGGCCCATAGTATCCAGCAGACAGTTCCATGAAGCAGGAAATTCCAAAGACAGTTCAGTCATTTTCTGCTGTGTCCTGCAATGTCTCGTAGACCTTTTCATGAATCAGGAACCCTGAAAGATCATCTCACCTTTAGGCAAGTTCAGCAGTCCTCTCTCTGTGGGTTTTCGGTGTCCAGTTTATGCATCAGTCCAGGCAAGAGCAGTTTCTTGCCCAATGGCTATCAAACTCCATAAGGATCCTCTTCGATGCCCATCTTCCTCTCGAAGTAGATTGGTGCTGCCAGGAGCAGACGTGTCTCGTTGTCATGAAAAACCCTAAGTTATTAAAATATTTAAATGCCATATTCTGCAATCTTTGAGAGATATGAAGAATGTCTATCTGAAATGTATCTCTATATATCTAGAAAATCTAACTAACATGACTACAAGTTTGACTATTATTTATGATTATACATCAACAACCTATATTTTCTAATTATACATTACATTTTAAAAATGAACTACACAATCACAATACCTAGATCAAGATCAGAAATACATATAACAAAATTGACCTTAAAATCCACACCAATGCAAATTATTCATATCTATATCATATCCCCCTTTAAATGTAAAAAAACATATATAATCAATATTTGGGAACATGGGCGCAGTTTTTTCTCTCTAAACTGCTTCCTGCTGAATGGGGGCGCTGTTAATCAGATCTTTCATGGTGTAACCTGTGTGCCAGGGTCATCTCAGTTGGCAGTTGAGTGAAGTAATTTTTTGAGGGTGTTCACAGCAACCTTTCAGGAGGGCGTGGTCTGTCATACCAAATCGGAATAGATGTAATCCATAGGGTCTGGTCCTCTGTGAAAACAAAAGAAGACCCTCTCCGAAGCATCATATCCTTAGACCCAAATTTTGAAATCATACCCTCATGATATCCATTTTGGTTCCACTTGGCAGCCCATATAATGAAATGTCTCTCTGTATTTAGCTCCTTTACAGTCAGAAATTTTAAAGAAAACACAATGTACATAATCCAGACTCTCTGTGAATTTTCCATTTTTACGTGGCTTATTTTTATTTATTTATTTTACTCTCTTAACTATCTGTATTCTGTCTCTTTAAAGACTTTACCTTTTTTTATGTTTAAAGGCATTAACTTTATTTTCTCTCTCTATATATATATTTTTCTCTCTCAAGCCCACGTACATTTATCCAACATTGTGACTCATTTAGTGGTCTGTCTGAATCTGTCTTATTGTGAATCTGTAATTTTTTTAATATCCAGGAGCATTTGTTAAAATGTTAAGCACTTTTTAAAAACTTAAGTTGCACCATGTAGGGGTAATACGGTACTGCCTGTGCCCTGTAAAGTCTAAACCCAAAGTGCGCTGTTATCACAGTAATTACGGTAGTTCCTGCTTGAGACCAGCACAGTTCAGCATGGCGGAGCTGAGCCAGCTGAGCCGCTCCTGCCCAGAGCCATTTGGTGAGCCTGAGCTGCGCACAGTTCCAGGCACACAGCAGTCCACATTATCATCAAGCAAGCCGTAGCACTTTACTCCAAATGCTCCATTCAAAAGCTTTGTCTCCCACAGGAGCCAGACAGAGATCACAATGGCGGCACAGCCCAGAAAGCCGGCATTTTAAAACAGCCAGTTTTTTCCTGCTGCTGAGTCAGGACAATTTCTTTGCAGTACGCAACCCAGGAACAGCAAAAAGCTGTCTTAAATTTTCTCTATGTCCTTTTTAAGCCCTCTCAGGTTTTATGTGGAGTTTATTAGCACGTTGGCGCCAATCTGTTGTAATAGGGGTGGCCGGCTGTGTCCTCCCTGTACTCGGCTGCCCGCATGGTTTAGCTTACGCCCCGAAATAATTACACGAAAACTGTTTTCTTTTAATCACTGCCTGGCCCATTATTGGCTAGCTCTTACATATCGACCTAACCCATCTCTGATAATCTGTGTAGCACCCCAAGGTGTGCTTACCGGGGAGATTCTAGCCTGTGTCTCTCTGGAGTGCGAACATCATGGCGACTTCCTGACTCAGCTTCCTTCCCTTTTCCAGAATCCTGTTCTGTTTACTCCACCCACCTAAGGGTTGGCCTATCAATGGGCTCAGGCAGTTTCTTTATTTTAACCAATGAAATCAACAGATAAGATACAAGACCCACCTCCATCACAAATTAACAGGAATTGGAATTAAAATTGTTTTATTTTTGTTTGGTTTGGTTTCTTAAGACAGGGTGCTGGGTGGCATGACTCAATATTCAAGAGAGAGTGGTCTCAATCTTTTTGGCAATCCCTCTCTGTCTTTCATGTATTAGGATGAGAGACTTTTACCACCACCAAATTTACTACTGATATTTATATTAATAAACTTCCCAGGTTAAACAGCCTGTCTTAAGAGCCAGCTAGAGAGTGAAAGAGCACAGGGAGGTAAGCTAGAAAGTGTAGTAGAGGCAGGAGACATGGGTGAGAAGTGTTTAGACAGAGTCACCCTGAGTCTATTTCCAGGCACAAATGTACACAGGATTATTGATCTGCCAGATGTATTTCCCCAACAAAACCCAGAGACTTGAAGAAACTTATCATTTTAATTATTTTTGCTTTCTAATTTCTAATTATACCAAATTTTTAAACTAACAGGTAATGGTTGCAGAAGACAAGAGATTAGCATATATGTTCATATAATACAATTGATAAACTTCAGTCTGTATTTGTGATTGAAAATATCTCTGTCTTATTCAGTATCATGAATAATCCACACTAACACAAGTGACCAAAAAAGTCATTTGTATATACACATTTTTAATATATTATTTACTGCCAATAAACTTTGTTTTCAGTCCTGGTCACCATTGTGATCTTCTATGTTGATTATAATAGAATGTGTTCTATTATATTTTCAGAGCATGAATCTATATTGTAAATACACATAGTCACATTTCTAAGAATTTTTTTGATGTCAAGATTGTAACATCTCGCCTTTAATCCCAGCACTCGGGAGGCAGAGGCAGGCGGATCTCTGTGAGTTCGACACCAGCCTGGTCTACAAGAGCTAGTTCCAGGACAGGCTCCAAAACCACAGAGAAACCCTGTCTCGAAAAACAAAAAAAACAAAACAAAACAAAACAAACAAAAAAAAAAAACAAGATTGTAAAATCTTAAGCTGTAACGTTTACTGTTTGCTCTTTAATATTTTCCACACAATAAAATATTTAAAATGTAAAATGACTTTCTCTTGCTTTTATTATTAAAAAAATCTTTAATTGCTATCATGATTGATACTGATTGCCAACAATAAATTACAATTGTTACTATCATCATGTGATGATAGGTAACAGAAGGCTAGTGATAGTCTAGTCTTCCATGGGTCGGATGCACAAAAGACCAAACTTCACAGCTATTTAATAAATTCTAGCTTTCCTAGTATTTGGAAAATTTTTTTAACAATCAACATTAAAAAATCACTTGAATTTGATATTTTATCATGTCAGCAGTTATTGCAGAGTTTGTTGAAGACTAGGAGGCGCAGCACAGGGAAGCATATCTTCACAAAGAGATTTCTCTGGATTTCTTAGCTCGTTCTGATGCAAAAGAAACCATTCGAATGACAAAAGGATAAAAAAGTTTTCTGAATTGCAAAATCATTCGTGTCTGAGGTCCCCTTGACGGTTGACCACCTCTACTGAGTAACTCTGCAGCACATTTCTTTGCAGTTTTGCTGATCTTCATGTATACAGGGATAATCTCCTGCCCTTGGTACAATGTTAGCAAGCGAATCCCAAAACACAGCAGAAGGAAAAGAAGCACTTGCCACATAACATGGCAAAGTTAAAAGTAACGTGAAGCACAGCAGATGACAGCTCATGATTTCAAAAAGAAAAAATAAAATAAAATAAAAAAAAACTATCAAATTTCTTCTCAGGTGTCACATAGAGTCACGAAATGAAAACATCTCAATTAAAACGGGGTGAATGGTTTGAATGCCAATCCACCCACACAATTCTGCTTGTCTTCATCAGATATAAAATTTCTTTTCATCTTGTTAACATGGAAAATCATGTCATAATAAAATCTCTATACGTGGCTATCAAAAAAGCACAAATATATTCCCTGTCAAAAAGCATAAAAATAGAAAGCACTATCTTTTACAATGAAATTAATAAGCCTCTCGAATATTGAGTCTGATAATTAGTAGCAGATTTCAAAGTGGTTTATTTTTATATTTATTTTATTATTTACATTATCTTTCAGCCTTAAGCAATGATTAAAAAACAACCCAGGTAAAGGGGAGGAGCAAGGTGTTCTCTTGTGTAGTTGAAACAACAACAAAATAACAACAAACAGTCTCTGATTCTGGCAACCACATTTCAAGGATTCTTAGGGGCTCAAGGATTTGTAACAACTCCTGGGGCTATGTCATTCTATTCTGAATCTTGAAACAGGCACAGAAACTCTGCCAGGGAGAGGTTATCTTACAGGTTAGTGGCAAATTATGTCATCCAGAGGAACACTGATGAAAATACCACCAACATGGGCACATTTCTGGCTCTAGAATCTGACTCTGCTGTTCTTCTCTTGAACTTCTTTAGTATATACTGACCTAATATAATTATTGCACATTCCATAATTAACAAAAAATTATTATAACATTGTTGTTTTCAATAAAGTGACTATAGATACTGTGAAGAAATCTGTTATTGAAAATTTCTGTGAACATTCTTGAGAGTTGACTTTTATATTTTTTGTTCTAAAGACAGGGCTAGCCTCTAGCACAGAATTTTTTCTTGGGTTTATCCTAGAAACTGTCTTATGAAAAAGTGAAGCCTAAATATATATCTGAAATGAATCAAATGTTTCTGCTTGTAGATTATGCTTTACTACATTTGTTTCTCATTTATATATATGACTTACAATGCTATCGCTTATTTCTTATGAATACATGGGGAGAACAGGCATGCGGAACTCCTGCAATATACAGGCAACTGTAATAAAATGCAGCATTGAAACATTATTTCAATTCACTCCCAAAGAAGAATTTCTACAGAAAATACTTTATGGTATGATGTACTGTGTAATCTTTTATGTAAAGAAATGATTCTTCATATTATATTCTCATCATTGAATAGCAATGTATACATCTAAGCCAAATATATAAAAATATATTTTCACTTCATGAATGATGAGGAGAAAGCAAACAATACAACAGTGTTCATTTAATAAACAAATGACATTATACATTTAAAGCATCATGTCACTCTAGTATAGATTCCTAAGATCATGGGAACAGTATTATATTAATTTTCAGACACTTTTAACATTTAACCCACCATACCATGCTATAAATAATCAAAATAGTATAATTTTATGCAAGACTGACTTAAAATGCTACATCCCATTGTCTATCTCAGATTCTGAACTCTCATAACTTCTCATCTACAACATCAGGGCAATTGCTTGTTAGAACCACACTTTTCTGTTCTGTTGCTCATTTATTTTATCTAAATATTATAAAAAATTGTGAAGAATTTATGTCAGACATTTACTAGGCCATGTTAAAAAAACAAAGAATTGTAAGTCAATTTTCTATTTCACTCCAGGTGAGAAATTGTAATGATGAATAAATACAGTAATAAGTAATGGTCTTCATTGTTTTATTAGAAAGATAAAAATTATTTATTGGTAACCAAAATGAAAATAAATAGAGTACCACAAAGTGTCACTGAGAAAGGGCGAGGTCAAAATAGGAACTTAAGTTGAAGGGTCCCCCAAAATGCATTATTTATGAAAAGGTTCATGCCAGCTTTTGCAAAAAAGATAGCATAACATCAACAGCTCCCAGTGAAAACAGACACAGAATTGAGAGTCTGGCTTCAATAATCCTGAAAGCAACAGCTGAGATGTATCAAGTCTGAACTCCAGCTGCTGGTTCTGTAAATGGTGCCAATGGTTTCACACTCTAAATATGGATTAGATTTCCCGGAGAATACCATTATTTACATCTAGATTGTTGATACACAAGGCACAACAGATAGAAAACTGTTTCACTTCTTTGACAGACATTTTAAAACTGTTATGCAATTCTAAAATGTCTTGTAACATTTTAACTTAAAGTAAATTATGTAACCATTGCTCCTTGTGATTCAAAATATATTCACTGTAAAAGTTGAGTACAAAAATTACACTTATAGGGTGCATAAAAAGATGATAGCAAGGTGTCCACTACATAAAGCACGAGTTTTCTTGTAAAATGAATTTATTAATGTTGCTTACTGTTCATTTTTAACATAATTGCTAGAGAAGAATTACCATTTTAACTACTCTGATGAGGAAGAATATTATTTTCTCATTTTTATCTTGATTTAATATCTTCAATGAATTTGTCATATTAATTTATTATCTTTATTTAATGTAAAGAAAATGAAACCACTTTCAGCATTATTATTATTAATACTGATGGAACTTATCACCAAATAATCAAAATTACCACTGAAGAATAAACCTATCACTTAATATCAAGGATATCCTTTTCCTGTACACCCTTAGACATCATTGAAACTATCCCCTGGAAACAAAACACTCTCATGTCACATCTCCAAAGAAATACCTTCTCCTTTTTTTTTACAGTGAAATAAAGCAAAAATGTGTTTCAAGTAAATACATGGAGTCAGCTGATGAAACATATTTTAAAATATGTTTTACTACAAGTAGATCTAGATCTCTTTCCCCCTTCATTTTTCTTCATTCAGACAGTAAAAACTACCCTCCTACGTACCCTCTGCAGGTATCCTACCACTTTCAAGTTGTTTGCCTCTTTCTTTTTTATTATTATGGTTACACACACAGACATGCCTGCACAAACACACACAGGTGAGGATGCATGGATACACACAAATACAGGTGTATGTACAAATATATATACATTATGTATATTTATTTATATAATAAATTCTACTGAGTCAGTTTTTGGTCATGTGTGCATATGGTTTCATGGCTAACCATTCTACACTGAACAGTCAGTAAGTGGGTTCCTTCCTGGGAAAGGCTAAACTTTGTCAGGTAAGATTTCTTATTGGCTAATATAGTTTGACTCACAAAATCGTTATGTTATGATTTAACTACTTGATACAATTTTGTATTTACCATCACTGTTTTCTCACCTGGCAAAGTTTCAACTTCCTAAAAGGCAGGGCTAGCTATTAGAAGTATTGTGAATCAGTCTGGGGCAGTTTGTCAGTTGGGTGACCTTGGGGTCTCATTTATATATTCAGTAACCTGTTGGGAAGATACTGCATTCCAGCTTGTGAATTCTGTTCTTGAAGACCTTTAGTTAGTAGTTCTTTTGGAAAACTCCTTTCTAAAATGTGTTCAGTTTAAAAAGTTATACCTCTGTTTTAACATTCAGCCCATTTCTATCTTCAGCACAGTACACTCAGGTGCACATCTTAAACATGAGACCCTGCTTCTAAATACAGGATCACGTGGCACACTTGGCTGTCTAGGATGTGGTTATTCTCTTCTCTTAGTTTACTGAGGAGGAAATAGGAAACATCTAAGACATAATTAAATTTACATAATAAACCAGAAAAAATGCTACAGAATATATTTTAGGCTTAGGAACATGTGTCTCTATTGAAGGAAGGTGATCTCCAGACTCTGCTTCAGAATTAATCCCAGAGATGTGTTTCTACAGCAGTAAGAGAAATCTTGTCAAGCTCTTTCATAAACAGCCAAATAAACATCTCAGTGCTATAGACTAATCACAACACATTCCTTGTTAGAACTGTTTCAATCAATTCCTAACTTATAAATTTATTTCAGACGTACTGGCTATGAAGTGGAGGCAAATGAGTGATTAATAAACCCAATCCCTACATCTAGGACTGTTTGGTTGCTATTTAAATTATATCCTTATACCTGGGATTAAATACGTAGCATTCACCTGTATACACCGACAAAGTGCCACACTCCCAATCTACACCACAAAATCTCTTTATTCTTAATTAATCTAGTAAAATTATTTCTATATGCTGTCAATTGAATATGCAATGACAGTCTGGAATACCAAGCTTAATTTGTCTTATGAAAAATTCCTTCATCTACCTTATGTTATAATATATGTCATTATTATCTTAACCAGAACCTGTTGAGTATCCTTGAGGCACTCTAACTCCATGTATTTGGATCTTGTTAGTGGGTTCAGATTCATCTCCTAAAATATATGTCGTGTTAACTAGTTGACAACAAAATTCCAGAATTACATGTATATGTATGGATTTGGCTCTGCTCCCTACCACAGTTTCTCTCTCTCTCTCTCTCTCTCTCTCTCTCTCTCTCTCTCTCTCTCTCTCTCTCTCTCTCTCTCTTTTTGAATAATTGAAAAATTATTAGACAATTCCATGTTTGACTATTTGGAACTTGGAGATTTTCATTCCTATCTCACTAAAACTCTTCTACTTGCAAAACAAACAAAAACTGCTTTAACTTTCATGTCATTTTTTTTGTTTCTTTTTAAAATTATTTTCCAATCGACTGTATTACATTGCTTACATAAGGTTATTTACTGGAATGTGGGCAACTTAGCAGAGACTCAGAGACTGTGTCACTACAGAAAATGGAACCGCCTCCCTTCGAACATCCTCCTTCAGTGAGAGGTGTACCTTATGAGGATATCAAGCCTCGCATTGTACAGATAATCACAGCAGAAGTCAGTTCATCAATGCAACATTTGTGTTCTATCCAGAAGGCAGCACTCTAGCTATAGTTTGCTGCCTATTTCCATCTTAAATATTCACTACCAAATTTATCTCACCTTAGGCATCACATACCTATGGATTCCATTTGCAATGGCCTGTATTGTAGTGAGGATCTCAGTCAGACAGAATACTGTTTGTCCTGAAATATTGCTTCTTGAGTCAAAGCATTTAAGATAAAATGAAAAACCAAACTTGAACATGCTAACAAAGAAAGATAAAGGCCATAAAAATATATGAATGTTCTCAAAGTTACCCTATGATTTATAAGGATTATAATTCATTTCTAAGTAACAAATATGGAGATAGAAGATATTGGCAATTTTCTCAGTATGCGGTAAAATGACCTCATTGGAGGTCAGAGTAAAGCACTGGTAAAATGAAATATACACAAAACAAAATAAAGTATCATATAGACTTCAGACAATTTAAATTTTGGATCATTTTAAATAACAAAAATAAGTCACCTGTTAAACATATTTTTGGTATTATTATAAGAACATCTCAGCAAACCCATAGTTGGTGATTGTTTTGCTTTAAAGGACAGAGAAATCATAAGGAGTGGAGTCTACTTAAGTGGGAGATTGTTTTAATACATAAATTCTTTATCTGATCCTTAAGTCTGAGGAATCACAGCCTTTTATGTTGGTATTAAAACCTGGGTTCTAATCACTCCATTCCATGTTATATTAGAAGAAAAACAACATTAATGACAGCAATATGTACAACATGAATCGCATGAGCTAAGTGTCACCAGGGAGATAAGATTATAGTCTACATGATCACTATCCATTGTCCCTGCATCAGTACTACAACACATAAAATTGTATTTCATATGTAAAAACACATTGTACGATTTATTTCCCAGATAGGGCAACCATCCCTCTGTGTATGGATTAATACCAAAGATAAGAACATCTGACTGTTGATAAACCATCAAGAGTTAGTTATATTAATGCTAAGAAAAACATTAAAGTTTGTGTGGCAGTTGGATCGTACTTGCAATCACAGCACTTGGGTAGTGGAGACAGGAAGACTAGGCATTAAAGATATTCTTCAAATATGTAATAAATTCCAGGAGAGCTTCTGCAACATTAGACATTGTCTAAACAACAGCACAATGAATAGCTAGACACTGGCAAAGCATAGTCATGAAGGGGCAAATATATACATATATTTGTATATATTTGTATCTCCTTAGAAATTGTATTGTTCAACAACATAAATCTTTTACAAGATGAGTAGTAATTTTCAGTTTTGACTGCATCCATTTTATAGAAAGGATCTGTTTGGAACATAAAATAGGTACATTTGTAATGTAGTTGATGGATGAATTATGTCACATTTTCCCAACTGGTTCATATCCCATGAATTCACAGCATTGATATTTGATTTTTATAAGTAATGGCCAAATTTTCCAAATGTTTCTGTTTATTTACAATCTCATGTCTATTACTAAAAGTACTTAGTATAATACTTCATTGTTGTTAGCTTCAATTTCATTATATATGAAATAAATATTTTATTCTTATGATTATAGAAGAGTATCGGCGTAACGCTAAAGAAAACATTAAATGTTCACCTTATATTACAATGATTTAGACCCTAGTAGTTTTGTACTATCAATTCATACATGTTTGCAATTCTCTCCTTTAAAATTTGAGTCACTCAAAGAGGATCCATTGCTAAGATGCAAACTACTTATAGGTTTCATCTCCAACCCATAGTGATAAAAGTGAAGATCTCCAGATGGCAGCTGGTATTGTTCACTAGTGGTCTTTCATACTTATTCTTATTAGAGAACAATCCTTTTCCACATTGAGCTGTGAAGGTATTTTAAAGTGTGAAATCTGGTTAGATTAATCAATTTGACTCAACCGCACATATTAAGCATATGCACAAATTTATGCCTTAAAGAGTTCAGCATTGCATACCATATTTCTGCCATATTTGCCACCAATTAAACAAAGCCCATTTTGGCATTATTCCCAGATATAACTGCTACAGTCCCAGCTTTAAAAAAAAAATGTGTTCCTGTGAACTGCCTGACATTTTTAATAAGGGCAATTTCTCTTCACTTCAGTCTCATGATAGACACTTCCTTGAGTTGTCTTTCTAGTGACCGAAAGCCCCACAAGGTTAAGAGAGGGCCTCTTTGCCTTTCTAACCCCACTTTTCATCTCTGTCATGGTCACAGAATGAAGTATCTTACTGTTTTACTCAAATGCATGTCAAACCATTATGGATGATTTACTTGAATCGGCTATGCCTTCAATTTGTCAACTTGGATCAAACCTTTTCTATTTTAACCTTTGAAACAACTTCTACATGTTCACTTATAGGCTAAAATTACAAGAAGTATTCTTTTGTTATGGGTCCATAATTTTAGCCAAATTAAGACATGTAAATTTACATTAGTAGAGTTGTATTCCAGTTATTTTAAGGGAACTTTTCAAGAAATTTTTGTTTTATTGAGATTTTTGCTTTTAACTTTGATATTCAGTCCCAAGAGATATTTGGTGATGTTTTATTAGTTAAATGACTCAAGAAGGACTCTAACATTGGTATATTGGTACAAGATGACAACCATCATAGCATTAGAACTACTGTTTTCATATTAATACAAATGTGCATCAGATGCATGATACAGCCTCTATTTTCCAAAACTCTACCATGTACATTGTACTCTAAAACTACATTTTATGACTTTATCATATATATGTATATCATATATGTACATATATATGCATATATATATATATTAGAAGAAAAACAAATAAAATAAAAAATGTGGGAAGAATTAACCAGACAGAAAACTTGCTTCTAGCTTGAGCATATAAAAAAACTAAGGAAATGAAGTACAAACCCAAATTACTACAATGTCTGTTATGAATGAGCTTTAAATGTAAATCAACCTAGATTTTAAGCACCTGTCCCTTATGTATAACATACAAAGAAAATGATCTGTTGCAGATGACCACTTAGAATGCTCAGACAGTAGGTATGTGGAGCATATGTGCCTAGCATGGAATAAAGAACAACAGAAAAATTACTAAGTGACACCTAGAATCTCTGGTTTTTATGTAACCTCACGTTTGCATTGAAATTGCAGCCGGCTATATTTTAAATAAAATAATTTGTTTAAGCTGTATCTTTCTTCCTTTAAAGTAATGACATAAGAAATACGATTCATGCTTAAATCTTCATTTTGAGTTTCCTATTTCAGGTTCGGAAGAATACTAGTATTGGATTTACCTCTATGTCTCCTGTACATGGATAACTAGAAGTGCTTCATGGATGTGTAATGCTATAAAACTATTTAAAATCAAAGGGATGTGGTTTGGACTATTTATATTTCTAATAAAATTACTAACTTTGATCCTGCTGAGACTAATTTTATTTGGTAACCCCGAAAAGGATCATTTAGAATAGGTTATCTGTATCATGTAGTCATGCGTTCCCAATACATTATCAGTCATTTCAAATTTTCAATACACGTTTTAATGGGAAACTTTCAGCATAAAAGCTACAGCACTCAAATTATTACATTGCATACCAAATTATTTTATTACCATATTCATTTCAAAAAATTATCTTCGTTTTTTGACCCAAATCATTTTCAATTAATCTCTCATCAGAGCAATCATATGTTTTGTATTACAGCATTGGAAGATTTGCCAGTGTATTCTTCTGTTCTATTACATTTTTATTATCTTTACATTTTATCTTTCTTTTGAAATGTCATACATACAACAGAACAAATTCATGGAGTTGAAGACATCAAGTACTATAGATATAAAATTGCCTCCAAGGAAATAGCATCTTCCAGACACAACAGGACATGAGACACAGGACACACATGAACTCAAGGAGACTGTGACACCACATAGAAAAACTGCACATGTTCAAAACAGGCACAGCCCCCGCCGCGAGTAGTGGAAGTAGACATAGTGTCCGGCACACAATCAAGAAGCTAATTGCAGTTGACAACTGCTGACAATGAAAAGTCAGATTTCTCGAGTGGAGTGACTCAGTTCACGACTAACCCCATACCCCATGCCCAGTAGTACTTGGGGTTCTACAAGACAGATTCCCTGTTTTCATATTTGACTTTAGGTATGCTTTTTTGTTGTTGTTGTTGTTTCTTCTTTTCCCGTGTTTTGGCTATCAGTTTTTCATTTGAGATTGAGTGAGAGAGAACATGAAGTTGGGCAGTTAGGGGTGTGTTAATACCTGAAGATTGAGGAATGGGAAATAGAATCATTTAAATATTGTGTTTGAAAATTCAAGTGCATGTATAGAATTTATAAGTATAAAAATGTCTAATTCACTGAAAGAGTTCCTAAAATATCAAATAATTCAAAGTAATAATCAATGAAGCATTTGTCTAGCACCCTGTGTCTTCTGTAAGCCATTAAGTAATTTCAAACTTAGAGGAAGAAGCATCATGGACATATTTTGACATTGTACAATAGATACAATTTTCTGATATATAGTTTACACTTTTTTCAGTGTTTAATAGCATTCTAGTTCCCAATTGTATTCAAATATTCTTACCAAGTTTCAACACTCAGATTTGTCCAAAATTGTTCAATGTCATGAACAAGACAAAATGTGAGCCTTGCTTAGTTTACTTGTTAGGTAATATTCTCCTGCTGTCCTCCATCCCCTATTACTTCTACAATCTTCAATCACCATCTTCCTTGGATGTTCCATGATAGAGGGAGCTACCTGAGGGAGACCCAATTTAGACTCTACTTTTATGTGTATATTTACATAGGAAGCTCCTCTGTTGATGCCTGGAAAAAGCACTGATCTATGAGTATAGCAGAATATCATTAGTCATCTTTTCATTGACTTCATTCTAGTCCTATTTGAATCTACTCAAGGTCTGTGGAATATCCAATCTCTTGGTTCCTAGCCATCCTGACAGTATAGAACTAGGGTTTCCTCTTATGACAGGAACCTCAAGTTAATTGGTTGACCAGAACCACAAGTACTATGCCACCATTGCCCCAGCATATCTTGCAGAAAGGACATAGTGTAGGTCAAGAGGTTTTTTTTAATGTATTTTTGTCTTATTTTCTCTCTCTTTTTTTATTGATATTTATTGAGCTCTCTCTCTCTTTTTTTTTTTTTTTTTTTTTTTTTTTTTGCTCCTCTCTCTACCTTCCCTCTCCCATTCAACCCTATCCCAAAGTCCCCATGCTCCTAATTTACTCAGGAGATCTTGTCTTTTTTCCACTTCCCATGTAGATTAGATCTATGTATGTCTCTCTTAGGGTCCTCATTGCTGTTTAGGTTATCTGGGATTGTGATTTGTGGGCTGATTTTCTTTGCCTTATATTTAAAAACCACTTATGAGTGACTACATGTGATAATTGTCTTTCTAGATCTGTGTTACCTCACTCAAAGTGGTGTTTTCTAGCTCCATCCATTTGCCTGCAAAATTCAAGATGTCATTATTTTTTCTGCTGTGTAGTAGTTCATTGTGTAAAGAGTTTTATAGCAGGGTTGGTGTCCAGATTTCTCATGTTGTAGCCTGAAGAGTAACACCTTGAACCAAAGATAGAATATAAGAATGTAAGTTTCAAGTCCACAGCAGTTCAACCTATATGTTTGTTTCCTCTGCTATGGAGCCACATTGTCAGATTTCAGAGAGTGAGCTTTTGTTCTAGAATCAGCTTGTGTTACTTAGAAATCTCGATGAAACGCCCTTGCACACCGATTTAAAGGAATGTAGCACATTCCACTGCGGGAAGCCTTGCCTGGCTACAAAAGAAGGCCTGCTCAGATTCTATATCCTACTTTAGTAGAAGTACTCTCTAGTGTCAGCCACCCTCATAGATTCCAGGAATTATCCACTGCACTAGGTTTGTACTCTGTAGTAGCATTTTGTTTGTGTTTTAATAAATAAAACTTGCCTGAAAATCAGAGAGTATAACAGCCGTACTGGTCAACATTATAGACCAGGTAGTGGTAACGTACACCTTTAATCCCAGTAGCCACACTAGTTGCCATAGAAACTAGGAAGTGAATGCTTTAATCCCAGTGGTCCAGACCTGTAATCCCAGAATGATAGCAGGTTATTAAACTGGTGGAAACAACTCTCAAACATAGTTTAATTCTGAGATTACTGGAGGCAAGGTCACGATTTCAGACTGAGGTCAAGGTAAAAGCCATTGGCCGGTTGTTTTGTTTTTCAGATCTTCAGGTTGACCCCCAATATCTGTCCCTGAATTTTGATTAATCGTGCTTCACCACACTTCTCCCCAATGCTCTCCAATTCCAACTCTTTCACCATGCATTCTTTTCCTCCCCATATCATTCCTGATTACATCCCCATCTGACCCCAGTCCACCGGAAAATTTATTCTATTTTCCCTTGCCAATGAGACCCACATGTCCCCATAGAGTTCGCCTCTTTATCTAACTTCTCTGGGTCTGTGCATTGTAGCTTTATTATTTAATAACTAAAATTCACTTATAAATGAATACACACCATATTTATCTTTGCAGGTCTTGGTTACAGTATAAGATTTTTTTCTAGTTGTATCCATTTGCCTGTAAATTTCTGATTTGTCGTTTATTTCAACAGCTGAGTGATGCTCCGTTATATAATTAAAATGTGGCATGTATACATAATGGAGGTACATTTAGGTTGCATCTAGTTTTTGACTATTTTTAAAAAGGCTGCAGAAACCATTTGTCCTTGTGGTCAATTGGAGCATCTTTTGGGAATATGTCCAAGAATGGTTTAGGTGGATTGAGGTAAGTTGGTTTCCAAATTTATGAAGAACTGCCATATTGGTTTCCATAGTGACTGTACAAGTTTGTACTCTCTCCACCTCCAGTTTGAGGAGGGTTTCCCTCATTTCATGTCCTTGCCAATGTGAGCTGTCACTTATATTATTGACCTTAGCCATTTTGGCAAGTATAAAATGGAATATTTGTATTTATTTATTTATTTACTTATTCATTTATTTATTTAAGATTTCTGCCTCTCCCCGCCACTGCCTCCCATTTCCCTCCCCCTCCCCCAGTCAAGTCCCCCTGCCTGTCAGCCCGAAGAGCAATCAGGGTTCCCTGCCCTGTGGGAAGTCCAAGGACCACCCACCTCCATCCAGGTCTAGTAAGGTGAGCATCTGAGTCTTAAAGTAGTTTTGATTCGCATATCCTCAATGGGTAAGGATGTAGTGTTTCTCAGCCACTTACAACTTCTCTGTTGAGAATTCTCTGCTTAGATCTCTGCCCCATTATTTAATTATATTACTTGGTTTTCCAATATTTTGTCTATATGTGTTATTTTATATTAATCTTAGTGGATCTGATTTTATGACATTTTATTTATTGTTATTAATACATATAAGTCTGTTTGCTTTCGAATAAGTGACAGAGCATGAACTAATCCAGATGAGAGAGGAAGGGGAAAAACTGGCAGGAGTAGAGGCCCAGGAAATCATAATAAGTATATAATATGGGAGGAAAATATCTATTTCATTAAGAGGGCAAAAAGAGTGTTTAATTGTTTGTGTCATTCTGTAAAATCCCAAAATTATTTATAAAACCAGTTTTAGTTTGACTGCTATGTGGTAATAGTAACACACTCTTCAGTAGGGTTTGAGTAAACTGGCATGCTCTCCATTGTTACATGGCTCTTAACCATTAAAATTAAGTATCAAATAAAACACACCAACAAAATCTAACCTGAAATGTAGAGGTATGTGCCTTTCTTAAGTTCACTGGATGATAATATATGTAGTTTTTTCCCAGAAACTACAAAGTCCAAGTCAATGCTTCTTATTTCTGTAGCTTCCATGACCATATGAACCATTTGCCTAGAATCATATCTCTATTTGTCTCTGTTTCTCAGAGACAATATATTTTCACCATATCACTTTTTCTGAAGAAATTCATCCCATGTAACAATTTGTCCCTTTTTGTATAACATAATTTTTGGCTTTGTTAAGTACAACAGGACAGTTAGTAAAGAAACATAACACAAAAATACCAAAAATCATAGGCGATTCACCTTATTATCTTTGCCATATTCATTTGATCCAAAGCGATTGATAGCTCTACAAATGCTTCATTCATGATACTTACCAGCTCAGAACTGACACTAATTTAATGATACCAAATATGTTAGAGTTTATCAATAATGGTATGGAATAATTAAGGATAACATCATACCTAATGATAGTTAAATTCACATAATATTACTAGTCACATTTTCTACTGGTGAACCATAAAGTCTAGAAGAGTAAAAATAAATAGAACAATATTTATTTAAAGTTTAAATGTAGAAACTAATAAGCAATATTGAGGAAAGTTCTATTTTAATCAATTCATGTTGTAAGATATAAACTTCACAGCAATGAAATATATTCATGAAAAATAAAAACTGTATTAATGAACTATAATTATATAAAATGTTAAGTAATAATAAATATCAGAAATAAATATGTCATAATTATGATGAATATTTATATAAATATAAAGAAAAAACAAAAAGTAGTATTTGCTACAACAGGGAGATGCCTGATTTAAAGGACTGAAAATTTCCATTCTGAAAACTTTTATATCTTCCTCTAATAGTAAGCCACAAAATCTCTATAAACACTGAAACAAAGAAAAATTAACATAAGATGAAAGATATATTTAGTCTTCCTAGATGCTTAAAATAATCTCTGAATGTGGTTTACTTTATTCTAAAGCATCCTATTGGGGTTTAGTTAATGATATGGATTTTTAAGGATGACATGCTGGGTTATTAAATTAGTCTCTAAATTAAATCTTGAATCTAACTTTGTTTGACTTTGCCACTACATAAATCCATCAATGTCAAAAATACATTCAAGTATTCTTGACAGAATATATTTAAGATTATGAAAACAGTATTCATAAAATTTGACCCTCTCATATTTTTAGAATATTTATTAATCACTTATGATATAAAACTAATTTGTTACCTATGTGAATGATACCACTCAAAATTATGTTTAATTATCTTAAAAAGTAAAATCCTTCATGGGTCATATTAGTTATTGCCTAAAACCCAGGAAGGCATAATTGTCATGGATGTATCCATTCTTTTCTGTTTAATATAAAATTTAAGTTTGTAAGTAATTTAGCACTCTGCAAATTTCATGTTTTTACACCACTTGTTAGAGACTTTTAGGTTTATTTTATTATTGTACTTCGATTAACATACTCAGTCAGTGTTTACTGAGAGTTCACTGCAGAAACCCATATGGGTTGTTTTTTTTTTTTAAATATAAGACAAAAGCTGTGATCTTTACCCACATACGAAGTAATTATGTAATGAAGATCGCATACTTCTGAACTCTTTCCACATGCCAAAAGCAGAGATAATAATGACTTCTAAAATCACAAGGTGAAAACTACACTCTACTTGTCTCGGGCTTTCAGAATAGTGTGAGATTTAGACTTTCTGATTTAAAAAAAAAATAGGGATATTCAAGAGTAAAGAGAAAGTTGATAAAAATATAACCAATGAACACAGCCTCTTGTACACTGGTGTCTAAGAGTGTCTCTCAAATGCCATCTGTTAGTTATGCTAGTCAGAGGTAGAAAGGGGATTATGATATGTAGGCAAAGTCAGTTAAATGTGTCTGTCTAGAGAGTGAGTACTGGAAAGGAAAAATATTTAAGAAGTAAGATTTAGATATTTTCATTAAAGGTCAAGATTTTTAAAATATCTTTGTTGATTTTGTTATTAAAAATTCAAATTTTCTATGTGATGCCAGAAATTATTAATTTAAAAGTTGAACAATGGATGGCGCAGAGGTTAACAGTACTGGTTGCTCTTCCAGAGGTCCTAAGTTCAATTCCTAGGAACCACATGGTGGCTCACAACCATGTATAAGGAGATCCGGTGCTGTCTTTTGGTGTGCAGCATACATGCAGGAAGAACATTGTATATTTAATAATTAAAAGTTGAAGAACAATGTTTCAGTCAATATTAAATATGTGCTAATTCATATAGAACCAGAGCTACAACCCTATATTGTTGCACTTTTAGTTTATAGTTATATTAATATAGTTGAATGAGAAATAGTTTTGCTAAGGGAACAAAAATCATTTCATTAAGAATAAATTCATTTACAAAGTGTTGCTATTTAGAAAGACCTCTGTTATGTGTGGAAAACAAACCGAGACAAACAATTGTTATGTGAGACCAAAAATAATAATGCATATAATTACAAGAAGGCCATCTCCAAATAGACTACATAAGGTTGAAATTTTTGTTTGTTTTTCTAGGCAGGATTTCTTTGTGTAACACTTCTGGCTGTCCTGGAACTCGCTATGGAAACCAAGATGGCCTCAGACTCACTGAGATCTGCTTGACTCTGCATCGCAAGTGCTGGGATTAAAGGCATGAGCCACCACCACACAGCAAGGTTGAAATTTTTAATATAAATTTTCAAATAAGCCTTCCAGGTGCTGAGATGTTAAAATTTATCCAAATACATTTAAACTCGAGTGGATAAACTAATTCAGCCTCATTCAGTTTTGTTTTAACATTCTGATCAAAACATTCTGATAGACTGCTCTCTCTGTTTCGGTTTCTTTATTAATATGAAAATAAATAAATGGCTTATATGAGTATTGTTAAAGTGAATGGCCACGTGACACACAATTACTATTAAATAATAATATACACAGCACAGCATATTTAAAATTTATCTTTAGTGAATGTTTGTTTTCTTAAGAAATGAAGAATGTGATTTAATTTCTGGATAAATTCACTGTATATTTACCTAAAAATTACATTTCCTAAAAATCCTTCTCATTGAAATGGTATTATATGGATTCTTATATTTGCTATTCTTACCTTTCACAGTATCAGAAGATCCAATATCACCAAAAAAAAAAAAACTCAAATAACTTGAGACATTTTAGTGTATAATATTTAGCTTCACGACTTATGTGTTCATTTTCATGTGAGTCAGTATTGAGAAACTAAGAACCAGCTTTACTAATTAACTACCATTTTACTGAAAAATATTTATCAAAGTTAATTTTTGTTCGTATTAGACTCAGGAGTTTCAATAGTAAAATTATATAATGACTTTTTCCACAACTTATTATTTGTAATAAAAGCCACACATACACAGTAATTAGAATATTATGATTAAAATTCTACTGAGATTAATTACGAAAAATTAAAATAAAATATTTGGTGAAAAGTAGTCAGACTGCATAATGTTTTGTAGTGAGCATTATTCTTTTATTTTTTTAATGTTTGGAAAGAAGTGTGATGTTCTAATTGTAATAATATAAGAAAAATGACTTTCTAAATTTAAATCTACAAATATGATATATCTGATAAAGTCTTTAGGGAGAATCATTTAAACAAAACTCAAAAAACGTTGTTTGTAGAAGAAGAAATGGTAGTCCAGGTGTAAAATTCTATAAAACTCCAAATAAACAGGATCAGACTTGAAACTATCTATAAGATATTCTAATTTGAATAGTAAAGACAGAGACTAAATAAAGGCCATTACAATCTATAAGAGAAAAAAAGTCAAAGACAGTACTTACCAAGGCAGAGGCATCAGAATAAAATCTGATCCTTCAAGTGAAAGTTTCAAGACTAGAAAGAAATAAAAAGATATATCCCAAGTTCTAGCAAAACTATTTATTCAGACTTTTATGTCCATTAAAGCAATCCATTGGATTAAAAGATAAATACACATTTTTTTCATCATCAAAACACATAGATGAGTATTAAATCTAACTGATGAATATTAAAGATACTCTGCAGAAGGAATATTCAAGTTTGAAGACAAGTACAGACATACTGAAGAGATTACTGAGAATACATAAAGAACAACAGGATAGCAAATCAAAAGAGATCTAAGAAAACACCATAAACCCCAAATGATATGAATTAACAAATCTCTCCATAATTACTCTAAATATTAATAGTTATTTTCATAAAAAGGCAATAAATGAACATGAATTTTAAGAGTATCCCTCATTTTGCTGACTCCAAAACACACATTTGTGGTTATTTAAAAACAAATGGATGCAAAAATCTTGGGCATTTGAACAGCTGGTACCTTATGCTGGTGATGTTTTCAGGAGATCTTAGGTAGCACAAATTTTCTGTATGAAGTGTGTCACTCATGGGTTCTGATATTAAGAGCCATAAATTTACACGGGAATCAATCTCTAAACAAGAATCCAATAAAATATTGTCTTACTTAAAAGGAAAAAAAATCAGGAAAGAGTCACAATCAAATCAAAACAAAACAAATTTCAACTGTCCAATATCTGTGACCCATTCATGATCTTCTGGCCTATTCCAAAATCTTGGGTCACTTATGTGGCTCTGCCCCCTGAAGCACATACAATTTATCGTCTCGGCACCAACTGGCTCTACTCCACTTCCACTACTGTTCTTGTGATCATCTCATATCACTGAGCACTCCAAAATGCTGGGGCCCCTTGCTACAACTGGGTTTTACTTTCACCAATAGCCTCTCCTAGGCTCTGTTCCTGGTGCCAAGCCTCAACTTCTTTTCATGACCTCTTCAGTCTTGGTTCTTCAACTGCCACTGAAGTTGCACCTTCCCCATGACCTCTCCTGGCCTCTCACAGTGCCAGTCCCCTGCTGGTCCCCATGACCTATTCCTGCCTCAAAACCAGTATCAGCTGGGTGACTCTTACACATTACTAATCTGGCTATGTGCCTAAAATACAACCTTTCCACCTGAGAAACACAGCTACTCTTTGCTCTCAGAAAATAACTTCCAACAAGGTTTCACCTCAATAATGCCACTGTCTTCTTAATCACTGCTAATTTCTTATCTCTGGCTGACTACATCAAGTATTCCAACAACGTAAAAACTTGCTTTAGTAGTTCTAGTATTTGTTAATCACAGCTTCAGATTACCAGAGTATCAGAACCTCAGGATATTAATTAAAAATAATAAATGAGTCTTTAGACAACCCTCTAAAATTTCAGATGCCAGGCCTCTATCATCTGAATTGTTCTTCTTCCAAGATTCCAAAGAACCTAACCCAAATTTCCAAATTCCTTCCATTTCTTCCAAAGACATAGTCAGGTCTGAAACAACCATAACCAACTCCTGGTACCAGTTTCTCTTAGTTAAGGTTTCTATTGCTGTGACAAAGCACCATGACCAAAGAGCAAGTTTGGGAGGCTTATACTTCAGCATTGCTTTTCATTACTGAAGGGAGTCAGGACAGGAACACAAAACAGGAGATCCCAGAAGCAGGAATTGATCTGCTTACTTGCTTGCTTCCCTTGACTTGTTCAGCCTAACCTATAAATCCAGGAGCAGCACTCTAAGAATGGCACCACCCACCATGGGTTGCCTTAGAGCTGGATCACAAGTAGGAATTTCCTCAGCTGTGGCTCTTTCCTCAGATGACTTTAGCTTATATCAAGTTATCACACAAAACCACGCAGTATACCTATGTTAGCAATTTGAAGACAAGTTTTATGGACACATTGATCTAAAGTGGGACATCATCAAGGTAGATAGGAAGGTGGAGTATGGCAGGACCATGGCTTGTCCACACTGAAATGATATATACCTTCAGCTTTGACTGCCAAGGAGGTATTTATTACATATTCAGAAATCTGACCTTTTTTTTTTTTTTTGCATCTATGTGATGTTATGACAAATTTCCACCCAGTTAATCCAAGCATGGCTGAATAACATGGATACTTGTTAGCAAAACATGATGATAATAACTCTTCAGCCCAGATGAAGAAAAATAACTTAAATAGTTTTGTGATTTGAATAAGGAGTATATAACTTCGTGTGATTTTGCATTATATGATAGAACTCCCGACAACTAAGAGAATTATATGTCATAAAATTGGACAGGATCCTAGACTACAAATTTTCATGGCCCATTCTGAAATTCAGGTCTGTGGTTAAAATTAACGTGAAATAGAATCTGTCACAGTGGAGAAAGACTCTCTAATACAATCAGTAGAAAATTACGAAAACATGATCACAGAATATACAGTCCAGGAATAGCATGTGACAAAGCTGAAAAGCAAGTGGAATCTAACACAACTCTTGTCTTTAAGACACTTCCTTCCAGAGAGATAAAAACCCAGCAGCAGCAATGTCAACACCTCCGCTGAGCAATATCACTGTCTTGTGAGTCAGAAGAGTGACATACGTTGACTTGTTCACAGATACGTGAGACTGTAGGGGCTCGAGGAATTTTGAAAGACAGAGGGGAAATTGACAGCATAAGAAGACTGTGTATTTCAAGGGTAGAACAGAGGTAGACAAGCTTGAGAATATGTTTGCCCAGGCTTTTTCAGGGATAAAATTAAATGGCAGAAACACCATGACAGATTACTAGAAAATTAATGTGGGAAAAATCTTTATCATTCTTTTGATTAAAGTTTAAAGATTGCAATATGATCTACTGTTCATATATGATTTTGGAAAATCATGTATTCATTCATTTATGGTGACTCAAAAGATGCATAATTTCATTTTCTTTTAACAATTTAGAATAAGTTCCAGATGTTCACTTTTTTCTCAAGTAAATGTACTGACGTATTATGGTGATATAAAAAACCAACAAAAATTGGGAAGGAACAGAACCAGAGAAATATTTTATTGAGATATTTAAACTAAATAGTTAGGTATATTTCCTAACACAAGCTCTCTGCCAATGCAAAAATCCCAATCAAGCCAAATCACAACAAGCCAAATTAAAGAATATCCAGGATTTAATGGGATTCCTGCACTCTCATTTGACGCCCCCCCCCCCTTCGGGAACCAGGAAGCCGCCAATGCAAACACCAACCACGGAGGGCGGGGGGGGATCACAAAGGAACTTTGTGGGGAGCAGTTTAAATAGACTGGGAAAGTGGTCCTGACCTCCTCAGGGGGGGGGGCAATTTTTGGTGGTCTGTCATGACTCTCATCAGGGGAGGGGTCGTGATTTGGTGGGCTGCCTTGACACTCCTCAGGGGAAGGGTCAAAGTTTGGCAGGCACAGGAGTGGGGCCTCCAAAAATCTAGGCAAGAGACTGAGACTTACATAAATATCTCATTAAAATAAAACCCCAAGTAAAGAATATAATAGACAAAATAATTTGATATATATGTGTGTTTCTATGTACATACATGCATGTAACAACAATTAATAGGAAAAGAGGCCATCAGTTTGAAGAAGAGTGGGAACAGGTATAGCATGGCTTGTAGGAAGGAAAAAGAAGAGACATATGTTGTAACTGTAAGCTCAATATAAAATAATAATGAGTAATATAAAAAGCTTATAATTTTTATAGATAGTTCAGTTTCTGATAGTTGTAATAATTATTGTTGAATTTGCAACAAGTTATTAAATATTTTCCTACAATGAAATCATTAGGAAACAAAAGCTAAAGTTTGTGCATGCAATGGTAACCTGAACTGCACTTACATAATACTATTGTTTAATCTATAGATATATTCAAAATTTGATTCAGTATATGCTTCTACAGAGATTACTTATTTGTTTGCGGACACATGAAACTAAGACATAGTACTTAGTGAAATTTTTCTGTTTTCGTCAAAGAGCTCAGGTCAACCTCAGGCTGACCTTGAATTAATTTTTATTTTTAGGTTCTTATATGAGATAGTTAGACAGAAACAATTTTAGCTACAAACCTCTATCATAATTCTTAATTAGTAAAAACACCATAAAATTAAATAATAGATTAGCAAATAATCAAATTAAATTAACTAAATCATTCATACAGTCCAGTGAAAATGTTGGCAGGAATTTGTAGGCATGCTGTCTTCATATTTTTTTTTTTTGCTTCTCCAGAAAGTTCCCTTTGAAATTTCATATTTCAACATGGACTGAATATGTTATCCTAGATTAGGAAATTTGATGACCTAATCTTCACCTTGTTATGCCATATATCTGAACTAAAGAACTATTTGTATCAAAAGACGCTCATAATGGAGTCAAGGGTTCTACCATATTTATAAATTCAAACAATATATTTTTTTTTAATTTCATGGACCTCACAGTAGCCATGGCTATTTGACTAAATCCTAAACTAGATTAAGTCTGTGAACATTCTAGCATGGGGGGTGAGGACAGTTCCATCTAAAAGTAAGAAGCTATAAATTTGGGACAAATGGATAAAAGTGGATCTAGAACGAGCAAGAGGAAAATGGGGAAAAATATAATCCAAATACATTGTATGCATTTATAATCTTCTTACAATAGGGACACTAAGAGAGACTTACATAGATCTAATCTACATGGGAAGTAGAAAAACACAAGATCTCCTGAGTAAACTGGGAGCAAGGGGACTTTGGAAGAGGGTTGAAGGGGGAGGGGAGAGGCAGAAAGGGGATCAGAGAAAAATGTAGAGCTCAATAAAAATCAATTAAAAAAAGAAAAAAGAAAAGTTACGCACAAAGATTATACATTTATAAAAATAAGAAATATACTAGTAGTTTCTCAGACACTTAAACATATAAGAATTGATTTTGATCCTCTGGCTTGACATTAGCCTTTGGTTTGGGGATCTCCAAAGTAACAATTTGGTCAACAAGTCAATTGAATGCAACCCTGTCCCAAGACTGGAAGCATTGCCTTTCTACAAAAGATGGCAAGTTGATACTCCATAACCTCCACTACTAGGGGTCCTCACTAGATTCATCCTCAGATTCTAGGAATTTTCCACTCTACTAATTTTCAGGACCACACTCCAAATGCCACCAAATAAAGACATCTCTTGTGGTATTCTCTCCCTCCATATCTTTCCCTGTTGTGGGAGCTGCGGACCTCTTCCCACAGCTCGGCTCCTGACCGCTTGGCTAGCTTATACCCCAAAATAACAACACACAAACTGTATTCATTTAAACACTGCCTGGCCCATTATATCTAGCCTCTTCTAGGCTAATTCTCACGTTTTAATTTAGTCCATTTCTATTAATCTGTGTAGCCCTTCTAGGTGCGCTTACCGGGAAAGATTCAGCATGTCTGGCGGCTTGCTTCATCGTGTCTGCCTCTGAGAAGAGCTGCATGATTCCTGAGCTCATTTCCTCTTCCTCCCAGCATTCTGTTCTGTTTACTCCACCTATCTAAATTTTAACCTATCAGGGCCAAGGCAGTTTCTTTATTTAACCAAGACTTTCCTCCATCATTCCCCCACCTATCTGATCTCTCTTGCTCTTTTCTACCCATAACATCTATTTTATTTTATTTTTCCCAGGAGATACATCAATAATTCCTAGAGTTTTCCTTCTTACCTAATATCTCTGCATCTGTGGAAATAGCATGGTTATCATTTACATAATATCTAACCTCCACTTATAAATAAATATAAAGCATTTGTCTTTGTGAGTAGGTTACCTCACTAAGGATGATTTTTTTAGTTGAATCCATTTGACTGCAAATTTCATGGTGTCAATTTTCTTAAATCCACACTTTTATGCATATGCCAACATGAATTCCTGTAGATGCACTTTTTAAATCTAATTCCATAATGAATGGTATACTGGAGGATGAGAAGGCTGATTTTTCTCCAGTTATACCTCATGGGAAATATAATGAATATCAGAAAATAATTTAATTTAAATATTTCAGATTTCATTTTTCCTACAGCTTATTGATTCTTAAGGACTGCTGACTAAATATTTTCTAATTATTCTGCTCTAAACATGGAAAACTTACATTATTCATTTTTGTCAGCATCTATCTGTGCTAGACGAATATCAATAAACAAAGCAATCACTGATATATTACTACTTCATGTCTAAATAGACAAAAATAGGCAATGGCTTTCTCTGCTTTTCTTTACACGCTCCTTCAGTTCATTTCTCCTGTCCCATTAGGATATATTCTCTGTTTTATTACTATTTAATTCCCTGTCTATTTCTCTCTACTATTTTCCCTTCCCTTCCTTCTTTTCTTCTCTTTCCTTTTCCCTTCCTCAACTTCTTTCATCCTTTCAGTTTAAACATGTCCACTTGGGATAAATAAATAATTGTCACCCCAAAAGCTGGAGAAAGTATTGTAATTATATTTAATAACTTTAAAACTCCAGGCATGCTAGCAAAATCCAAGTTACACACCTGTAAAGTAAACTCTACCAATGTTTTTGTGATATGTATGACTTCTGAGATTCTGTATTTTTTTTTTCATTTTTTTTCATTGCTTCCTAAATAATAAGTGGCCCATGGACCTCAAAGCATCTCAACTATCCCAGCCCTTCTCAAGTGACCTAGCTGCTTAGTTATTTGTGTGGAAATCAACCTTATTGGGAATCAGATTCTGAATAAAGAAAAAATCAGCAATCTCATGTAGGGCCCATGGGTCAACTCCTGCTCCTGGGGTTCATCTTGAGGACAGTTTCTGACCAGCCAGCTAAACATCCTATTTGTTCCTGTGTTCCCTCTGCCTTGCCTCATGGTTAGTTATAGGGCAATTGTTTACTCCACCTTGGGCATTGTTATTTCTCACCTGTCTGGTGTGTATTCCATTGTGCAGCAGCTAGGTATTTAAGGTTTTGTACTAAGTTTGAATAAATGGCATTTGGCTGATCTCCTTTTGAATGACCCAGGTCTCTTATGTGTTCTTTCAATCTCCAGGTTCCTGCCCGGCTCACGAATGGTAGAGGCACAAGAACTGTACCAAAAGTAATGCAGGTGTTACAGTTGTAGACCCCAGTGATAATAGAAGTTAACAGTTGTAGACCCCAGCAAGATTAGAAGTTACAATCTCAAACTCTTGGTCTGAAACTGATTTCATCCTCACCATAATAAAGAAAGTTTCTACCTTCAGAGTTTTAAACCATTAACAGTATACTAGAGAAAATGGCCCACTGAACTAAGCAGAGCTTATATTGGCTCACAGAGAATGAAACAGAAAGCATGGAGTATGCATGCATAGAACTATACCAGGTCCTCTGCATATATGTTAGGAATATTTGCTTGGTGTTTTGTGGGAATCCTAAAAATAGGAATGTGTATTTCTCTGATTCTTGTGAGTTCTGGGGACTACTTTCCTTATATTGTGTTGCCTAGTCCACTTTCGTTCAGTCCTTAGTAGGACTTTTTCCACTTTAGTCCTGTATGTCTGTCATTTTCTGGAGGCTTGCACTTTTCTGAAGAATAAACAGAGGAGGAGTTTCTGAAAAAGAGGGGGTGTCTTGGGCATTCTGGAAGGGGAATCAGGGAGGGGAAAAATGATCAGGATATATTCTATGAGAGAAAATTATTTTTAATAAAAATAAAATGAGCCGGGCGATGGTGGCACACACCTTTAACCCCAGCACTCGGGAGGCAGAGGCAGGCGGATCTCTGTGAGTTCGAGACCAGCCTGGTCTACAGAGCTAGTTCCAGGACAGGCTCCAAAGCCACAGAGAAACCCTGTGTCTAAAAAAAACAAACAAACCAAAAAAAAAAAAAAAAAAAAAAAAATAAAATAAAATGAAAATAAAAGTATCTTAGAGTAGAAAGTGTCGAAAGCAAATTCTACATTTGGTTTTTATACCTTACATTCCAATTTTTAAAAGAAATGCATGTAAATGTATTAGATAAGGTCCATGATGGAATGTTCTATAAAAGGTAGAGTATTCAGAAAGGATTTTTAAGAATCTTTAAGTGTAAACAAGTATATATCACTGTCTTTTGATAAACTGATCAACTAGACATGAGTTTCCAGATCTTCAAATTAACTATGATACTATTGAAACTGTTGCCTTTCTCATCAAAAGATCCCTAAATAATGAAGTCATACAGAGAAGACAGATAATTAGAAAAATCATGATAAAGCTATTATCCATAACTATTTTACTGGATATTATGGTGTGTAAACTGATGGTGATGATTATGATGATGATGATGTGTGTGTGTGCTATATTTGTATGCATTGCATGTTTCTGTAGGATAGGCCTCCAAATATATATATATATATATATATATATATATATATATATTAGAATTTGAATAACTTGAATTCACAAGGGAATTGTTAGTTTTTAATTTTAAGCAAACTGTGTTCTCACAAACAAAGTAAACTTGCATATTTGCATTAAACATAGATGATTGTTGACAATACTGATCACCTATGCAAAAATGTATTGATAATCTCTGAAAACTAAGAATTTGTTATATTTTTGTGTGCATATGTATCTTTCAATTTTGTGACTGCTAGGGGATTGTGTTATAGTGCTCTTCTCTGAAGTTGATAAATATAGCAACAGCTTAACACTCTGGAAGGATTAATTAATGTTGCCTGGCAAATACACACTCTGAATTCAAAATGTCATGTCCCTCCTTCCTGCTGTTATTATTTCATTTCTTAAGACTTCCCCATTGCTACTACTGTGATCGAATATGTCCATCCTTCGAACTGGAGCTTTTCCCTTTTTCCTTCTCAGAGGCTATTTAATTTTAATTGCTCCCCAAGCATTGGCCAATTCCGGATGGCAAGAGCTGAGCAAGAATCCTTCACAGATCCTTTGAAGTTTGAAGAGCTCCTATTCACATTGCCTCAGGCTTCCTTCCCACATTTGTGTGAAAATATAACCGAACACCTCTCTATAGGCTTCTGTGTTAGTTATCACAAGCAAAAGGACTGTGTGCAGATTTGAGAGTTTTCAAGAACCCACAGAAAGTTTAATGTAATAAAACAGATGCTGCTGTGCAGTATCTGGTTAGAAAATATTGTCAGTACCAAATAAATTATGCAATCCCAAATAAAGCATTAGACATTTTATTTGAAATTAAAATATAAAGAAATATGTTCCCTTCAACAGTAGTAGAGAATGATTAACTGCATCTTTTATGTTTGCCTATTTGCAAAACTACACTGAAAGGTATTTACTTTATAAATGAAATACTAGTTAATCTCTTACTGTCATGAAAACATATATCCAGTTATATGTATACAAGCATTCTACTCTTACTTTTTTGTGGAAGGTAGAAGCTAAAATTATATAAAATAGGTAAAAGTAAAAATATATTTTAGCTTAAAAGATAATTTTTAAGTAATTCAACAGAAGACATATAAACCTAAAGATACAAGAAAGAAAAATTATTAGAAAATTTTCTTCATTATTCACATTTTGATGAATTAACATGATCAGAAGAGAAGTAGAATTTGACACTAAACAAAATTTAGAGGAAATAAGAAACTCAACCAACATTTCATTGAACACAATTTGTCTGCATTCAATTATTTATTCATCTTTAGGCAGATTAATACTCGGATTATCTTCCATCTCCCAAGAAGACATGCCTATGCATATGCACACCCGGTTTTATGGCATGACTTTTAGTTAACTATTAATTGTTTGTTTTATATAAGATAAAGAGTTGTTTCATAGAAGTCTTAGAAATTGCTTTGAGAGAAGACTGTCCTCAACTAGGGAGCAATTCTCTTACCTTTACACCTTGAGTGCTAATTTTAAGAGAGAACCTTCACAATAACCTAACTACAAACACAAATTGACTTAAGGTATGATTGCTGTGAAGAGGAATCATGACCACAGCAACACTTAGCAAAAAAATTTGTGGGGGCTGTCTTACAGTTTCAGAGATTTAGCCCATTATCATAATGGCGAGAAGCATGGCAGCAAGCAGGCAGACAAGGTGCTGGCAGAGCTGGGAGTTCTATATCTTGATCTTCAGGCAGCAGAAGTAGAATGTGAGACAGTAGGCATGGCTTAAATAATTTAGACTTTAAAGCTTGCTTGTTAGTGAAACATTTCTTTCAACAAAGTCACATCTATTCAACAAGGCCACACCTTCTAGCAGTGCCACTTCCTATGTATCAAAGTTTCAAACACATAGTCTATGGAGGCCATTCATATTCAAACCACCACGCAAATCATTTTTTCTGGTTCTTCCACTAGGTATTTTTCTAGAAAAATAATGTATAGCTATTTGATATTGCTACTTTCGACTTTGGCTGAAAGATAGGATACAATCTTTCTAAGAGATAACTACTAATATTCCAGTACAAATTAATTATTATATAAATTTCGACATGATTAGAAATAGCTCCGCTTACTACCACCCACCCAAAGCACACACCTTAAGGTTATATTAGACTTATGTAGTTTATTACATTACAGTTCATCAAGTAAATAATTTTCCCAAATTTTACAATTAGTGAATTTCCCAAGGCTTTGAGCTTCCTTCCATTCTCAATATGTTCACAGCTCTTCTCTTCTTGCGTATTTTAATTGCTTTATGTTTTATAGTTTGGATCTCGTCTCTTCAAAATTGTAGACTGATGCTTGAACTTCAACCATGTTATAATTTAGAGTTATGAATTACAGGACGTAATTATGTTTAGATAAGCTCGTGGAAGAAGCATCCAATTATTCTGTGCATGTGAAATGTTCTTCCAAAGGCTCATGATTAACACTGATCACAGTCTGCATATAGAATAATTGACTGGAAAATGGATCAAAGGGCTCTTAGTAATAAATAGTTTATTCAAAGGTGGATAATACTAAGATGAAAGTGCATAGCACTAAGTGCCTACATTTAAAAAAAAGTAAAATGGAGAGATATCATACTAGAAATTGAACAATATGCCCGAAAAGTCTAAAGCAAACAAAAAAGAATTAAGCATACTCAAAAAATAATCAAAATTGAAAAATGAAATCAATAAAGAGAAACAAGGATATTAATAAAAAGAATCAATAAAGCAAAAAGTTGGTTATTTGAGATTGTAAAGGTCTGTCCTGCCTCTTTAGGAGACAGGCCACACCCACTCCCTCCCCAGTCTCTGGCTCCTGAAGCAAGCTGATATTCAGCTTTCAGCCTGAGTCTCTTACTTTTCTGTCTCCCTCTCAAAGATACAGCGTCTATCTCTCAGTTTTCTCCCCTCTCTCATTCTCTGTCTCTTTCTCTTCCCCCTCTCTGCTCTTCTCTCTTCTCCCCTTCTCTTTCATAACGTACTACATAAATATCCACCCTCACCTGCCTGGCGTGCCCATCGTCTGTCTCTCACCTGATGCCCAGGACCAGCTGCTTCCAGAGACTGGCAGAACGGTCTGGTGACATATCCATCTGTTGTCTCTCCTTGTGGCCTGCTGCAGTCACTCCGAGAACTGGACTGTCCCTGCCTGAGACTGGCTGCTCTCAGACTTGCTTTGGCTGCCTGCTGCCACATGGCCCACTGTCACTGTTCGGGGACCTGCTCCAGACCCTGCTTAGGACTGGCAGTTCTTGGGACCTGCTACCCACTGCCATAGCTTGGGAACCTGCAGCGTTATTCCTGCTGCAGCCTCCAGGGGTCCTGCAGCATTTTTAATTAACATATTACAGAGATAATCAACAAAATATCCGAACCCTTATCTAAACTAACTAAAAGACACTCTCCAATCCAGAATCAAGGTCTTATCATAAAAAGATACCTCTTTGTAACTGAGAACTGAACAGTGAGACAATTATAAACCACAGCCAAAGCATAGTATTCTTTCTCCAGTTTAGTGCTGAAGTTGGCTCCAAGTCAAGCCAATGTATTGCAGAAGACAATACACTACAAAACCTATGATAGTTCTTACTCCTCATGCTAGTTAATAAAGGAATCTTAAATGGTTGAGAACAGTTAAAGATATATTCTTTATCTTTAGCCATTAGAGAAATGCAAATCAAAACTATTTTGATATTCTATCTTAAATCTGTCAGAATTGCTAAGATCAAAAACACATGTGATAGTTCATCCCGGCAAGGCTGTGGAGCAAGGGGATTGCCCTCCACTGCTGGTAGGAGTGTAAAGTTGTTCACATACTATGGAAATCAATATGGCAGCTACTCATAAAATTTGAAGCTGACCTATTCAAGACCCAGCTATGGCACTCTTGGGTATATACCCAAGTATATATACTGTTTTCTTAATGTGATTCTTAATGATATTCTATTATATTCATAGATTAGTGCCTTATTTAGCTATCATTAGAACTTCCTTTGGTAGCAGATGGCAACAGTTGCAAGAGACACACAGACAGACTTTATGTGAACAGAGTGAAACTTGGTGGTTTTCATCAAACCCCTCAGCGTTCAGAATCCTTCAGAAGAGGAGTTGAAAACATTACATGAGTCAGAAGGCATGAAGGACAACAGGAGAACATAGTTCTGTGAAACACCTTAGCAAGATGAATATTAACTGAAAGAGGCCAAAAACAGCAAGTACAGGGATTACGCTCATGTATACCAGGTCCTCTGCACATCTATTATAGCTATTACCTTAGTATTTTTATGGGGCTCCTGACTGTGAGAACACGTGGGTCTCTGACACTTTAACCTGCTCTTGGGACTCTTCCATCTGTTGCATTGCTTTGTCAAAATTCATTATGAAAGTTTTGCTTCATCCTATTATATTTCATATCATTTTGTCATTGTTGGTTGTTATCTCCTCCTGCTGCTCCTATTCTTTCTTCTCTTTTTATTTTTCAGGACATGGTTTCTCTTTATAACTTTGGCTTTCCTGGAGCTCTCTCCAAAGATCAGGATGACCTTAACCTCACAGAGATCTGCCTGCCTCAGCCTCATTAGTGCTGGTATTAAAAGCATGCACCACCACTGATGGTCTGGTTGTTACCTCTTAGCAGTCTGTTCTTTACTTATAAGGTGCAGAAAGTGACTGGCTCCCAAGAAAATGGGAGATTGGGAGGAAATGGAAGGAGTGAAGAGAGGTGAAACTATAATCAGTATACATTATATAGCAAAAGAATCTATTTTCAATAAAGGAGGAAAAATAGAGTTTAAAAATGAAAAAGCACAACAATAAAACTCTGAACATCTCCAATAAAAACGGATGACTCTTGTGTATCTTCAAATATTGATTATGTATAATATTTATGTAAAAATACATATTTCAAAAGTACATAATATTCCAACATTCCATTGGGTTTACTTAAATTATACAAATTTAAATTACCTTAAAATCATAGACCTGGTAGACTTTTGAATGTGTACATTTTGTTTATTTTCATTGTGTGTGTGACATGATTTGCATGTGTGCAAGGTGTAAGCAAATATATATGCCTGTCATGTGCACATAGATGCAAGAGAAAGACTCAGGTCTCCTCTTCATTCTGTCCTTACCATTGAGGAACATCTTTTCTCTGAACACAAAGCTCACATTTTTCCAATAGTCTGCATTCTTCATGCCCATCTATCTTGTTGCTTCTGTCTGTCACATGAGTTGTGTGAGAGACAATACTCTGCTTAAAGCCCACGTCCTTATAGTGACACAACAATTGTAAGAGGTTTCAACCACTGAGTTAACTCTTCAGCCAGCCCCCACACAGAATGGTTATGTTCAGTCCTTAATACATAGATATTTGATAGGAGATGTTTGTTTTTGCTCAAACTATTAACTTTTTAACACTAAGAATGAAGATAAAAATATTTTTATTCATTAATACCAAACATTATATGAAATAACTTTTTTGAAGTACATAAAGCATAAACCTGCACTAATATTGAAAACATATCAGAGTTGAAAGATTTAATGAGATGAAAGCATCATGAAGTAACACAAATTCGAGTAACTTCTCACAGTTCAGAATTCAAAATTTTTGAAGGTAAAGCAATTGAAGTCTATGCAATATGGTCTTTTTTTCTAGTTTGTTGCTTTCTTAATCTCTAACTTGTTGAAGTATGTTGGGAAAGTCTTATTTTGACAGCTGTCAGAGTAGGCTCTCAGAGAGCTATCTTTGAGAGTATTGCAGATCATCTGTGAACACATGCCAGTTAGGTGTCAGAGTATGGGGAGAACCAAAAAAAAATGTAGAAAAGAAGAAACATAAACAAAAAAGAAACAAGTCAAAAAATATCTTGGAAATTTAGGATCAGCTTTAAAATTAAAAGATACTATACTTTAATATATTTAAAGTTCCTATACTGTGCATCCTATTTACTTTATTGTAAGTTTGGGGAAATATTTTAGAATGCTTGATCAGATTTTATCATTTGTGAAGGAAGAATGCAAGTTTTTGCTATTCATATGTCAAAATGTATATGATGATTCTCCACAAATGTTTATGTAGCTGCAAAAAGCATACCCGTTCTATAGTCATTTAGAAATTTTAAATAACTGACTTACAGTAAAAAAGGAAGTCATTATAAAAATTATAATAGAAAACTGCAAGATAAAAATAATGGTTAATATCAAATTGATCTGTATTCATGAATTTTCCAGAAAACAACTCAATTTTGAGGGTGAATGATGAGGCAGAGGGAGATAATAATCTACTTAAGAGTTAATGGTAGTCTTAAAAGAAAATCAATGACAGTGCAAACACAACCTTAGTTTTAGAGTAAGTATTATAGAGTAATACAGAAAAGATCCAGATTGTTATTTAAGACTTAGAAATTCTTTTCTGATGGATAAAAGATATACATCAACTGCAGGGGAATTATCAGGGTTGCTATGGCTCCTGTAGTGTATTGTCAGATCACCATACACATTTCAGTATAATCTCATAGTTTATAAATCCTGCCAAATTTTCATATTACTTGAATATTTTTCACATCTTGTACTGTAGATTGTCTAATACAGACATCATTGTCAAATGGAGAAAAATTAAGATCTAAGCCTTTAGCAGCCCTTTCCAAAGGTATTCATCCACTCTCTGACGATAGAAGAAGTATTACTCTTGCCGACATTTAGTCCCACATATTCTCTATTAGGTAGAGGGAAACATGAGATACAGTGCATGTTTTTTACTTTTTCCTTTTAGTTACTTAACTATTTAAAACAGTGTCTATTTCAAGTATGGAAATTTTGAAAACTGTAAATGACTGTGCAGAGCTGAATAAAAATCACATGAACCATACCTCTAAGGTCTAAATTATATTGGAAGCAAGTACACATGAAACAGATTCAAATATAAAATAATTTTCTGAAGTATATTGAAGCAATATTATGATAACATCAAAATGTGCTGATTATGAAAGGGAGGTTAAAAAGACCTGTCTTAGCTGATAAATCCAGGCTGAGAACTAATAGTTAGATAAAGTGTGAAGATATTTGAAATCATAGAAAATATACACTTTAATAGTGCTAATAAAGATAAAGTATGCTAGTATTGGAAGATTTTCCAGAATGAACAATTATTAATGTGAATAGAGAAAATAACTGAAAATAAAAAGAGAATAAAAAGAAGAAGCAAACCATGGGAAATCTAAAGAATCTTATTCTATATGACTTTTTATAGGAAGAAGTAAAATTTGAATTGATTTTAGTATGTCCACCACTCATTAGAAGACTTCCTTTATGGAAGTACAATAGCAAAACATACGTAGTGAAATTAAACCACATTTCTTATGTTAATGGAACTTCACAAATATAAAGAAAATCTAATATGTAAAAATGGTCATATCTAAAATTTAGTTTCATATTTACTAACAATTTTCCTTCTTCACCAGAAATATTTGTGACATAAATGAGAATGGCAAACCTGCTGGTAATGGTGAAATAATAACTAGTGGATATTATGGATAAACAATGATGATCAAAAAATTGAACAATTATCCATGACTTTAGAAAATGATTCATATGTTCTCCTTTTTTATTTATTTGTTCCCTTGTATCTAGAGGTTTCATAATGACTATCTAAAAGCAAATTGTATTCACTGGACATGAGTCCTAAAATAGTTCAATGGAAATAGAAATATATGTTTATAAAAATGTTGAGAGAGGAAATAATACTACCCTATTCTCCTTTGTCTTATTTTTATTTTTTTGTTTTGTTTTTCTATAAAATATATGAAGCCAATTACTCCATACAGCAAGTAGACTTATTTAGTTCAAAGATATGAAGACTCAGAACATTTGTACTACTGTCTTAATTGTTGCAGTTATGGCCTTCTGACTGTACTGCACCATAGAGCATAACTTATTAGGAACAGCAGGTATGACCAGGCAGAAAGTAAATTACAGAGCTGAGACAACAACCTTGGCTCTATAACAACTCATACTCATGAAAATTATCTACTACTTTGAACTAGTTAAATCCATTTTAATGCCAGTGCCTGTAATTTAATTTTCATTAAGTATTACTTTTAAAGGTACAACAAACTCAATATTATCTTTCTGGAAACTCAGAACTTCAGCAAATAGTTTAATACTAGAATACAGAATCCATTTAATTATAGATGCAGGTATACAACACTTTGAATTCTTTAATTTTAAATTTTAGTAACATAGATGGAAGCATTATTTCACTTATCTCTGTCTGCCATCAATAAAGTACTGCCTTATAGCTTTCTTTTTCTTCTTGATTTTTCATTATGCTTGAAGGAACACTGAGGAAGTTTCTTCAAAGAAAAAGAAAACAATCAGCTTTTTTATTTATTTTCCTTACCTTAAATCACATAGCAACTAATCTGAGATTTTTGTATATTGGAGTGGGAATACTCTAAATTATTAATGTAATTCATCTCATAAAAGACAAATTTTAATTCATATCGGAATCATATTTTCTAAAAAAGATAGCACAATTTGCATCAGGGTCTAGGATAATTTCTTTCCAATAAGGATTCTTTGTCTTCAGAATGAAAGTTCATATGTCAGTCTGTGACATAACAGTCTGCTGTTACTCTAGTGAAGTATGTAAATTAGAAAGAAACTAAACTCTAACTAAAAGTGAATGAAGTGTAAATATAGGAAAATTCAATGTATAAATGGGAATATTTCTGGGATAAGGAACTTAATATATCTCTGAAAGACAATTGCAAAAGCAGATTTTTATATCAATGATAACTCAAGACAGAAATGAGTATCCAATATAGTTACATTTAAAATATATATACATACATACATACAGAAAAATGAGTCTTCTAAGATGATAGTGGAAGTGGCAGAACTATAAAATTCAAGATGAGTATCTGAAAATTACTTCAAAATCATTTTCAAGTTATTCATGATGTTACTTCTCATAACATTAAATTAAGTGTAGAGCTTGTTCAGAAACACTTCAATACCATATCCTGCAACAGTTAGGAGACTGGGGAATGAATGTTGACACTAGTAATACCCACGAAGGAATATATAAAATCAAGACATACTGGTTTTTACTTAACAATAAATACTATAAATTTACCTCTTAAATGTATAGTTTTTCTTTAAAGGAAAAACCTACAACATTTAGGACGTAGGTTGTTAATATGTATATCTTTCAATATCTCACATAACACTATCTTAAGCGTACCATGAAACAACCAGCTAAAGTAAGAAATTCTGGGGAGTGTTGGTTGGTCTCTAGATGTGCAAATTAAATTATTTGAGGAGTCTGTGCTCTTTCTGGGAATGATTAACAATGAATAGTGTCCTCCATACTCATAATATTCAAGAGGGTCAAACCTAACTATTACAATACACATTGATTTAACAAGAACATTTTTGAAAAGACAAATAGAAGTCTGTTAGGGTAAATGTTCTACTTCACTGTTTTGATCAGAAGATGAAGAAATCTAAACAATTAGGATTATCATGTGTAGAGGCAGCCAGAGGGCCTATAACCATAATAAGAAGCCATAAGAAGCCAGTCCTTCTGAACCTTTGACTATCTTTGAATTTCAGTGCACAGAACTGTAAGAAAATAAATTTCTTTGTTCAAGAAGAAGTCTACAGAAATCCTAGTTATAAAATAATCTTTAGGTTTGTTGATTTTTTTTGCAGTTAGAGTGTTCATTAAGAATCAAATCATAATTTTGAAGATGCTAATCAGAAAACAACATGTTATTTGAGAGAAATCCTTTCATCAAAAATTCTTGTTTTTTCATTTATTTTATTTTATGTTATTGTATGTTATGATTATAATATTTGTCCATTTCCCTCTCCTCCCTCCGAGCACTTTCATATCTTTTTTCCCTTGCTCTTTTTCTAATTCACAAACACATATGTTACTAAATATAACCTTTAAGTCTATATAATGTTACTTATTTCATCTCTTTTAACAAGTGAATAGCTGTATTTGGCAAAGTCCTACCATAAGTTATTACACACAATTACGTATTTTAAAGTGGCAGAAAAGAAAATAAATCTCTATTTTCAGTGGTTTTAAACATGGGATCACATTATTTTTTATGCTATATGAAATGAGAAGTAATGAAAAGTAAAGATCAGTAGGCAAGAATAATATTGGCAAAACCTTTTATGCAGAAGCATAGCTAAAGTAACAAACTTACATATAAAAATGTATAGACACATGCAATATGTATATAAATATATACACACTTATTTATATAAAGCATATTGAACACCACCAGTCTAAACCAGGAGCTATTACTCTCTATAATAGAATCAGCTGCATAATAAATAATTTCCTTATCTGATTGCCATTTGCCTGGATGTGCTGAATTTCACTTTTTTTTTATCGAAGTCTTGGTCAGAGTAGTTAATTATTTATAATTTCCCCTGAAAAATTGTGATTAAGTCGTTTTATCTAACTCTATTCCTAAAGAGGCCAATATACAATTAATTGTGTTCAGTGATGGATAAATCCATTTTGTTTCCCTTTGAGCCCTATCATTGCAGTGGCTGAAATGAAAATGAATCAGAAGAGCACTTAGAGAACAGAAAATACAGATTAAAACCCCTTCATATGAAAATGTGAGTTCAAATAAAATTATTGTTTTATAAATCAAATAATATTCTTTGTAATCATGAGATTGGACTGTATGTGTTTGTCTGACTCAGAGATCATTGAGTTCTTTAGGAAACAAGCCTTAGGATAGATGTTCTAATTCTGAGAAAAATTGATTTGTCTTGGTGTAGATTCAATAATATGTCAGCGAAGTCTGAAAAAAGAACAGAAACAACATGGAACAAAACATCTATACATTCTATATGTTTACCACAAAATAATGTCAAATCATTCAAGTGTATAAATTGAGTATAAATACCAAATAACAACTTATTATAATAGTAACAATGTATTTATTACTTGCAGTGTGTTAATTTGGTTCTTCCAATAACGTGTTCTCTCGGTAGTGGGAATGACTTATACAAGAACCAGATGCATTCAAACTAGGCTGTATGGAAAATAGACACCAAATCATGTAGATTCTCAGACTATGAAAGAAAGACAAGTAGAACACTAAATCTGCCTTGATAAGTACTTTGGAATGCCAGCGTTCAGATTGACAATTGCTGCAAAACAATATAAAGATATAAGGAGACACATATTTTTAAATATTCCTTTTAATTTGTGAATTGCTTCCAGGGGTATGGGCAGGGGTTCACTTGATAACACCTCAATTACTGTTTTTTTAATAACACTTAAAATTAGATGAGACTGCATAGAATGCATACTATGTCTATACATTAAGGAAACACTCATCATTTTCCACATCCCCATTTAATTAAAAAAAACATTCAGTTTACATTCTAGACTTTTATTTAATTTTTAATTCTTTTAGTCAAATCAGAAAATACAGGCATTATATATTAAAGTTTGTTCTCTTGAAAATAAGATCTCCCAGCCTGTTGTAATAATATCTGTTTATAATTTAACATAAAAGCACAGTGTGCGCGATTAGTTTCGGTAGTCCCACATTCTCTACCTCTAGAGAAGGCTGTAGTCTGTATTCAGACTTTCATATACAGAAGGAAATACTAGGCAAACTGAATGTTTGGCAAGCTGTGAATATTTTCTCAAATAATAAATAAATATAGGTAATTATAATTAACTAAGTTCATCACATACTATTAACAGCAATCTATAATTAATTTATAAATAAAATGTATCTAAAATATTCAAGTTTTGATAATGTATAAACATTTATAGAATTGCCAAATGGTGGTGGTGCATGCTTTTTATCCCAGCAATTGGGAGGCAGAGGCAGGCAGATCTCTGTCAGTTTGAGGCCAGCCTCGTCTACAACAGCTACTTCCAAGACAGGCTCCAAAGTTACAGAGAAACTTTGTCCTCCCTAAATGTGTTTTAACTGTCATGGTTTGGTAATTGATCTTTTTCATCATTATAAGACTTAATTTGCAAATTGTCACTTATTCATAGGCATTTCTTCTAAATTATCCAACACAAGTAATTATATAATATTTAATCAGTTTTCAAAATTTCAGTGTTGAGTTTATTTTATTATCAATTATTTGCCACTACTAGGATAAAGTTCCATATTATGATCGATTTGAGAGATCTCAAGCATTAATATAACATGTATGCTTTTTTTCAATAGACAATGCTATCCATGAAGTGAATTCTTTAGAAAAGAATTTTCTTACTGCAAACAGAAAAAACATGTTTCACTTGTATTATAACTTGCTTTTAACTTGTGGTAACAAAGAAAAACTGTTATTTATTAAATGCATAATAGATTTAATATAGTTTTTCTTCCTGATGAATGAAATACATATAATTGTGTAATAATTCTAAAAGAATTTTTTTTACATTTAAAAATGAGAGATGAATTTCTCATGTTCTTTGATATTATAAAGACAATATGACAAAAAAAAGCAGCGGTTGTGACTTCTTTCCCTACCTTGCTTAGAGTCTATAATATTTTCCATTGTCTAATGCATTGTAGAAGGAGCTGCAGCCTCTTCCCACAGTCCTGCTCCTGGTCACCTGGCTAGCTTATGCCCCAAAATAACGACACACAAACTGTGTTCATATAAACACTGCTTGGCCCATTTCTATTAATGTGTGTAGCACCCCAAGGTGTGCTTATCAGGAAGATTCTAGCCTACATTCATCCATGGTTGGAGCTTCATTGTGTCTGCCCTGGAGAGGGGAGCATGGCATCTGAGCTCACTTCCTCTTCCTCCCAGCATTCTATTCTGTTTTCTCCACCCACCTAAAGGCTGGCCTATCAAATGGGCCAAGGCAGTTTCTTTATTAGCCAATGACCTTCCTCCATCAATGCATCAGGAATCTTTCCACATTCACTCTTCTTTTCTAATAATTTAATAGGTGATAGTGAGAAATTCTGGTGTTTACTGCCATTGACTTAATGCTTTCTGACTAATATTCTTGTTAGTATAAAACTTGCTCCTGTATAATACATGATACATAAGACATCAACTGATGTTGGTCTTTTGTATTGGATTTTGGAAATATAATTTAATGTCATTTTACACTGAATTTTAGAATCATGTTAAATATATATGTATATACACACAAATGTGTGTGTTAGAGAGAGAGGGAGGAGGAGACACAAACGGACACACAAACACCCAGAGAGACAAGAGATGAGAGAGAGAGAGAAAAAAAAAAAAGAGAGAGAGAGAGAAGAGAACAGGTGATCTAGCCATGCTGAATCAGAAGGAAATTGCAGGACAAAGCAAAATCACAGTTTGTTCAATAGGACAAAATCCAAAAAATAACCAATTTTGTGCTGCTTCGATTGCCTACCTACTAAGGGACAAAACTGGTCGGGCACACTTGATTAGAATCTGGCCTACAGGCTTTATTCAGTGAGCTCTACACCGAGACATTAAGACTGATTGTGAAACAAGAATCAGCATGGACTCCAAAATCTTTTTCATTGATATAAACACATATAAAAGATTATATATATATATATATATATATATATATATATATATATATATATATATATAAATTTCATGTTTCAAGGATGTATAAAAAGTACTGTTACGGGATCATCTAATTCAACATAATCAAAACTTAGATGAACTCCCATAGACTGAAGCACTATGCACAGAACATGTATCCGGCAGCACCAGGTCCTCTGTGTATATACTATGGCTTATAGTTTAAGGATTTTATGGGACTCTTCAGTATGTGAATGAGTGAATTCCCAAGTATTATGCCATTTTCTTAATGTGTTTCCTTCTATTTGTTTGTTTTATTCCATTCTGATGTTTTACTTTCTGTTTTATTAATGAAGGACTCTTAAACGAAACTCCACACTAGCTCAGAACTGAGAAAAAATAGACGGTTATTTATTCAGGGATAGACTCACAAATCAGAATCCTCTGCTGGAACGGAGAACAGAAACCAAATCTAGCAGCCTGAAAAAAAAGGCCACATGCATGCTCTACATTGGCATAGAGTATAAGAGACCATGCCCCAGTGGGCGGGTCACTACTGGCTGTAGTATTTCCTACAGCATTTTATCTTATTATATCTTATTATTATTCCTTAGAAATCTGTTTTGGAATGACAGTCAAACAGGGAATGAAAGAGGGAATGTGTGTGTATGGGGTGGGAGACAGAAAGATTGCAGGGAGAAGAAAGTTTAAAGGATATATTATGTGACAAATGATCTATTTCTAAAGGGGGGAGGCAAAAGAAAAAAAAACAGACTGAGGCTAAAATTAACAGTGCTGTTACAATTCACTGACAATCTTATGTCCAAATGGAAATCTTTCCAATCTACTAAAATTAGCTTTCGCTTTGCATTTATTTAAATGACTGTCATCACTGTGCTGGTTGGGAATACCTGTCTGGTAATACAATTCTTATGGATGCTTAATATTACAAAATTGTTTTATGTAAAATCTGATTTTGCAACCTGTGCAATGATAAACTCATAAAACAAGTGTGGAAGCCTTATTTCCCTTTCTAAAGGGTTTAATAGAGCAAGTATTATATAGCATAATAGAGGAGAATACTGGGAGCTAAAACGTCAAGCAAAGAAAAGAAAAGGGGAAAAAGAGAGTGTGGGTGAAAGGAAAGAAAAAGGATGTGTTAGACCAGCATTGACTATGTACATAGATGCCTTATGACTCTCCAATAGTTTGTAAGTTAATTAAAGTACTTTAAAAACAAAATGGATTGAATATGAAGACTGGACCATGAGACTGGGTTTCAACCTCTATATCCTTGTGCAACTGTACACAATCCTGTAAACACACATAGGCACAAAAAATTACACACATTATAATACATCTTATTTTAATTTTTAATGTAAGTAGAACTTTGGAGTGTTCTGCAAGCAGCCTTTCAGTTCATTCAGACTCAACAAGACTCATTTCCAATAATTCAGACAATAATCAAAGTTCAAAAAATTAATGGCATGAAATTTTCACATAAACTCAATTTAATTACCAGATGCAGCCTTTTCCACTGGTAAGCAGAAACTTCCATGAACAGATATAACTTCAAGTGCTTGAAAGAATCTTCACAAAATGAGGGACACTTGAAAAACATTGGTATGACAAAATACTAGGATTTGTCAACCCCTAGGGATACCACCGTTTAATTTCTTGGATTGTTGTGCTGAAAGGAGAAAATGTACAGAATACTGAATTAGAGGTGGTTAGGGATGTATACGTGACTATTGTTCATTCTAAAAATAAACATCAGAAGACATTAATTAATTATGAAAGAATAAAATGTTAGATTTAAATCTATATCAGCTCAGCTTCTTCTCGCACACCAAAAATCTTGGATATAATTTGCATTAGAGGATCTTGAAAGACAAAAATATTTATTTAGCTATTTGCTCCCAAATGGTGAGTGCTTGCTCTCCGTAAAGGAAATATTGATATCTAGGGATGCTTGTGTCTTCCCATCACAAGCTCACTTAACTGATTGGTCAAAACTGTTCACATTTCTATGGGTTTCATGGACCGGTTAATTCTAATTCACAATCACTGCTAAGAACCCTGATGTAGAATAAAAACCAAGTGATATACAAAGCAAGTCATTCTCATGTCTATAGCTTTTTTAAATGTTGATTTCTCAAGTTTATAAAATTAATATGCTTTCATATTGAATGAAAGAGTTACTCAAAAAGCATAGTCTTTGAAATTTCAACACTTTCAATGATACATTCATTATGAAAATTATTTCATTTTGTATTAGTAAAAAAAGAAAAATTAAGAATTTCCAATATGATTACTTTAATTACACCTGATAGTTCATCTTTAATTGCTGTGGAATATTACTTTAACATGTGTTACATTTGTTTATGATGTGAAACATTTGTTTTAATGATGCTAATATGTGTGGCATTGCTTTATGTTGCATTTTTTTGACTCTGTGAAGCTGTGTTAATTTGCCTGATTGGTCTAATAAAGAGCTGAAGTTAACAATAGCTGGGCAGGAGAAAGGAGGTGCTGACATCCAGAGAGAATAAATAGAAGGAGAAAAGGAGGAATGGGGGAAGCAAAAGAGTGAGGAACAAGAACAAGGTGAGGAGGACACGCAAGCAAAGAAGGGACCAACACCCAGCAGCCAGACACAGAATAAGTAGGAAAGAAAAGATACACAGAAATAGAGAAAGGTAAAAGCACAGAGGCAAAAGGTGAATGGAAAATTGAAGTGAAAAGAAGCTGGCAAGAAATAAGTCAGTCATGGTGACGGCGGCTTCCCCGGGGGTCTCCGCACCGCAGCGGCCTCCGGCAGGCTGAACCTCACTCTGAGGTTTACAAATCTGATCAGGAGGCAAAACCTTCAACTGAGGACTTAGGGGATAAGAAGGAAGGAGAATACATTAAGCTCAAAGTTATTGGACAGGATAGCAGTGAGATACATTTCAAAGTGAAAATGACAACACATCTCAAGAAACTCAAGGAGTCGTACTGTCAAAGACAGGGAGTTCCAATGAATTCACTCAGGTTTCTATTTGAAGGTCAGAGAATTGCTGATAACCATACTCCAAAAGAATTGGGAATGGAGGAAGAAGATGTGATTGAAGTTTATCAGGAACAAACGGGGGGTCATTCAAGGGTTTAGATAATTCTTTTTATTTTTTTTCCTTTCCCCTTAATCCTTTTTATTTTTAAAAATAGTTCTTTTGTAATGTGGTGTTCAGAATGAAAATTGAATACTGGCACTCCATCTCCTTTAGAACATCTGGTAATTTGAATTCTAGTGTTCAATATTCATTATTGGTTGTTTTTGTTGTGCTGATTTTTGGTGATCAGACCTCAGCTCCCTTAATATTGCCCTTCATATTTTAAACAATTTCATATGTGCACAGAGAGGCCACCCTTTTCAGGACTGTGCATTTTCAAGTTTGTGATGATAAAAAGATGGACCAGTGGGAGCTTTCCTATGACCTTCCAGTTGGCCCTGAAGTTCCAGCATGCAGTTGCTTCACGCCTGGACCGTGGTTTTCAGTGGGAGATGGAAGGTCTTCAGAGACCTGAACTGTGGGAAAATGACCTTTCCTCAGCTTGAAGCTACTTTTAAAATCTGAGGGTCTGGACCAAAAGAAGAGCATCACGTTTGTAGTCAAGATGACAGATACAGTGAGAGTGACAGCTAACTCCAGGATGGCTTCACCGGAGAGAAGAGTAAGGCAGGCTGTCTGAAGATCCCAGGAAAGCTGTAATTTCCATCAGCAGTTAGTAGGAAAGTTACTCTTGCAGAAGTGTACGCAACAGACACTGCTCCTTTTGATTCTGTTTGTAGTTTTTGGCCTGGGACATGGGTTTTCAAGGGACATTGTCTGTACCAGCTTCATTAAAATAAACAATATTTGTAAAAACCGTAAAAAAAAAAAAAAAAAAAAAAAAAGAAACAAGTCAGTCTGTGGCCAGGCATTTATACATAAGAATAAAACTCTATGTCAGTTTAGTGGGAGCTAGGAGGTGGGATCCCAAAAAGAGCAAAGAGTAAAGACAACAAAGCATATTTAAGATTTAAAAATCTTAAACTTTTAAGTTAATTAAGCTTTTACTGATTAGAAATAAAATTAGCAGACACAGAAAAAAATATTGAAGATCTAAGAACACCAGCTATTCAAATGGGATTAAATTTTATGTACAATTGTTTGCTAAATGCTTATTTTCTTTCCGTGTTGGTAAGAAGTTTGAATGAGTATATAGAATGCAGTGCAAAACCAAGCACTCCCTGCACAATTTTTTATCATAGGGCACTGACAAGAAAAATTAGACTTACTTACTTGTTTTGAACAAAAGGACAAAGTGAACATTTCTAGCACATCATGTGTCTCTTGCTCCATTTTCATTCTGTTTACCTTTCCTTTCGAAAAACTGTAGTGTTTTTAGATGAAGACTGAATGCTTGTTATTTGAATGTATTTAGCTTGTGGTCTCATCCTGGTGCATTTTACATTGACGTATTTTAACAATTAAAGTTTCAATGGGTGATTTCTTAAATTTATGAACTGCATTATCATTTTATGTATATTTTAATTTACAACCTGAATTAGTAGCTTATATTATTGTCATTAAGAAAAATAGAAAAAAATACCAGCAATTATAAGCAGTATGAGTTGATGTAAGCATTTCTGTTAGCCCTGAAGCAGTTCTGATAGTTTTATTGTCTTAATCAACTTAGTCAACTCTCTTTATTGCTCTTTGGAGGTGGTAGTTTTGAACACATGCTGGGCATTAGTTCACTGGTGCCAAATTAAAAATGATAATTCTCAAGCGTGAAATAAGTGCATGGACTAATGACCAAATAACTGTATAATGTGAGCCACTGTTACAGCAGGTGGCCAAACAATTAGACAGCATAACATAATATATCCCTAAAGTAAAGAGAAAATAAAGATATTCATATACATCCAAAGCAAAGACATTAGGCACAAAATAAAAATCACATGTAATAAATATGTGCTAAGATTTAATATGGTGTCTTAAAGGTAAAAATAAGACCTTTTATAGATACTTAATTTTATAGTTATCCAGAGGTATCAATATTTTGTGTACATATGGTAAAATATAAATATTATTAATAAACAACTAATATAGATTTTCTCACCTTGAGAAGCTGACAGTCATTTTCTTATGAATGTTAATGTTTAGCAAATGTACCCTTGAGAATAAAAGCCCCCAAAATAAAGAATAATTTTAAAATATAAATGTATATAGTGAGTTACATAGGAGGTAAGCAAAGCATAAATTGTGTCTCATATATAAACCTTGACTTTTAAATTTTCTTGACAATTTAAAATAGTCTCGTTTATAATTTTTTTATAATACAGATAAGTTATTAATGAAATAAGGTATATTTGATAAAGGGAAGTAACTTTACTGGCAATCCTTTATATTGCTCTAGATAAAAAATGTGAAGATAATGCATGCCTTTTAAACTACCATACTAGAGGTGTATAACTTCATAAGAAATGGCAAAGGAATAAAACAAAAAAAAATAATTCTAGTGTATAAGTGAGCAGTGAGTGGGTGAGCATTACTTGAAAAATTGGTTCTGAGAATTAGAAATAGTGTGATTTACAATCTTGCAGAAGACAGAGAAACTCCACTGGGATGAATTTAGATCTATGTCTTCCCTGAATCCTAGATTTCATATTATGTGCAGACAAATTGGGGAGAGTAGTCACTAAGGATCTTTCTCAGTTTTGTAAAATACTATATACATTTGCCAGTTGCAATTTGTCATGCCCTTTGTGCAGGCAATGGTGCTTGGTGTGGGATGTCCTTTTGTATCTGTGTTGCTTTTATTGGTTAATGAATAAAGAAGTTTTCTTGGCCTTTGATAGGGCAAAGGAGTAGAGCTAGGTGAGGAAAACTAAACTGAATGCTGGGAGAAAGAAGGCGGAGTTGAGGAGAAACCATGTAGCCATGCCAGAGACAGACAGCAGACAGAACCTTGCAGGTAAGCCACAGCCATGTGGCAATACATAGATTAATAGAAATGGGTTAAGTTAGATGCAAGAGCTAGCCAAGAAGAAGCTAGAGTGAAGAGACAAAGCAGTGATTTAATGAATACAGTTTCTGTATGATTATTTCAGATCTGAATAGCTAGAAATGAACTAGAGGCCTCCTACCACAGGTGCTAGTCAGTTTTAACAGTCATACCATTGCAATTTCAAATCGACTTGTGTATGGACTTGGTCTCAGTCCATCTCTGGGGATTAAGGTTGAAATTGCTACTTTTGTTTTACCAAATGAATATGTCATCAAAATGGCTTCTAAATTTTTATCTAAAAACAAATTCTCCCCCTGCCACAATCTTGTCCAAAAATGTCTTCTCTTCATAAAATGCTGGTAACTGCAGAGTTGTAACAGTTATAGTACTGAGAAAGAAGTAATGGTTGAGTGCCCACCCTTATAGTGTGCATCCACATTACTCTTTTTAAGGCTCAGCATACAAGGAAGAGAGGGTAAACTTCAAGAAGAAGGACAAATAATGCAGAGATGTGTCCCAATGAGATGGCTTCTTGACATAACACAGTGTACTCATCAGCTCACTTCATTGTGGTTATTTTAACAAGATCTTACCTCAGACTTGGACAGAGAAGGTGGTTTTTGCATTGGATTTAAGTCAGCATAGACGCTCATTACTGATTCAATGTTGAAAATTAGTTACTGACTGCTTAGTCCTAAATGGGACAATTTTGTCACCCCTTTGCATGTACCCCGTACCCCATGCTCCTTCTACGAATCATGTGAAGAGAGAAGATAGAAAGAAGGCAAGAGCCATAGGATTGGCAAGAGGACTGTGAAAAACTGCCTCCTGTACGTGCCACTGCCACTGAACTCATTAACTCCCAGTTGTAACACCCCATTTTGGTGTTACACCCTCGGTACAGTTCGTGCGCAGCTGTACCGAATGCGAGTCCGGGCAAGGACCTGGAGATTGAACAAAAGAGACAGCGAGACCATGGGTCATTTGAAAGGAGATCAGCCTAATGCCGTTTATTCAGACTTGGGGAAGCCTATTTCTACCTAACTGCAGCACAAAGATCTCTCCTCCCAGGAAGGTGGGAAATTACCATATTAACAATGGGTAAGATACCTGCAGCTAGTCACCAGGCGGGGCAGGGATAGCAAGGATACACACAGGAAGCTTAGCTAACTGATTATAAACTGTCCCTGACAATGCACCCCAGGAATAAGGGAGACCAGGGCCCTTACACCCAGTCACTGTGAGGACTTGCACAAGTTCTGCACAAGATAATTAGTCAAAATCCCAACATAGGTGCAGTAGGAATTTAAAGAACTTCACTCCTACCTGAGGAACTAATGGAAATTGTTAGCTATTAGGGGGAAGAGAATTGTTATTTGACTAGTTGGGTTCTCTTAGATTATCCACATGCCATAAGATGACCTCATGCCTATGAATATATGGGCATTTGTCAATAGACTTTGTAGGTTATTTAAAAATCACAGCCAAGAAGAGGACATGAAGCTGGGAGGTGGAATGTTTAGCGGGGTCAGAGGTTGATTGGAGGGCAGAAAAAGTGATATGTATGGTAATTTTTCACTACATAATCATTAAATTCTGAAATAAAATAATAAAAACATTAGAAAAGCCTTTGAAATACTTCCATAAAGTATAATTTAGACATTTAAATGAACTTTAATTGCTAAACTGATGATAGTAGAAAATTTAGCCAAAGAGAAGCCAATTAGAAAAAAAATATCACTCCACCCACTTTATCATTAAAAATTAACATGTATTGTGTTACTTTTATAAATAATTTTATTTTCTTTGATTTGGAACTGGGACGATGAAGATGCAAACCCAGACATGTTCAGTTTTGTGTTCTCCTGTATAGCTGTTATCTGGCTTAGGTACATTGTAATCCTCTACTTCCATGAGAATGGGAAAGAGAAGGAGCATGTGCTCTGGTGTGTTTTCTCAGAAAGACAGTGACTAGAAGACGGACATTTATGCAGGTCTTTCACTGGTCAGGTTTTAACCGACATCAGAAAGAGATGCTTTTAAGAAGAAAATGTTTAGTTTTGTCTTGTTCTTTGTGCTCAATGTTTATAAGTGCTTAGCACAAGGTTGGATGGATATCCTGTTAGATCTGAGGTGAGACAGGTTATATTGAGGTCAAGAAAGAATATCAGATGACCCTGGTAACTTCCAATAACTTAGAAAATGTGAGATATGGGAAGAAGCCAGAAAAGCCAGGAAATATCCTTAAAAGCAGGGTCATAAAGTCACTGTATAAGAGGAGAACATACTTTTACAAATTTTGATGATCTTTTAGCTAGGCTCACAACTGTCATTGATAAGTGTGGATATGATGTACATCCATTTTCACTGAATTTATGAAAATCTTTCATTTCTTTATGTATTTCTATCTTGACTCTAGTTATTTAGTAGATAGGTGTCATTTTCTATGAGTATGTAATTTTTCTATTGTTTCTGTTTTTTTGTTTTTTTTTTTTTGTTTTTTTGAGACAGGGTTTCTCTGTGGCTTTGGAGCCTGTCCTGGAACTAGCTCTGTAGACCAGGCTGGTCTCGAACTCACAGAGATCCGCCTGCCTCTGCCTCCCGAGTGCTGGGATTAAAGGCGTGCGTCACCACCGCCCGGCTATTGTTTCTGTTTTTAACATCTAATGTTAATCCATGGTGGTCTGATAATTTTGCAGGGAGTTATTTCAGTCTTCTTGTATCTTTCGAGACTTGCTTTGTGTAAAGTTCTGTGGTCAATTCTGGAAACAGTTCTTTGAACTACTGAGAATAAGCTATGTTTTTGTGTGTGTGTGTGTGTGTGTGTGTGTTTGGGTGAAATGTTCTGGAGCATTCTGTTAGGTCCATTTGGATCACAGTGTCCAGTATTACTCTGTTTACTTTTTGTCTGGATCACTTGTCCATTTGTGAGAGTGGGATCTTCATGTATCTCATTATCAGTGTATGAGGATCAATATTTTATTTAAGATGTAGAAGTGTTTTTTTTTTATTTGGTGTCCTTATATTTGGGACATAGATGTTAAGAATTAAAACGCCACTTTTGTTGAATTTTTCCTTTAGTAAATATCAAGTGTTCTTTCTTATCTATTTTGATTAGTTTTGGCTTGCAGTCTATTTTATTAGTTATTAAAATGTCTACACCAGTTTGGTTCTTAGATCCATTTGCTTGAAATATTTTTCCAACCTCCTACCCTGAGTCAAAGTCTATCCTTGATGTTGAGATATGTTTCTTGGATACAGAAGAAGGATAGATCTAGGTACTTATTTCTGGGTTTTTCTTTGATGGGTGAATGTTTTGTGTCTTGATTTCTGTTTTCTGTAGGTGGAATTTTCTATGTGTTCCAGCAGCAACTCTCTAATAACTACAAAGAAACTTATTATTAATTATAAATGCTCAACGGACTTGATAGTAGCTAACTCTTAAATTGTTTAGTAAACCGTATTTCTTAGCTAAGCCTGTCACATGGCAGTGTGACAGTACCCTCTTTCATCACAGCACATACATCTTGCTTTTGTCATTGTCTGATCACGATGCCAGATACTCTATGGTTCTTTGTGCTAGCATCCACTATATCCACCTGTCCTACCTATATAGGACAACTGTCTCTGTGAATAAACCAATCAGAAAGTGCCTTGGCAAAGGAAATTCTTCTTAGTATACAAAAAGCTTATTCTGTAACAGTTTCCTCTCTGGATTTTCACAGGGTATGATTGCCTGTTGGCCTGTCCTGCTCAATTGGTGCTTTCCTCAGGAATGCCTGCCAGTGTTAGAGACTGCAATGAGGCAATAAATGATAGTAGGGAGTGGAGGAGGGGATGGTCTCTGGATAAAAGGAGATGTTGGAAAGGGGAAGGGGCAGCTATTGGTGATCTACTGTAGGGCTAGGGTTGGTATATTGGGCCTAGGCAAACAGAGAGAGGGAGAGGGAGGGAGAGGAAGAGGGGGAGAGAGAGAGAGAGAGAGAGAGAGAGAGAGAGAGAGAGAGAGAGAGAGAGAGAGATGAGAAAGTCTACTGACAGCCTGTTTAGTTTTCTTGCAGTCTAGCAGGCCTGGCCTGTGGTTAGTAGGGGGTACGTGCTTGCTGCTTTGGGGGCTGTGATATAGTGAAGGCTGAGGGAAAGGGAGGTTAGGAGGGGATATTTGTGGAGTCCACAGGAGATGAGGGCGGGGGGGGGGGCAAAGGGACACTGCAGCTGGTGTTCTGCTGCAGTGCTAGGAAAGAGACTGAGGTATTGGTACTGGCGAAACAGATAAAAGTTGAGAAGGTCTTCTTGCCACCTAGCTAGTTTACTGGCAGGCATGGCCTGTGCTCTAAACACATTGTTTCCTCATTTCTCACCTGTCCCCAATTCTCATCTGTCTTTTGGCAGCATGGGCTAGGGAAAGATGCTCACACCATGAACACTAGGGCCAATTTGGAGAGCTAGCCCTACAGTCATAAGAGTGGGAGAGTTTTTCCTGCCCCTACTAAAGGTAATACTCAGGGGAACAGACCCTGAAGCCTGCCAGTGCAGTATAAATAGAGTCAAACCTATTAGTTCAGGTATGGATGAGCAAGGCCCAAAATTGATACCACGAAGAGCTGTCCCCATTACCATTCTGTCTTGTGCTGCCATGGGCATGCAAGAATTGTCAATTTTCAAACTGCCTTCCAAAGTGATATGAAGCATAAATTTTAACAATAAATATGTATGTATAAATAATAATTATATGATGGGCCAGGCAGTATAGTGGTACTTGTCTTTAACCCCTGCTCTCAGGAGGCAGAAGCAGGCAGATCTCTGTGAATCTGAGGCCAGCATGGTCTAAAAAAGCTAATTCCTGGACAGCCACCAAAGCTACACAGAGAAACCCTGTTTTAAAAAAATAATGATTACATGAAGAAATTTCACTGAAATGTTTGTTAACTTATCTGCCCCCCGCCAAAAAAAAATAAATAAATAAATAACAGGCATCCCAGGATATCAACTAAACACAGCATTTTTTTGTTACTATAAGATCAGAGCACATACCATCACATCAAAACTGAACTAAGTGACCCAGTAGCAACAGAAAGGTACCAACAGGAAAAAGAGTCAGAAACCAAACTTTTTCCCACTGCTAGTAATCATACTCCAAGGTACTTAGCAATAACATTTATATAGATGTCCTAAGTCAGACCCCTAAAGTGTCCCTGATCTTTGTGAACCCCAGGGAATCCTAGTCAAATGATGCTTTGGGTTGTATTATTCCAGTGTCCTTGAGCCCACTGGTTCCTCCAATCCTTCCTCATCTTCTATTCAGGATTTGATGAGTTTTGCCTATTGTTTGGCTATGGAACTCTGCATCTACTCCCATTAGTTGCAGAATGAAGTCCCCCTGTTCCCTTTGATGTTAACTCTTCTAGCCTCTGGTCCAAGAGCATTCTGAAGGTCGAAACAAGCTCACTCAGGATATTTTTTTTTCAAGTTCCATCCTTTTGTCTTCAAATTTCCTGATGTCATTGATTTTAACAGCTGAGTAATATTTCATTGTGTAAAGGTACCATATTATCTTTATCTGTTTTTCAGTTGAGGGACATCTAGGTTGTTTTCAGTTTCTGACTATTATGATAAAGCTGCCATATATAACTTTTGTCATATACAAGTCTAAAGCTTTTCTTTCCATAGATAACTTTGATGTGGAACTTTGGTATTGGAAGAAAAAAGAGGTTAGGCAATACATAATGCATGTTTTGTGTCAGGCACCCATGGACTTGACTTCACCAAGGACTTAGCTGACACATAAGTGTGAATTATCTAAACTTAAAACCAGAGTCTGGGTGAATCAGACACCAGACACAGGTAGTAAATAATTCATTCTGAATCTCACTTTATTTAATATTAAAACTTCTTTGAGTACTTAATTATATATATATATATATATATATATATATATATATATATATATATAATTTATCACATGTATGTTGACTAAGATTAGCCAGTTTAGTTTCTGAAGGCTAACTGAGAACACTAGCACCGTATATTTCTATAGACTCATAAGAAAGCTTTTTGGGAGATAAAACATGAAATTAAGTGGGGATCCAAGTCCCAGTGAATACATCTATAAAATAATCCTGTACTTATTACATAAGGAACATTTGAAAGAGGGGACGGAATGTTGTTTAGAGCTGGGAGATCAGGAAGTTTGCTATGAGATTGTGTCTTCTTCTAATATTAGAAGCTACACCCCAAAACTTATATGCACCCTGACATTAAATGTGCCAAAGTGATAGGAATAGGCCATCGGGCCTCAACCCTACACAAAGAACTATAGGCAACTAAGGTAAGTTGAAAGCTGGAGAGGTGTTCTATCCCAAGGAAAAAGTAGACCAAATTGTTGTCTGATGCAAATGGCCATTTCTGAGAATATAGTACTGCTAATATAATATGGATTGACTGTGTTGTAATATTTATATTCCCTAATTTATATATACAAATATCCATTGGTCTTTCCTTGGTATCTGTGTGTAAACATGATAGAAGGGAGTTAGCTACAAAGATGGCTTCCTCTTTTCAGAAGACCAAGATCCCATAGTTTATTCCCTTTAATACCTCTCTTGATTTTAAATATCATCCAAAATCCCTATCTCCAAAAGCACTCAGAAGGGAGTAGAACTTCAGTGTACCAATTAAAAGGGCCAGATAATATTTACAACATAACAAAGACTATGTAGACTGTTATTACATTCTTATCATCTCTGAAAAGACTTCCTAGAGCCAAGAGATTTCCTAGAAGGCATTTGCATTACTTCAAAATAAATAATTTTAGATTTTACCTTGTCATAAACAGAACTTAAACAAGACAACAGTTGTTATTTTTAGATAAATTTGACCTCTTTGTGCGAATTGAATTGGCACTCAATGATCCCTCATATAAAGTAACAGCTAATAAGAGGAAAATGAAGTGATTAAGGGATACTTCAGAAACAGGACAAGGACCAAATTATGTTGAAGTCAAGATCTAAAGTATGAATAACAAATATAATTGAACAGAGTTTCCACAGAATGGGGAAGGAAAAGGTTTCTAACCTAATTAGAAATACCAAAATAAAGATTCTTCAAAATGAAAAAAAAAATGTAAATATTTCCTTATCTTCATTTCTCTACTGAATTTACTCATTGACTATAGTTTTGGTCAGTTTGTAGATTTATAATTGTTTTATGGTTTGATTCTTGAAGGTCAGTTATGTTTTTTGATTGAAGATAATGCATACCATTAAAATACAACCCCTGATAAGCAGCACTGTTGAAATTTCAGCTTTCAAGTCATTTTGAATGAAGCTGTGCAACTGTTCAAACTGCTTTCTCATACTACTCGTAGTTTTACTATGTGATTACAAAATTGAGCTATTATTTCATTGGCCTCTATATGTTGTGCAAGCAAGAAGAGTGCAGTAAATAATGAAAGTATTATAAAACACAGAAGCTAGATTTACTCTTAATTCATGTATGTGTGTGTATGCTGTTTGTATATACTTGTAGCAGTATATGCACACATCATTAATTTTATGTGTGTGCAAGGGGTGGTAGAAGCCAAAGGCTGATACCATGTGCATTTCTGAGTAGTTGTCCATCTTATTTTTGGGGCAGAGTGTCCTTCATTGGTCATTAGCTCATTAGTTAAACTGGGTGTCTGTCATCTATCACCTTAATCTCACCCTGCATTGCCTATATTAGGAGACACAACACTGTACCTCTTTTGTCTTGTATAAACACAATTGCAAACTATTAGGGTCACAACTTACATAGGAAGACCTTTACAAACTAAAAAAATCTATTCAGGCCTTATGTTTGTGCTCATTCAAATAATAATTTCTAATTGATACCATATACTTGCCCATTTCTATGTTCTCCTTCAAAGGGCATCCATTTGAAGATATGCTTGAAGACATCTTCACCTAAAGCTTATCAGGACTTTTAACTCACTTTGAAAATAAAACATAGCATAATACATCATGGTAAAAACTTGACAAATTTATATATACATACATTTATATTCATACACATATAGATTAATGTACATAAGGTTTTACAAATTGATATATATTATTTACAAAGTTTCAATCTTATTTAGGATAAGATTAGTAAATTAATTAATATATCAAAAAAATTGAGCCAAGGAAATATTGGAATAATTATCAAAAACATGTTATGAATAAAATAAAATGTTTAAAATAGGTTTTAAATTCAATGACATTCAATTTGAAATACATGCTTACACTAATGAACTAAAAATATCTTTTTCTCTTTTTGTTTTTATTGAAAATGGATTTTTTTCTCATACATAATATCCTGATTGTAGTTTCTCTTCCCTCTACTCCTACAAGTTCCTATCATCCCTCCTCTGTGTTTCTCATTAGAAAAGAATATGTTTCTAAAGAAAACTAAATATGAGAAAAAATATAATAAAATGAAGCAAAACCTTTCATGTTGAAGTTGGATATGACAAAACAACCGGGAGTAAAAGAATCACAAGAGCAGGTTCAAGAGTCAGAGACAGACTTGTCCTAACAGTCAGCATTTGCCACAAAAATACAAAGTTAAAAGCTATAATATACATGCAAAAGACCTGGTGTAGACCCATGTAGGCAGGTCCTGTGCTTTCTGCTTCAGTTTCTGTGAGATCAAAGGTAGCTTACTTACTTAATTTGGAGGGCTTTGTTTTCCTGGTGTCCTATATCCCCTCTATCTCTTATATTCTTTCTGTTCTCTCTTTCTTTTTTTTTTTCTGAACATCTAGTGTCTGATCTTTATTAACAAAACCTGATATGGCATCTGAGGAAGGGATTTGATGAAGACCTCCCATTTACTCCCTGTCCCTTAATATCTGCATCTGCTCCCTGCACCTGCAGAAAAAGGTAGTGTATCTTATGATGATTGAATAAGGCACTGATCTATGAGTATAGCAGAATATCATTACAAGTCATTTTATTGATTCTTTTTTTCCTTTCCTTTTGCTTTTATAGACTATTAATGTTTAGTTTTTTTCTTAGGTCTCTGAGGTATGTAGTCTCTTGTTCTTGGTTACCCAAGCTGGATGGGGGACGGGTTTCTTCCCATAGCATGGACCCTAAATCAAACCAGACATTGGTTGGTGATTTCCACAGGTTTTGTGTCACCATTGCCCTAGTACATTTTGCATGCTAGACAGATTATAAGTAAAAGTTTTGTGACAGAGTTGGCTTCTATATTTCTTTTTTGTAGTCTGTGGCATACTTTCCAGCAACAATGGTACTAGAATGTAGGGATTGAAGGCTTCATGTAAGTACCAGCTCTACTTCTCCAAGTTCAATGAGTTGTGTGGATATTGTCCTCCATAAGACTGAGGACCTCTCTGACCATTGACCTATTATTATCAATTCTAATATATATGATATATTTTCTTCTAGTGAGTAGTCATCAGATTAAATTAGGAAGTGATTAGTTACCCATTACAACATTTAAGACATTATTGCATCAGTGGTCATATCTGCCAGGTAATTCAGTATTGCAACACTCAGTATCTACAATTGGGTATAATCCTTGCTGGCTTTTCTCACTGACCAGCCCTTATAACATTATGGACTTAAGCAACAGGAAAGGAGCTTCTAGGTAGTTCCAGGTTGCTTTCTCTTTATTTTGCATCCAGAATATGTAGTATCTTTAGCAAATTCATCTTCATTTTTTCCCTTTATTGAAAATATTTTTCTTGCTTGCATAATAAATATCGATTACATTTGCCCTTCCTTCTATTCATCCTAGTTTCAATCCACCTACCATCCTACCATTCTTTCTGTCTCTAATTAGAAAACAAATGCACTTGTAATGGACAATAAAAAATATATTAAGGTCAAAAGAGTAAGACAGAAACAGTCCAAAGGCAATAACTCAAGAAAAGGCACAGGAAACAGGTATAAACTTAGAGATCCTTTTGTTAATACACTTAGGAATCTGACAAAAGTCCTCAAATGAAAACCATAATACACACAAACGAATCTGTGTGCTTCCCACTTTCTCTTCTATCAGGTTCAGTGTGTTCAGACTGATAATGAGGTCTTTAATTCATTTAGACTTGATTTTTGTGCATGGTGATAGATATGGAGATATGGATCTATTTTCATTCTTCTACAGATTGACATCCAGTTTTGCCAGCACAATTTGTTAAAGATGCTCTCTTTTTTCCATTGTATACTTTTAGCTCCTTTATCGAAAATCAGGTGTTCATAGGTTTGTGGGTTAAAGTCAGGGTCTTCTATTCGATTCCATTGGTCGACTACTAGCCACAAATAAAGGACAGTGAGCCTATAATTCGTGATCCTAGAGAAGCTAAATGAAAAGGTGAACCCAAAGAAAAACATATAGGCATCCTCCTGAATATTATGCTTCATCAGGTGATGAAAGGAGACTGAGACAGAGACCCACATTGGAGCACCAGACTGAACTCTCAAGGTCCAAATCAGGAGCAGATGGAGAGAGAGCATGAGCAAGGAACTCAGGAACGCGAGGAGTGCACCCACACACTGAGACAATGGGGATGTTCTATCGGGAACTCACCAAGGCCAGCTGGCCTGAGTCTGAAAAAGCATGGGATAAAACCGGACTTGCTGAATATAGTGAACAATGAGGACTACTGAGAGCTCAAGAACAATGGCAACGGGTTTTTGATCCTACTGCACGTACTGGCTTTGTGGGAGCCTAGGCAGTTTGGATGCTCACCTAACTAGACCTGGATGGAGGTGGGTGGTCCTTGGACTTCCCACAGGGCAGGGAACCCTGATTGCTCTTTGGGCTGACGAGGGAGGGGGACTTAACTAGGGGAGGGGGAGGGAAGGGGGGGGGCGGCGGTGGGGAGGAGGCAGAAATCTTTAATAAATAATTAATAAAAAACAAAAACAAAAGGATCTGTGTGGAAAAATAGATTCTATTCATTTACCTGAAATTTTCATGAATTCATTTTAATGCTAAAATTATATTTCATTGTGTGTGAATATATCATGTTTTCTTTATTCATTTGTTGAGGGATATCTAGGTTGATTGCATTTTCAGGCTATAATGAATAGAGCAGCAATGTATATGTTTGAGCAAGTATCACTGTGGTGGGATGAAGCATCATTCTGGTGTATGAAGACAGTGGGTATTGTTTGAGGTACACTGATTCTTATCTTCTTGAAGAAGCACCACACTGACTACCAAAGTGACTGCAAAAATTCAACAAATTAATCTTAAAATCTAGTTATTGGGAACATGCAGAAATAATGATAGTTGCTTTTTTGCTCAAGGAGTTTCTGAGTGCTGAAAAACAAATTATTGGGAGAATCCTGTTGCTGACATAGGGGTTGGCCTTGAAAATCTCTAACTTCAAAAAGCAATGCTCACCATTCACACACAGTATTTCAGTAATGTTCCTTTAAATTTACTTAAATCCATTATTTTTGTGTTATTTTGTTCTCATGTGTATCATGTGTGTCAATCTAAACATGTATATGTGAGACTGAAGAACACCTGAAAATCAAATCATTTATTATACTACTTAAAATGAACTCAAGTTCACATTTTTCAAATTTTCAGACCCTTATACCATTGTGACTTAAGAGTTATTAATACTCTTAAACCATATATACACACACACACATACATATATACATGCATATGTATATATATGCATGCATGTATATATGTGTTTTTTTTTGAGAAGGGTTTCTCCTTACAATAGCCTTGGTTGTCCTAGAACTTGCTTTGTAGACCAGGCTAGCCTCAAACTCATATAGATTCACCTGCCTCTGTATCCAGCTGGATAGACAATTTTTATCCTTCAATTTTTTTTATCCTTATGTGGCTTATTTTTCTTAATCTATCACATTTTTAACAAGTTTAATATGTATTTTATTATTTTTACCCCTTTAATCTATGACTATCTATATTATTTTATATTACTTTTAATGGCTCTTTATTCTTTTTCTCTCTCTCCCATGCCTAATTACATTTATTTAACACAGTGACCCATTGAGAGGTCTTTTCAATCTTGTTTTGTCTTTATTGTGTATCTATAATTTTTTTTCTGACCAGGAGTATTTTTTTTTAAATGCTAAGCTGTCCTGACTAGGACTAACTCTGCCTTCCTGCCTATTTGCTCTGACCAGTCCAACATGGTAAAGGCATGTTCACTGCCTGCCTCTGCATGCCATACACACTCCCCCAGTTCTTGGTAAGCAGCAAATGTATGTGGTCATTAAGCAATTTGTAACATGCTGTCAAGAGACCCCATTTAAGTGCAGGACTCCCTAAAAAAGCCAATGTTCTTTCTGACAACATAAACCAGGAAGCTGAATCAGAAAACCTCTTAAAGGAGTTGTGCTTTGCCTGCTGATAGCAAACAGAACCTACTTAAAAACCTGCAACTACCAACAAGCTCCAATTGACTTCTGTTTCTGTGGGTCTAGAAGTTCTTCTTTCTTTTTTTAAGCTTTTTAGGTCTTATGTGGATCTATGCCCCAAAATAGTGGATGCCATTCTGTTTGTCTTGTTCTCAACTTCTGTGGAAACAAAGTCTGAACCTATTTTCACAAGTAATATATCATTAGACTTAAATTTTGAAGTAAAGTTACTTTATAATACAAATTTTGGTTTAGGTCAGCAGTCTGTACAATGCAATGTCTCTCTGTACTTAGTTCATTAACAGTCAAAATATTCAAAGAAAATACAATAATATACATAATCTAGACATTCTGCATATATTCCATCTTTACAAGGTTCATTTTTTATTCTATATTAATTGCAATACTGTTTGGCCAATGGCTCTAGCATATTTTTGGCTAACTCTTTTATCTTAAATTAACCCATTTCTATTAATTTGTGCATCACCATGAAGTTATGGTCTACCAGTAAGATTCCAGCAAATGTCTTTCCCCTTCGGCATCTACATGGTGTCTCTTTGTCTTCACCTGTTCTCTCTATATATCTCTGTTCAGATTTCCCACCTGGCTCTACTCTGCTACGCTATTGGCCAAAACAGTTCTATTCATTATTCAATGAAAGCATAAATATACAGAAAGACTTCCTACATCATTCCACCTTGGAAACATACATTCAAATATAGGAGCTTATGGGGCACATGGGCATTCAAATCATCACAGTGCATACTTCCATTCACTACAAATCAGTCTTTGATGACTTCTACTTCTCTTTGGAACAGAGGGAATTTTTAAAACATATAAAAGCATTTATAGCCCTAAAATCTCTGAAGGAAGACTTTTTAAATAGCACTGGGATAATTAAAACATTTTTCTAATCTTAGAAGACAAACTCAATGTTGAGCAATGTTCATGCATAACCAGCCACATAGTTCTAAAAGTCAAATCATTCTGGCTGTGCTAATGAGAAAAATCCTTCTGATGAACTATTTAATTGGGTTTAACAAGGCTGTTTATAGCTAATCCTAAATGCACTAATAAGAAACTGAAGGCCTATACTCAATGTTAGTTTTTGTCCCTTTAGATCTGGCTCATAATTACAGTTTGCTCTTTAATTATTCTGCTTCTCATTTTCAATTTATGATTAAGACCAACAGCATGCCCTGGAGACTCTAAGTGCTGAGGTGGACAGGAATAAAACAGAGGACAGCAATTCCTTTGGCCAACTGGCCCAGGTGGTCAATACAGATTTTGTGTTGTTTAATTATAAACAAATTGTTCAGAATAAACACAAAGAACATAATATTTAAGGAACCTATCATGTATCTTCCATAATGTAGACAAGAAAAATATTTTAATTGTACTTACAACATATTTTGCTTTAATTCCAGCAGCGAAAAAACTAAAATTCTCATAGAACTTTCTACTTTATTAAATATCAAATCTGGCAAATACTGGCATTATGACATTCAAAAATATTATTAAGATATCTATGCTTTACTCATGATTTGGCTAAAACTGATGGATATAGTACCAGGCCTAATAATTATTTTGTAATCAATTTAAAATATACAGTTAACAGTGTCTGATACATTGTAGGCACTAGAATTAATATAAAATATCATCATTGCTATCAAAACAATTATTTTCTCTTAGAACTGGAAAATCTTGCCAATTCTTAATTTGAGTTATTTTAGATGGTTACTTCCTCTTTTCAAAGAGACAGGAGAGATAAATACCTACTATGTTGCTTTCAACAAAATTAGCAAATTCTGTGAGGAATATCAAATAGTACCTTTTATTATTAAGCATTTTGATTCACATCACAGGTGTTATGTCACCTTCAAGAGCCATTTTTTTTTCTTTGATTTGCTTTCTTGAGATTTACTGATGCTATCAACAAGACCAATCTTTGTGAAATCTATCTTAAACCAGCATCAGTTAATTATAATATAAAGGAAACATATGTCAGAAATTATAATATTAAAAAGGTGGAGATGGCTGCATCACAAATTTAGGGTCATGTTGGCCTTATTAACAACTATCCAGGAAGAAAGAGCTACATGAGACTTTTTTTTTTTAGAGAGAGAGAGAGAGAGAGAGAATACTACAACACAGGGATAGTACTTTAAGCTGTGATTCTGTTGTCTGAATATCACATATGCTTGACCTCAGGGTATGAACAATGAGCTAGGTTTATAACATTAATAGGACAGTATAAGGCTGCGACTATAAAGTCAGAAACTGATGAAAAGATATTGCTTTGTATCAAAACAAACAGAAATAACCAGAACATGTAGTAAGAGAATATATTATAATATTTGTTTTTCATATGATCTAAAGAAACGTGTTCAGAAGTCAGAAGATAGATGGTATCATTATACAGGTCTTGTTTAGACAATGTTATGATTTCTTGGGGAGTCTCTGACTTCTATGGAAGAAACTCTCTCACAGAAAACATCCTAATCATCTCTCTCTTATTCTTCCCATCTTTGGTGATGCTGCCCAAAGCTTAGTGTGTGGGCATTATATTGTGAATGTATAAGAGGTTTCTGTGCATCCCATGGTTAGTTATTCTCTACATTTTGAACAACTGTAGTTTTCTGTGAGTCTCTCTACCTATTGAAATAAAAAGTTTCTTTACTAACAGATGAGAGCTACATTTATATGTGTGCATAAGGATAAGTATATAAATGCAACTGGAAATTATACTTGCTTACAAAACAGGCATTAGCTCTTTGTCCCCTAGGCTTCATGACCTCACAAGACAGGGGTTGTTGGTTAGATATATCGCCCAGACATAAATTCCCTCACAGTGAACAGAATTTAAGACTAATGAGATAAACTCATAAGGTTGTACTATATATAAATATATATGCATATGTATATAAATATAATTTATGTGTATTTGTATATACATACATTTGCATGCATGCATTTACATAAATAGTCAAAAGAAAAAAGGTCATAAATCTGATGGAGAGTTGACAGACATAGAAGGAGTACCAGGTAATGACTGAGTGGTAAAAATACTATAAAAACAGTACACATGTATAAAATTCTCCAAAGAAAAATGAAATAAATAAAATGAAGTTTTTGAGCTTTGTCCTTATTTCTTTTGTAAGTCTTCTGTTTGAACAGGGAGTCCTTATATAAGAGCAGAGGAAACAGTTCTAGGTAAAATAACCAACTTTTTTGATTTCCTGTGATCATTATTATATTAAAATTGTTAGAATTCTGAATAAAATAAAATTCGTAAAATTAGAAAAAGATGGTATGAGTTGGAATCTTTCAATAGTTTATACCATTCTGTCACGGGAATTGACATCAATCTGTTATCACTGTCATGTTGTCAATATGAAATGTCCACTACAGATTTTATGTTTGAGCACTAAATAACAACTGACAGCACTATTTTGGAAGTGTGTAGAACCTTCATTAGGTGGCGGCTCAGTGGAGAATTGCCACTGGAGGCCATCCTTGAGCTTTTATACCCCAGCCTCAGATGTAGATGTTCTTTGGTTCTTAACAGCAGTTTCTGAAATGCATCTCATGTTCCTGCCTCTACGAGCTCTCTAGAATGATGAATGTCTGTAGACGTAAGTCATAAAACAATCCCATACCAGTTTGGAATTATGAGTAATAAAAGTGATATTAAAGGAGAAAACTTACAGATCACTGCTATAGACCACAGCCCTCTGAGTGACCAGAAACAGAGTCTAGTAGCTGGAAGTGGAGCCAGAAGCGAGAGAGAAAGAGAGAGAGAGAGAGAGAGAGAGAGAGAGAGAGAGAGAGAGAGAGAAGCAGGAGTACCACTGCTTTTTAAAGCAAAAGAGATAACACCCAAGTGGGCTGGTATTTTAAAGGCTTTTGGTTGAAGGAGCATAAGGAGCTCCCGCAGCAAATGCCCTCTCTTAATTTCCAATCTAAAGCTAACATCTACTCATTTGTGCTGTTTCTTGTCAGGTGTTTTGATATAGCAATGAGAAATGTGATTTATGTGCCTCTCTTTAAATGTTTCGGTCAATTTGATGCTTGAATTATATACACCACAGGTATATATATATATACTGAGACAGGTTCTCCTGCAGTTCAGGGAGGTCTCAAACTCCATTTGTAGTCAAAACTGAACCTGAACTTCTGAACCTACTGCTACTGTCTCTCAAATTTTGATTAATAGGCATGTGATACCACCAGAGTTTATGTTGTAATAGGTAACAAACCTACATCTTCCAAGGATGGTGGATAAGCATATTGCCAACTGACCTAAATCCTCCAACTGAATCTACTTAAGCATTGATTAAAAATGTTGAAATGCTATATTGGTTATATTATTACAGTTTTAAGTATATTATTTCTTTTTTTTCTGAATTGTTACAGTATTCTGCATATAGCTTTCTCCTGAACTTCATCATACTCTTAATATTTAAATAAGTATGTAGCCATAATTCCACTGTTACTCATAACCTTTCTTAGGAATAACAATAAAGAATTAAATTAACTGAACTTCATTCATCTTTGATTTTCTTCTACAAAGGTCCATAAAAGCATGCAGAGACTTCAGTGCTGTATCCTTGTGGTGTCGACAATGATATCATCATACGGGATTAAAGCATTTGACAGCTTTCTTGTAAATTCCCAAACACTTTTTTTCTTCAAATTTATACTGATAGGAAATTCACTCTCACAACCTTGAAAGATAGCAGCTAACTGCTAACATATTGTGAAAAGCAGTGTAGTAATACGGAGTGGCAGGGTTGTGTCCCCGCACCCGGCAGCCCACATGGTTAGCTTATGCCCCGAAATAATTACACGGAAACTGTATTCTTTTAAACACTGCCTGGCCCATTAGTTCCAGCCTCTTATTGGCTAGCTCTTGCACCTGGACTAGCCCATTTCTGATAATCTGTGTAGCACCCCATGGTGTGCTTACCGGGGAGATTCTAGCCTGCGTCTCTCTGGAGTGGGAACATCATGGCGACTCCTCACTCAGCTTCCTTCTCCCAGAATCCTGTTCTGTTTACTCCACCCATGTAAGGGTTGGCCTATCAATGAGCTCAGGCAGTTTCTTTATTAATAAGAAATCACTCCCACATCAAAGCAGTCTTAGAGAACAAGTACTCAGGAGGGAGAAGCAGGCTGATCTCTCAGTTTCAGAACAACCTCGTCTACAAAATGAATTCTTAGAGTGTCAGATTGCACAGAGAAATGTCTCCAAATAAAACAAATACATATGTGTTCTTCTTGCCCTGCTGCATTGTGTATTAGACTAAGCTATTTCTATTTCTTATCTTGCTTTCCCATTTTAAGAATGTTGAAGCCATCACTGTTGTTTATTTCTTACTGACCACATGTATTAGTAGAGGAACTGAGAGATAGTAACCTGAAACACTTTATCTCATGCCACATACGTAAAAGAGGGTAAGCAGAAATCTGACCCAGGTTAGCAGGAACTACAGTCTCACTACAGAAAGGAAAATAGAAAAGCACACAGAAGGTTGGGTGTAGATCATGGTAATCTATGAATTTTACTGGTAGCCTTCTGACTGTGCTCTACTACCAACCCATCTCACATGGTTGATTATCCTTCCTCATATTCATGAACCTTCAGTGAATGCATCATTAATGATAACCCTTTTTGGTGAGAATTCCAAAATGCATGGTTCCTTCATGTAAAACTTTAAGTAAAAATTAAAAAAAAAATGTGTTAAGTGATTAACCAATCCAGCAAATCCTTGAGGATTTGAAGATCATATGTTTTTTATACGAATTTTTTTTTTTTGTCTCTGTAGTTGTTGAATGAATACAACCACAGTGAATCTAGGTTAGCAGGTCTCAGGTGGTGGGAGAATGGAATTAGGAACACAGGATTTGAAGATCTATATTTTTTAAGCTCACTTGAGCACAGGTCCTTTTGGTAGGTAAATGTTTAATCATATAGTAATATGATTAGCTATACTTGTTTTCTGTTTTTCTTCCTGATGGCCCCTCAAGATACAATTAAGAGATTGTAGTATTTAGTGGTACTTTTAATGACATTAGACAAATACTAGCAAATTGCGAGTGTATGAATAACAATTGCAGTTTTCTTTACTGGGACGCCATTATGTAGGAGAGGACAACTCAAAATAGTAAAGCAAGAAATGGTTGCTGGAATCATCCACAACTTTTTATAGCTTTAATTCGAATAAACATGCAATCTCATTTGCTACAGTTAACAAATCACTGTTTAAAATTATACTGCAAAATTCTATGTGTCTTCTATCCTACGCAGTACAGCAAATTCTGAGGCAACTACTCAGAGGAAATCATTACATAGCAGAGATGTTTTTCATTTCACTAATTTGATGTAATAAGAAGAACTAATTCCTCATTTTAGTGTGTATGCCTGATAATTCTTTTAGCCACAATAAACTGAAATTTTAGAATCACAGTGTCTGTGGTGCTTTGAGTTTTTGGAAGAGAGGAGCATAGACTTTGCCAATGTCATTTAGCAGTTTTAGAATCTTTTAATATATTTGAAATTAAACATATAAGTCACGAAAATAGTCTTATTAATTGTGAATATATTTAAAATTTGCCCTAATAAACTAAAGTAAGAGTCTAGATTTCCACTGGCTCTTCCACTACAGCTATAATTAAATCGAGTTGGTAATAACATGAGCAGTTGATCTGATTCCCATTAGCGGAGTCCCTCCCGTAACAAGCTGACTTTGGCAAACATCTTTTTCACTATTCCAGACGTAGGGAAATAAGACAATCAAAAAGTCATCTCACAAAACTACAAGTGCTGTCACAACCCAAGAGGGAAGTAATTCAATTTGGGGGCAACCAAAAATTTAGTTTCATTTTCTTTCTCCTTCACAACTGGCTCTTCTACTGTCGGAAAATATATCTCTTCTTATTCAAATTGCATTTTTCACTGCCTGACAATTCAACAGTTAATTGAGTTTCATGTTACCCTTGAAATGACTTAGAGAATGAAATAAAACTGTTCATACAATGTTCTTTTTTTTTTTCACTGAGAAATTTTTGCCTATTGCGTGGAAACTACATAAAACTAGTTGACTTCATTTCTTATTAAGTCTAAGACTAAGCCTTGGTTTTGGAACTAAAGGAATTGGAGAATGTTAATTTAAAACGTTCCTATGTTATGTCTAATACACTGGAAATAAAATTTCTAAAATGTATTCTTTTTTCCACTCACTTATCTACCCATTTTTTAACAAATGTACAGTGATGGCAAATACAAATTACATTCAATCCCACAGGTATACAATTTGAGAACCTTTAACTTTCTGTTTTTTCACCAATGTTTTATAACAAGCACAAGAGAAATGATAAATATATCTCATTTTGGGATGTGAGTTTTGTATGACACATTATTTATGTGTATTTGTCAATGTCATTGTATGCCACATATGTGGTGAATCTGTGGAGGTCAGAAAACACACACACACACATACACGGCAACCAAAGATTGATCTTATTCAAGGAAAAATAATAAAGCAATAAAAATTATAAAAGGAGAAAGACATACACAGAACGAAAGAGAGAGAGAGAGAGAGAGAGAGATCTATACTAGATCTATTCTAGACAGGTAAGATAATACATCTTAGGGAGAGATTACTAATGATCTATGTTTGTTGATGAAATTAAAGTAATATATTTTGCTGTGAGCCTTCACCTCCCATTCATCTTACAGAACAAGCTATGTCTAAACTATCTTTGCCAGTTAGTGCTCAGAATCATATGTTTTCCTACATAGGACCACACTTTTTCCAAAAGGATCGTTATTATTCATGCCAAAACTTTGAAGAGTGTTCTGAAAAAAAAAAAGAGCTTCCTTTATAAAATAGGCATGCTTTTACAGTTTCTTCCATGCCAGATAATCTTGGAAGATAGGAGTTTGTAGAGCAGTGTGAGTGTTACAGCTCTAGTAATCCAAAGATATCCTGATCTATCGAGAAGCCAGGCTATACTTAGAGCTCCAATAGGATAGTTCAGCCCTAAGGGAAAGGTGTCTTCACTTATAGGGCTACCTGAAACTGGAATATTGTGGGGGGATGGATTCCCCACAGGATATAGCAATCCTGCACCTCTCCTAGAGAGTTGCTACCATCCTAGCAAAGATATAAGCTTCTTTGGTTTAAGATGTCACATCTTTTGCTAACACCCTGCTAAAAGGGACACCCCTGCAGAAATGTAACAATCTCCTTCTGCTCCATGAAAAGTTGTTACTTTTACTGTTCAGGCTTATTCAGCGCCCCCCCCCCCCAAGGGAGCGCCCCAGCAAGGTTCTTCTTTTCCTCTCTTCTGTTCTCTGCTCAGTCTTGCTTAGCCTCACGAAGAGAGCATCTCAGCAAGGTTTTTTCATACACTCCTACACAGGGCATATGCATAAACACACAGACAAACACACACACATGCACACAAATACACACACATTAAGGTAAATAAGTAGCAATTTTGGTTTCTTAAAATCCTTTTAAAAATTGCACGGGACTATAAAACAGAATATAATTTATCTGAAATACCAGCATTATCCACTCTTAAGAATGATCATATTCTGTGAGCTGCCATGAACAAGTAGTGGTTCCTGTGTGCTTTCCTGTGATGTTCCTGACCTCACTGTTTGCTATACAATTCCTATTTCCCTTAGGCTCCCTTTGGTCCCTAGCCTGCCTGGGTCTGTGGATTGCACTGTTATGCTTACATTATGGTTAATACTCACTTATGAGTGAGTCTATACCATGTTTGTCTTTCTGGGTCTTGGTTACCTTATGAAGGATGACTTTTTCTTGTTCCATTCCTTCATCTTCAAATTTCTTGAAGTTATTTATTTATTTTTTTCGAGACAGGGTTTCTCTGTGGCTTTGGAGCCTGTCCTGGAACTAGCTCTGTAGACCAGGCTGGTCTCGAACTCACAGAGATCCGCCTGCTTCTGCCTCCCGAGTGCTGGGATTAAAGGCGTGTGCCACCATCGCCCGGCGAAGTTATTGTTTTTAAAAGCTGATAAATATTTAATTATATAGATGTACCACATTTTTATTATCCATTCCTCAGTTGAGGGGCATTTAGGTAATTTCCAGGTTCTGGCTATTACAAACAGAACTGCTTGGACCATAGTTGAACAAGTGTCCGTGTGGTATGAGTGTACATTTTTTGGGTATAAGTTCAACAGTGGAATCGTTGGGTCTTGAGGTAGATTGACTCCAATTTTCTGAGAAAACATGATATTGATTTCCAAAGAATCTGTACAAATTTCCACTATTCAACAGCAATGGAAGAGTGTTCCCTTTGCTCTACAGTCTCTCTAGTATAATCTATCATTTTTTTTATATCTTAGCCTTAGCTATTTGGATGTGTGTAAAATAGAATCTCATATTTGTTTTAATTTGCATTTAACTCATGACTAAGGATGATAAACATTTCTTTAAATGTTTCTCTGCCATTTGAGATTTGTTTGTCGAGAATTCTCTTTTAGGCCCAACGGCATGGGATGGACCTATGCCCTCTGAATATATGTGACAGTTGTGTAGCTTGGTCTGTATGTGGGACTCCCAGTAATGAGAGCAGGACAGTTCCTTGTAATTTGGTTTTTAGGAAACTGTTCTTCATGTTGGATTTAGGGGGAGGTGTTTGGTCTTAATGGCAGCTTGATGCACCATGATTTGTTGAAGTCTATGGGAGTCCTGCTTCTTTCTGAGCAATAATTGAGAAGGGTAAAGGGTGGGAAGGAGTAGAAGAAGAGAGGAAGAGAATGCTGTGTCAGGGACATTAAATAATTAGTAAGTTAAAAATAAATTCCATAGTAAAAAGAATGGTCATATTTTAGAGAAAAATATAATTACTAAATGATGTTAATATATATTATATTTCAGAAATAGAACTGACATTAAAAATGTGAGTCACTATAATATATTTTAACTCTTGTGATTAATAAAGCTTAAAATTTTGGGGAGAATAATGTGGTCTTTAAATCATAAAAATTTTTAATCATCAACATTCAGTCTTAGCTAGTTTTTCTTTTCTAATTAGCTTAAATATTATCTATTTGAGGACCTCAAAATTATTTTTCTATATAAAATCATATTAAAAATAAATAAATCTCTATTTTGAAGCATTTTCTGGTTCCTGTTTCCAAATGCTAGCTAATGTCTCCAGTGTCACTTGAATGTTATTGCCATGTTCTCAAATGGAGCATATCTTAATCAGTGTATTACTCCAATTACAAAATTTCTAGTTGTGTTGATTATAATAGTTAGTTATAACAAATCCTACCTTGTAAACCCCATTTAATTAACTTTATTCTCAAAAGCCTGAACGACTTGGGTCATCCAGTTTTTAGTGTTTTCATTTCTAATCCATGAGAAAAGGCAAGTTACAAAATGATTAAGAAAATTGATTATATCTCAAATAGTTTAATTCCTATTGAGCTGTCCATCTCACAGTTGACAACTATGTATTCAAAACAATCTGATGAATTTTCCTTGAATTATGCCATCATTGAGATTATCATTATTTATAAGTACAATTTCTAAGCAGCTCTACAAGAAAATAGTAAGAAAACAAATAAAGATGATCTAGAATATGATTAAATAGAAGTCTGGAAGTCTCAAGTTGCTGAAACTTTTAGCTCAAAATGTAAAAAGGGATAGAACTCTATAATGATCTTTACAAAGATTCTCAAGAAATTGGATTTCTTAATAATGGTGAACTTCAGCAATGACATAATCAGGCTCAAAAATATATAAATCTGTACTATCTAGCACAACAAATGTAATACCAATATTTCTATTAATATTGCATTAGGAAATAAAATATACAAAAATATAGCATATATTAGACATCGAATTTGAACAGGGACTTCAGCTGAAGATGCTATACATACACCTAACCAAAAGAATAAAATAAATGATTGTTAATTGAATCCATAGAATAAACTCTAAGAACAAAATAAATAGGAATGAAAATGTACAAAGAGAGATTAGGAGAGAGTCAGGGAGAACAGGCCACAGTGAAAGGCAAATGCAGTTAGAAAAAAAGTAACTCTAAAGATGTCCAAAAACATTGAGTTGTTAGAAAGAGTGAAAAATTACTGACAGTCATTGCTCTTTGTAAATCAAGTCAACTCATACTATTACACTGGGAATCACTTACTCATCACTAGTCAGATTATTAAAATGATCAGTAAATGGATTTGGATTATCCTGAACTGAATCCAATTTTAATAAAACAGAGTCACAGGGACAATTCCATAAAGTTGCTGCAAATGCAGAGCAATGAAAAGACATGGAATGATTTGCACTGTAATGAGAATTGCACTTAAACACGAGAAAGGAAATGAATTAAATGTATACTGAAGGCCACTAAGGGATTTACCTTACAATAAAGTGTGGCACTAAGAGGGAAGTTTATTTAGAATTAATATATGCAATACATTTTGAATTAGAAAATCTATTTAAATAATATATACTACTCCAGAGTGCAGAAAAGCATCCAGAAATGCTGAATATATTTGCTCTGTTATCAATTAATGTTTATAGTGTACCAACTAATATCCAGCAAATATAGAAAATGAATAGATTTTAGCCTCTAGAAAATTGAACTTTAGGGTAAGATACGACAATTTAAAACAAATATTCATAACCGAGCATTACATGTTGAATAGGCATGCAGAAGAGTATGGCGAGCCTATTTATAGCCATGGGACCTAGTGTAAACACCAAGATGGTTTTGGAAGTGCTATAAATTTTTGAGTAATCTTTTCCTTTTAATTGGGATGAAGGAATTCTTTATCTAATAAAATGCTGTAAGTTTGATATATATATATACAGAAATATAAAAAGTTAATTATTAATACCTATTGTATCAAGACAGAAAAATCAGTGAAATACAACTTGAACAAAAGGAAAATTTAAGTAACTCTGAAAAGTGAATTGTAGGCAAAGAAGGACTATTAACAAGCAGGAACTACATTCAGATCTCAAGAAACAGTATAAAATAACCAGAAAAATGGAACAGAATAGTCACAAGCCCTACATACATTATATGGTAACACAATATATATCAATCTGCACAGCTCTCATCAGTATATCTGGCAAATTAAATGAGAATATAACATCACAAAGATTCTACCAAATTGTCAGTAATATGTTGCTTAGCTCAAAATATTAAAGAATTTTTTGTATGTACTCACATGTTTGTGTGTGCACATGCATGCATATGTCTGTGTGTTTACATTTATTGAGATAGTGTCTTTCCATGTACTTCTGACTGCCCTGCAACTTACTTTGTAAGCCAGACAGACCTCAAACTCACAGAGATCTTCCTGTCTCTGCCTCTTGAGTGCTGGGATTAAAAGAGTACACTATGATGCCTAGCCTTCTTTTCAGTTCTAAACTAAAATTTGTAAATGAATATTAGCTAATATATTGAGTGTTTTTGGAACTATTTAAGGCATTTTAAAAACATGTTCATGATTTTACTCAATGAATATTGTGTATGTATATATACATATATATGTTCATTGAATAATTTAGACTCAGGAAATCTATATAATTGATACAAATTTAAAGAAATTAGTACAAGGATTTAACTACAAATAATAAATGTTTATAGTATTTAATATCTATACAAGCAATCATTAAAAATAATCCCAGGGGAAGGGGGAAGAGAGGATAGAAGAGAAAAAGGAGGGGAGAGGAGAACATAAAGGAATAGAATGGTAAAGATGGGAAAGAACAGAGAAGAGAGCAAGGAAAGAGATGTCTTGATTAAGGGAGCCATTACGGGTCTAGTAAGAAACCTAGCACTAGAGATATTCCCTGGAATCCACAAGGATGACCCAAGCCAAGAATCTAAGCAATCGTGGAAAGAACTGGCCTTCCCCTGTAATCAGTTTGATGACTACCTTAATTGTCATCATAGAACCTTCATCCAGGAACTGATGGAAGCAGGAGCAGAGATGCACAGTGAAGTATGGGGCTGAGCTCTTAAAGACCAGTTGATGAGAGGGAGAAGCGATAATATGAGCAAAGGTGTTAAGACCATGATGGGGATACCCACTGAGACACCTTACCTGATCCAATGGGAGCCCACTCATACAAGACTGGCAGTGGAGGAACCAGCTTAGGACCAATTAGGCCCTCTGAATGTGGATTACAGTTGGGACCGTCAGTGGGGCCACTGGCAGTGCTGCCAGGATTTAGTCCTGTTGCGTGAACTGTCTTTTTGGAGCTCATTCTCTTTGAAGGGTTATCTTACTCAACTAGATATAATGTAGAAGGGTCTTGGTCCTGCCTCAAAGCAATGTGCTAGGGTTTGTTGACTCCCCATGGGAAGCATTACCTTCTCTGAGGAGAGTATGGAAGGTTGGATGGAGGTATGGTGGAGGGAGTTGGAGGACTGGAGGGAGTGGGAACGGGATTACTATGTAAAATTTCAAAGAAATAATAAACAATGAATATAAAAGAAATAACCACAAAATATGGAGATGGTTCATGAGGTAACAATGCTTCTTATACAAATTTGAGAATTCTGGAGATTCATGTAAAAGTCAAGACAAATTGTAAAGCACCTAAAAATCCTAAAACTACAGCAGGGAGGTGGAGACAGGAGAATCCAATAAAAACTCAGAGAAAGCTAGTCACTGCAGCATTCATTATTGTGGGCTTGTTGCTGCTGTCTGTTGTGCGATCTCTGTTTCCCGGGGGACAGAAGATGAGAAGAAGCAGAGGCAATGACAAAGACTCCAAGAGATTCCAGTAGCGAAGCTCTTTATTGTGAAAAGTTTGCAGATTTTTTTTATGGGGTTGGGGAAATTAAGCTGCCGCAGGATGGTTTTTGGTTCGTCCTTGATGTGGGAGTGTCATATATCAATCTGTTTATCAATCTGTTGATTTCATTGGTTAAAATAAAGACACTGCTTGGCTGGTCCTATAGGTTAGAACATAGGTGGGTGGAGTAAACAGAATAGTATGCTGACAGGAAGAGGAAATGAGCTCAGAGAAGCACGCAGCTCCGCTCAGAGACAGCAGCCTCCTGTCTAGCGGGCAGACAGGATGGCCCAGCTCTCTGAGGCAGGCACGCGATGAAGCTCCGACTCAAGATGGATGTAGGCTAGAATCTTCCCGGTAAGCGCACCTTGGGGTGCAACACACTTTATAAGAAATGGGCTAGTCCAGGTGCGAGAGTTAACCAAGAAGAGACTAGAAATAATGGGCCAAACAGTGTTTAAATGAATACAGTTTGTGTGTTGTTATTTCGGGCATAAGCTAGCCAGGCGACTGGGGTGTTGGGGATGCAACCCCACGCCCCAATTTCAACACGTCCTTTTGAAACTGGAGGTTGCTGCTGGAATGTTGTGATTGGCTAGGAGTTTTGGTCCACTGACAGGTTGTTTTGGCCAATTTTGCTTATTCATTGTGAGTTTGCAGGCGCTTCCTTGTGTTGTGCTATTGCCCTGCCTCAATGAATTGTGATAGAAATAAGAGAAGATTGGTGGTTACCATAAAGTGAAAGATGAGAACCATATCTCCCAAAGTAGGTCTCACAGCTGCTCACTTACTCAGGCACTACAATACACACACACTCACACATACACACTAAGAGTAAAAGTAAACAAAATGAGCATGTGTTCAAATAATTTTTAAAGAATCTGTTAGTTCCTGAGACTGTCAAGAAATGATATCACTTGATATAATTAATATATATTATAATTAATATATATGGAGATATATATTTATATACATATACATACATAAACATGAATGACAGTTTTAGGTCGAAAATAATCTGATAAATCTCAATATCATGTTGAGTTTGTGCTGCACGAATTAATTTGCTTTAAATTTTATCTATGACTCTTTCCCATGGCTCAAAATACATCCTGAACTTTTGCAAGGGTCAAGAAATATTTGTTCGATAGGCAATTCAATTATATAAAGAAAGCTCATCCCTTAATTTACATATGTCTGATCCAGGATGAGAATTCCCATGATCCTACCAATGCAGATTTAATGTGCATATCATAGCCTGTGCTCTGTTTAACTTCCTGGTGCATTTGGGAAATCAGCCGAACTGAAAACTTCCTACAATAAGTTCTCTGCATCACATAAAATATTACCAATTTTAGGCACCAACTCAGAAATTATTTTTGGGCCCATAGGATTCACTCAATTTATATGTTTTTAATATTTGAACAAGTTGCCATCCACCCCTGAGTTGAATCTTTTTTCATGTTAGTTAATATGCATTGAGAAAACGGAGATGAATTGAGCAACACAGGTCAAAGGAGAGGTTGTGACTGCATTGCAAAATACTGAGGATGTCTGTTCTGAGCTGTGCACTACCCCAGTCCCACTGAAGAACACTCATGATGTTGTGGAGACTTTAGAACTAAAACAGTTATTTCTTTGGTGAATCCCAAACCACATGAGATTTACACATGTACTGACTTATTTTCCAATACTAATTACCCTAGCACAAACTGAATTATTGAATTTTCTCTCTCATCTACCCCATTGTTTTCCAGTTCTTTCCATACCATGGATATTAGTATTTATTTCTGTCTAAATGAACTATGTTCTCTTGTGCTCCATTACTGACATCACTGTCACACATCAAGTGCTTCTTTTGTCACTTGTATTGCAATGTCTATGCTGCTTTGTGGATGGGTTTTCTGTTTTACTTAATAAGTGATCATAAACTAAAAGCATACAGAATGTTTTCTTCACTGTAGACAGAGTCATCTCATATTCTGACAAAATATACAATCCTTTGAATCTAGGCAGAAGCCATAGGCATAGTTTAAAAAAATTTAAATTTCCATATTCTCCTTGGTAGGTCAAAAGTCTATATGCCTAATGGATATTTCTTTTTAAATATTTTGCTAGGATGGTGATCATCAGAACTTTGCAAATGTTAACTTTGCAGAGAAAAGATTAGCTGTCCTAAATTGTGTCAGTTGCTCTTAGAGCCAGGTGAGTTTATCAGCTGCAAATAGCATCAGTTGTGGCTGTCAACTGAACAGGTAATATCCCCACTACCTTGCTATAATAGACCAATGGCAATTTTACACCGGATTCTTGTCTTTTCTAAAAGCAGAGCTTAGTGGAATTAGAGACTTTATATAACAAACATAAATTTAGAAATGTTCAAGCTATACAAATATGGAATCAGAATTGTAAACTGACTTTATGTACTTCTGTTTTATTTGGTATAATAAAAATCAGATCCAAAATCTTGCTGCATGTATAATTATTATTCCTATTTATTAAAAGCTTTAATGTTTATTTTTCTAAGTTATCAAGATAAAAAGATACAAATATTTATTTGGGATACAAATATACACCAGAGTCTCCTAACACTGGCTCTACAAAAAAAAAAAAAATACTATTTACATTCTAATTATAATTATTGAAGATGAAGCTCCAAAAACTTTGAGGAAGTTAACCTGTGGTGATATTTCATTTGTAATTTAATAAATAAAGTTTGGCCGAAGATCAGAGAGTAAAATAGCTACACTGGTCACCCATACAGACCAGGCATACACACCTTTAAGCCCAGTAGCCATACAGGTTAGCTATAGAGGCCAGGCGGTGGTGGTACACACCTTTAATCCCAGAACTAGAGAGGAATATAAAGCAGGAGACAGCCCTGAGTCAGCCTCATTCTGATGATTTCTGATGGCAGGACCACCATTTTGGTTTGAGGTGGAGGTAAGAGCGGTAGCTGATTGCTCTGCTTTTCTGATCTTCAGCTTGAACCCCAATATCTGTCTCAGGGTTTTTATTGTTCATGTTACAGTATACAAGCTTTCAGAGAAATCTGTGGAATCTTCAATTGATCTCCAGTCTTTCTGGCTCAAGCTTTTATTTCACCTGGAGACAACAAATACTGTTTACCTCTGTCCCTTCCCAAGAATTCCCATTCCTCTACTAAACAACACAAACATCTGAATAAGTGTCTAAAGTAAATTTTCACATGTTAGTATACACAATATTTAAATTTACCTAAGGAAGGTTTCGTCCTCAGTGTAACTATTGAAACAGTCTCTGACACAGGTTTGTGGAGTTTGAATTATTTCTCTGAAGCTATTTTCTTCCTAAAATTCCTGTCACTCTGGGAACTGAGCAGGCTCACAAAATGCTGACATTAAACAAAGGCAGCCAATTTTCAAAGAGAGCTGTTTAAATATTCTAGGGTAGCATTTCCCTATCAGTTAAAGTGCAAACGTTATTTTCTATTCATGGATTTCTTAGCAGGAATGTGCAGTGCTTAATACTAAGGGGAAGGGCAAATGAAAATATAATCACATAAAAATTCTGAAATTATAAATGAACCTTCCACTACATTTGGTTCTATTATGATCAAGCCTATTGTTTCTGTATTATTCTTTTTTTGTCCTTTTCTAACATTTTCAGTGATTAAGGTAATATTACAATTCATATGCCTTCTGTGGTGCTTGGCACAAACCAAATACTTAAATATTAGTCACTCGTACTTTTACTAGACCTTTTAGAGCATTAATTGTACTCATATACTACGACTTTAACTTACCAAAAATTATAATACAATAGATATGCAATGAGAATCTTACTTTGACTTTTGGATGCGGTTCTTTTCTGAGCTAGTCATGTGTATGTAGAATAGTGTTCATTTAGGATGTTAGACAGTTAATAGTAAGAGGAGAGAGTCTTTAAGTAGTCACAAAAGCATAAGTATAAACAGGCATAGTACTGAGAGACTAGACTGATGTTCTGGGAAGTTATCATTTTCTTCTTCTTCTTCTTCTTCTTCTTCTTCTTCTTCTTCTTCTTCTTCTTCTTCTTCTTCTTCTTCTTCTTCTTCTTCTTCCTCATCTTCTTTTGTTTCTTCATCTCCTTTTCTTCTTCTGTTCTTCTACTTCTCCTTCTCTGTTTCTCTCTTTCTAGCTCTCTTCTTTTGCTCTTTATTCACTTTTTGTTTCTTTCCATATTTAGTTAATTAAGCAGGGTCTTGTAATGCATCCAACATTAACTTAAAACCTGTAGTAATCGTTTATTAGCCTCTTGAGTCCTGAGATTTGAGGCATGTGACAGCATGGCTGAACTGGGAAAGTTTTAAGATTATATGGGTCTATCCAGATGGAACCTATTTTTCAACAGGAATGATTATATATTTTCCAACAACAGAAACTGATTATGATAATATAGTATATAGTTATAATAAAACTATAATCAACAAAACAGAAGTAAAGGAAAATTCAGCTAGGTCAAAGTTGTCTCCAAGTTCTCATTACCAGAACTCTATAAAATTTCAACTGAAATTGCTTTCATGTATGATTCATAATTATTAGGTATTAATATCAAGTGTTTCAGCAATGTCCATATGGATAATGGTATATCTTAAAGTAGAATCACATTATTCTGATGAAATGAAGAGAAGCATGAAGAAAAGAAGAGAGAGACAGGAATTGAGATGGGGGATGAGAGAGATAGGTAAAAGAGAGAAGGAAGAATATTCTTTTTTTTTTTTTTTTTTTGGTTTTTCGAGACAGGGTTTCTCTGTGGTTTTGTAGACCAGGCTGGTCTCGAACTCACAGAGATCCGCCTGCCTCTGCCTCCCGAGTGCTGGGATTAAAGGCGTGTGCCACCACCGCTCGGCAAGGAAGAATATTCTTGTACTGCACAGTGTCATATTTGGGCCTTCTTGTAACTGTCTCACATTACAGTGTACTGTAATTATGTCTTCATTTTGGGGGCTTGCAATGTTTTAATGAATGTTTGAGTAAGTATTAGTATGATTAATTTTCTGTATGTGTCTTTCTCTACTTCAATTTATTTAAGACTACACCACAGAAATCTGTGTTTTCTAAATGTGTAATTATTATAATATGGTTTAATTTGAGTAATGTGTATAATATTATTGCATATTAAAATGCTAATTTTCAAGTTTCAAAATAAAATAGAAGCAGTTAAGAAAGTTATTGAAAATGAATTAGTAACATATCATTTTAAGCCTTATTATTTAGATTGAACTGAGCATATATATTCTTAACTGGCAAGAAAAAATTCCAACTAACATATGAAGGCAGAAATATTAAAATTATTCCAGATATTTTGTTAGCATCTATAAAATCCTAAAGTACTTAAGAGGGCAATGTTCAAACTGAACATGAATGAATAACTGTGAAGTAAGAATGCTATATCATGGAAAGTTATCTATCAAACTTGATGGAGACATACAATATTTTCATGCAGACACAAATTAATGCAATTGATGAAGACTTATTCAGCACTACAAATAATCATTAAAGGAACACTAAACAAGGTGGGAGACAGAAAAAAACTTTTTTCATGAGAATGTATGAGTGTGTTCACTCCATGAATGGACCAGATAAACAAACTAGACCAAAGAAAAAAGCAAACATGTAAAAACAGCAACATAGAAAAGCATCAAATCTAATATAAATGAAGTAAAAGAAATACCAATATTGCAGTAAAAAGAACATCACCCATCAAACCACTTTAAACAGAAAACTCTTCTCCATATAAGCTTTAAGTGCAATTAGCCATAGCTCATGATGAAAAAAAAATGTAGCCTACTAGACTAGATTATAATTAATTAAAATAACACAAAAAACAAGAACAAACTATTTATTTTCTCTAAGAAGCACACTATCTCCCAAAAGCACCCAAATAATCAATAAGAGAATGTGCTAAAGGTGGATAATGAAAATGTACACAAGCAGGTATAAGCCAAGCTTATAATGATAAAGTAGACTTCTACTCAAATCTAATTCGAATATGCAAGGAAGAAAAGTTTCTCTTAATAGTGAGAAAAAAATCTTCAAAATTATAAAAATTGTAAATATTTAGGAACCAAGTATTAGATCTTCTATTTTCATACAACCCACACTACATGACATAAAAGTAGCATAAATTCTGAAACAATAATGGTGGGAGACTTCAATACTTCCCCTAATTCAGATTGAGATTCAAACTAAAATTAGATGGGAAAAAAAACTTTACAGCTAAAAACTTCTATGGATAAAAAGAGATGAAAGGATATATGCAGAATATTGCAGTCAACAAATCTGAAATATATATACTCTTAACAGTACATAAAATTTGGCTCCAAGTTGATCATTGTTAGGAATTTTCCTAACTTGTGAGTTCTCTGCCAATGCAAAAATGCCAATCAAACCAAATGACGAACCGAATTAAAGGATATTCAGGTTTAATGAGATTTCTGTGCTCTCTGGTGGTCTTGAGGGGAACCAGGAAGCTACAAAGGCAACCACTGGGTGTGTGTGGGGGGACCCATGAAGGGACTTCCTGGGGAGCAGTTTAAATAGACTGGGAGAGTGGTCAAGGTTTTTTCTGGCTGCTTTGCCCCTCCTCGGGGGAGGGGTCAAGTTTTAGAGGTCACAGGGGCAGGGCCTCCAAAGATGGAGGCCAGAGACTGGGACTTAAAATCATATCATCAGACACAAATCAAGTCTCAACAAACACAAAATACAGACTGTATTGTAATCATTTCTGTCTTATCAATGACTGAGTAAAAATAAAAATCAAAAACTAAAAATACTTTGTGAATGAAATTCTACAATTTAAGATGAACAGAAATGAGTCAGGAATATTTTTAAATTCTAGAATAAAAGAATAGTATTTTTATGATTCATTGTTGTAGGGGAGAAATTAGATATGATTAGTTTATGCTAACCTTCACAGTTTGAGAAATGTTCAAGGTAGACCAGGATCTCTTATAATTGCAATGACATGCAATAGCATGCTAATGTAGTATAGAGATATACAATGGCACAAAATGAAATAATTGCTGTTATGGATACATTTAAGAATGAAAAATATTTTTGTATACTTTCTGAAAATGAATGCAGAAAAATATCATTTTCTGTTGTTTCTGTTATATCATACAGTAAATACAGACTTGAGATACAAATGTCTAGAAATATGGGGAACTCTTTGTAGAAAGGAACTGCTGATTTGTATAGCTTTTTGGGAACAAGTTTTATTTTCATTCCATGAAACCTCTACCTACAAATTATAGATGCCACAGTATTTTCAAGTTGCTCTGCCCTTGGCAAGGATTTATCCTACTTATCTTGCTTACAAAAACCCACTTATGGAGACTTTTGGAATAATTCCAATTTTTCAATTTTTTATATATAATGAGAGAACAGGTGAACAGGGAATGAGAAGAATTCATTAAGTATGTTATTAAAGTTATTTTTGTTTGTTTGTCTGTGTGTTTGTTTGCTTTCTAAGGCAGGCTTCCTCTGTAGCTTTGGATCCTGTCTTGGGGCTAGCTCTTGTAGACCTGGCTGGTCTTGAACTCAGAGAGGTCTTCCTGCCTCTGCCCCCTGAGTGCTGGGATCAAAGGCTTGCAACATCAATGCCTGGCACTATTAGAGATTTTATAGGATGAATTTATTCATAAAATTCAGTAAAGCAATGCTTTCTATCAGATTGAAGGGTTTATCTCTACATTTTTAAAAGGGAAAGGAATGAGATTGATTGGGTGGGGCAGACAGGAAGAATAGCCTCTGTGCCATTGCTAATTCGTGTTGTGACATTGGAATTTGACTGTAGATTTTTGTTTTCATAAATTACAATTACATGAAACAAAGACATGTGGTTAATTAAAATCATGCAACAAAAACAATACCACCATCATAGTTTCAGGTAAAATAATGTGATAAAATAAAAGTACCATTTTTTAGATTTTATTGTAGACCTGATGGGATTTAAAAATCTGCATAAAAGCACACTTCTCAGTGTGTCTATGGGGTATTTCTACAAAGGTTTAATTGCTGAGTGTGGGGTTATGATCCAGGCAAAATAAAAAAGTAGAATACTGTACACAAAGTAAAAGAGAAAGGGTGCTGCTTATGGGCTTTACAATGCAGATATGAGAAGAAGTAACAAATATCAATGCTAAGAGATGTGTAGTATAAGAAGGAGTACAGTGCATGACATAACTGAAAATTAATCAAGCTAAGAAAATGTAATATGGTGGACTGGGGTCACTGTTTTGAAGTGGTGGTCAAGATGGGCAACTTTGTTGAAGATATTTCTACTTAGAACATTTATTTCTGAGTTTTAGAGACCAGATATAAAAACTGTATGCAAGCTCACATGACAGCCTTTGTTAGACTTTTGTTATTTAAATGGCTATCAATAATAAGCATTTTGTTTAATATTAAAATATATTTAATAATATTAACACAAATTAGGAATACTGTTAACTATTGTCATTTGCTTTTGAAAGAATATATGCATCTAAATAAATATTATAAATAGTAAATTTTAATGAAATATTCATATTTTCCTTAATGTGTTTGATTTCTTCATGACAGAAATAAGACTGTGTGGAAAGTATATATGAGGGTGTATGTTTACGCCCTTGCTTATGCTGGTTTCAACTCATTTTTTTATGAAAAACTTAAAAGTATCTTTAACTGTATTACATAGAGAATGTTTCTAAAATGTGATGTCCATTAGAGGAAGAACGATAATCTGATGGCAATGGTGGGTGCTGAAGCAATGAAGTCTGTGTGGATGACTATGTTCATAACTATCATTTGTCCTTAAAATTCTATTTATACCGATAGAAATGAGACTAATCTATTTTGGCTCTTAAGTCATTTTTAACCACAGCACATAGCATCTGTGTTTGTAAATATTAGATAAATGATAAGAAGAAATAATTTGTTAAAGCTTGTTATATGCATTTTCTGCATACAGTGTTCTGCATACCATAAAACAATTCCGCTTTCTTACAATTGATTAAGTTTGTAGCAAACTGGGAGATGTTCTTTTTATAACTCTTTCTGTAACAGAATTCTATAATAGAACAAACTGTGAAAGGGTACCACTAATAGTATTGACTATTGTGCATTGGAATAATGTGGGAGCCTTACTTCTGTACACATAGAATTAATTATGGATGGAGGTAATGAATCAATACAGTAGAGCTCTTCATTCATGAAAACACAAACAAAATGAAAAAAATCCCTACTCTGTGAGGCACTGTGATCACTGCCTCTGAGTTAGAAACAGTATCATGCCATAAAAAAATTGTATTCATCAGGAGACCAAGGATGAAAATTTAAATAGATGTAAGATAAAATTTTAGCTACATTCAAAATACCACACTGAGACCTACTGAAAAGAATTTGGGGTGAGAATGAAAGATTATATCCCTACAAGCTGAACCTAAGTGAATGAATATAAATTAGGAAAAAATGATGCTCCAAGATTTTGTGTGATGTTGGAAACAGAAGGAAATGAGAACTACAAAAAGTTTTAAGGATGAGTATAAACAGCTATAAACAACTATTGAATGGTTGTATTTTCTATTTAAAAAGAAGATAGAAAAAACAAACAAACAATTTGAAGATAATTTTGTTTCATCTTCAGAAATGCTTCTTCGAAATGAGAAAAGGATATGGACCTATGCCTTGAGATGGGCAGTAGGACCTATGTGAGAGCAACTATAAATGAACAGAGTGGACTTGCTGCAATGTGACTCCACCAAAGTTCTTCTGCTTCCATGTCCATTTTGTACTGTTTCAAGGGAAAGGTGCTCATTTTAACCACATCAACAAATTCCATGTTAATCAACTTCTTTAGACTATGAAAAAATATGCTAATTAGGCATTTTATGCATCTCAATAACTAAGCAGTACCAAAGTTCAAATTCTCCTAATGATTCAGTGAGATTTTTACTCTCACTATGGATGCTAGGAAGAAATGAAATGAAATTGTCCCTATTATGTTTATATACATGTGCTTTCCAAACCAACTGCTTAATTCTTCCCTAACCCCTGCCCTTAGTAGACTGATGTCTATTTCCTGTCTTGATAAATAAGCCAAATCTGATTTGTACACTTTACAGGTACCCTAAAAAATCTGTTCATTCCTTAGTTTTTACTTTTGTTTGTCTGTGTTTGGTTGGAAGTCCTGGCATTGCCCGGCACAAGCTAGGAAACCTGTCTGCCCTACTTCCACCTACCCCATCCCACCGAAAATTCCGGGGTTTTTTTTTATTGTTTTTATTGAGCTACATTTTTCTTCGCTCCCCTCCCTTACTCTCCCCTTTCTTCCTACCCTCTCCCATGATTCCCACACTCCAAATTTACGCAGGAGATCTTGTCTTTTTCTATTTTCCATATAGATTAAATCCATGTAAGTCTCTTTTTTTTAATTTATTTATTTATTTATTTGGAAAAAAAAAAGAAATTTCTGCCTCCTCCCCGCCTCCCATTTCCCTCCCACTCCTCCCTCTCCTCCTCCCCTCCCCCCTCTCCTCTCCCTCCCTCTCCAGCCTGAAGAGCAGTCAGGGTTCCCTGCCCTGTGGAAAGTCCAAAGTCCTCCCCCCTCAATCCTGGTCTAGGAAGGTCCTGGGGCAGCTGTGGATAAGGAACCTGAAATGACCCTATCCTATAGCCATACTGATGAATGTCTTGCATATCACCATACAACCTTCATCTGGCGATGGATGGAGATAGAGACAGAGACCCACACTGGAGCACCGGACTGAGCTCCCAATGTCCCAATGAGGAGCAGAAGGAGGGAGAATATGAGCAAAGAAGTCAGGACCACAAGGGGTGCGCCCACCCGTGGAGACAGTGGGGCTGATTCTTTGGGAGCTCACCAAGGCCAGCTGGACTGTGACTGAAAAAGCATGGGATAAAACCGGACTCTCTGAATCTGGCGGACAATGAGGGCTGCTGAGAAGCCAAGGACCATGGCACCGGGTTTTGATCCTACTTCATGCTCTGGCTTTGTGGGAGCCTACCCAGTTTGCATGTAAGTCTCTTTTGCGGTCTTCTTGTTGTCTAGGTTCTCAGAGACTGTAAATTGTAGGTGGGTTTTTCTTGGCTTTGTGTCTAAAAGCTACTTATGAGTGAGTATATATTATATTTGTCTTTCTCAATATGATGTTTTCTAGATCCATGCATTTGCCTGCAGCTTTCATTATTTTTTTCTGGCGTGTAGAACTTCATAATGTAAATGCACCGTATCTTCTTTATCCATTCTTCAGTTGAGGGATATTTAAGTTGTTTCTATGTTCTGGCTGTTATAAATAATGCTGCTATGAACATTGGTGAGCACATTCCTTGTGACATGATTGAGTATCCTTTGGGATATCCAAAAATGATATTGCTAGGTCTTGAGTTAGATTGTTTCCTAATTTTCTGAGAAATCGCCATACAGATCACCCTTCACAACAGACACAAATAACATAAAATATCTTGAAGTAACTCTAACCAAATAAGTGGAAGACATATATAATAGGAAATTTAAATATTTGAAGAAATTGAAGACGACACCAGAAAATGGAAAGATCTCCCATGGTCTTGGTTAGATAAAATGAACACTGTAAAAATGGCAATCTTACCAAAAATAATCTGTAAATTCAATACCATGCCGATCAAAATCTCATCAAACTTCTTCACACACTCAAAAGAACAATACTCAACTTCGTATAGAAAAAAAAAAAACTCATGATAGCCAAAACAATCCTGTTCAAAAAAAGGAAAATTTGGAGGCATTATAATCCCTGACTTCAAACTCTACTACAGAACTACAGTAATGAAAACAGGATGGTTTTGGTCTGAAAACAGACAGGAGGACTAGTAGAATCTAATCAAAGACAAGGATATCAATCTAGACACCTATGAACACCTGATTTTTTACAACAAATAAAATATATAAAATAGAAAAAGAAACATATTCTGGATGTCAACATGTAGAAGAATGGAAATAGATCTTTATCTATTGCCATGCACAAAACTCAAGTCCAAATTGATCAAAGTTCTCAACATAAAACCAACCACACTGAACCCTAAAGAAGAGAAACTGGGAAGTAGAATTGAACACATTGGCACAGAAGACCAGTTCCTAAATATAACCCCAGTAGCACAGACACTGAGAGCAATTACTAATGGGACCCCTTGAAACTGAGAAGCTTCTGACAAGTGGCGGGCTGCGTCCTGCCGCCTGGCTAGCTTAACCCTGAAATAATGACACAGAAATTGTATTAATTAAATTACTTCCTGGCCCATTAGCTCTATCCTGTTATTGGCTAACTCTCACATATTAATTAACTCATTTCCATTAATGAGTATCGCCACTTGATTGTGGCTTACCAGGATGAGACTAACAGTGTCCATCTTGGGCAGGAGAATCATAGCATCTGCCACACTTCCCTTCTTCTCGGCATTCTGTTCTGTCTACTCTGCCCACCTAAAGGCTGCCCTATCAAAAGGTCAAGGCAGTTTTCTTTATTCAACCAATGAAAGCAACACATAGAAAGAAGATCCTCCTACACCCCAAAGGACATGATGAACAAGACAAGATGGCCAAAAGAGTAAGAAAAAAATCTTCACCAGTTCCACATTGGACAGAGGAATGATCTCCAAATATTCAAAGAACTCAAGAAATTGTTCATCAAAAAAAAAAATAATAATAATTCAGTTTTAAAAAGTGGGGTCCAAAACTAAATAGAGAGCTCTCAACAGAAGAATCTAAAACGGCTGAAAGACACTTAAGGAAATGGTCAACATCCTTAACCATCAGAGAAATGGAAATTAAAACAACTCTGAGATTCCATCTTACACCTGTAAGAAATGCCAAGTTCAAAAACACTGATGATAACTTATGCTGGAGAGGATGCAGGTTAACGGGAGCACCACTCCATTGCTGGTGGAAGTGCAAACTGGTACAGCTGCTTTGGAAATCAGAGAAAACCTTAACAAAAGAATGGCACCAGAAGCCTAGTTCAACATTTCTGGCAGCTGATGCAGCCTGCCTTTCTAACATGACCAGCCAACCCAAGTGCCCTCCCAGGGGCTTAGCTTCTGACCATACTTGGGCAGGGTCTCAGCAGCTGGCTGGTATAGCTTCAGCACTCTCCTAGAGTCTACTATAAATCCTCCCTGCCTAGCCCAGCTGTGTGACTTTTCTGGCCCAGATTTTTGGAGCTGGTGAGTACGCTGAGGGGTAACACCAAATAAACAAGCATTTATCTGTTTTTAATTAGTTTGATATGACCTTTTGAAAGTGCAGAAACTTATCAGTTTGATTTTGATGGAGTAGTTCCAGGAAAACTAGTTGTTGAGTGGGCTAAAAATACCTGTACCCGTAATATGTTTAGCTGTATAATACACCCACTAAGAAGGAAGAAAGGAAACCCTGAAGCATCAACAAATATGCATTAGTGCCTTATAGTTGATATTATATATCTGAAACTGACCATATTCACTAGGCCCCTTCCTTCCAAAACAGGCAGTCAATTCTGTGAGACCCTTGGCCAGAAGGAAGGTGCAGAGCTGTAAGGAAGATGTCAGAAAGACAGCAAGAAGACTGAAAGGAGCAAGGCTTCAAAGAGGATTCTGAGACCAGACCAGCTGCTGGGAAACAACAGCCATCAGCAGAATGCAGGGAAGAGATTTACACCAGAGCCTTGTGGAAAAAATTAAATTCTCCAACCTGTTTTTCTCCTACAGGCTATGCGTTGTACGACAAGTTCCCAGCTTTATAGGCTGTCACCCATTCAGAGTGGGCTTTTAGTGATGCAGCCATCTTTGGGCCATTTTTGATTTTGTAAGTAACCCCTACCCATATTCCTGTAATTAACCCCAATAAAACTACAAAGTTGGACTTTGATGGGATCTGTATTTTGGTCTGTCATGGGCTTACTATCTGAGGTCTATCCTGTGATATGTTCACCTTCCTGTTCAGTGACTTCCCTGAGGATGGAATGTTTCCATCTCTCAGAAACTTGTTACTGTTTTGTCACACAACATAATGCTACCATAAGCTGTAGACACATTTTATTCTTTTAAAATGTACCCTATTCTAAATGAAAAGAACCACTTCAATTTGCATTGCCTTTATAAACTCTGTTCCTTCTTATAAAAATTAAATTTCACATGTCTAAGAAATATATTGATGAATATTACTTTATTTGGAAAAGGACAAATTTTTGATCAACACATCTTGACCTTTCCACCATTTGATTTATCAGATACTTGGTGATAATTTGTGATATGTGAAATATGCAGTAAGGACACAATTTAAAATTAAATTCATTTCAATTAAAATATTTCTGAACTGAGTAGACTAAGATGGTGTGAAAAAATAAACAAGGAAATGTTATATGTCATTTGACAAAGAAATATTACTTAATATTGTAGTTATTTTGCCCCATAACTATATAAACCTGTTTATTTGGAACCTGAAAGTTTCAGACTTGAGTTTTGCACTAGACCTGTGTGGCAGCTGTTGTCACTCTGTCAAGTAACCCACCAATTGTCTGCATCTCAATGGGGGGTATGTGGGAGGTCCCATGGTTTCTTTCCAGCTGTTACTTAGGCTAACATAATGCTTTCAGTTCCATACAACTCCCAGCATGCAGTCTGCTCCTGACAGCCTCAATAAAATTCCAGTTAAGCAAAATGAATTAAAAGTCGGTGTGAAAAAAAGTTTATAGAAAGAAACAATTAAGAACTTTTTCTTTCTTACTTTTTTTTTTTCTGAATTGGCTTAAGACTTGGAGAGTTTCATCTTGAGCAAACCTGTCACCTCGCAAGATAAAATACCACGGGCAGCTTTGCAATAGCCTGATCTTACCTTTTGCTTCTCTGAGCAAACTCTTAAAAGAGTTAGAAGGGCTTCTACGGAAATATCTGGAGCTTAAGAGGCAGCAGCAGCTGCTCTGTATGATAACAGCACCAGCCTTCTTGGCGGCAGTCTAAACCCTGAAATCCCCAAATACACCCCAGACCTAGAATCAGACGGGGAATAAAAGATTGTGTTAAGCTACCGTTTTTCAAACTTTCTAAAGGGAATAATATCTGAAAGTGAGCTATATTTATGTATATGTGTATTCATGTGCACGCACGATCTCATAAAGAAGGCTTGCAAGCACAAAAGATGGGTAAGGAGATGGCATTCGAGTAGTCCAATGCAATGTGAAAGGGACAAACTCAGAGTATTTAGGGGAAGTGACAAAAAGGGTCCACCTGAATTAATAGTGGTGATTTCTAAATAGTCAAACTAATAAAAAAAAGCAATAGCAATGTCCTGTTGACTATATATTGCCAAGATATATTAATAGTCACACTTTCCCCTGAGTTAATGCACCTATTTTGTGTTCATTGTCTCCGCTAATAATGCAGAGGAGCTGCCTGTGTTTGTATCTTAACTCAGTACCTTAGCATCCTCCTATCTCACAGCACAGCAAACGTAACTGCAGCATCCAACACCAATGTAAAAATAGTGCCAATTTCCTGATAAAGATTCATATGTCGGTTACCATTATCCCTATCTAATTTTTATCAAGCTCTATGTATCAGGCTGTCATTGACATCAAAATTATCATCTACACCTAAGTGTCTAAAAAGCCCCCAACATATATAAGATAAAAACTGTATTTGTTTTTCTAATACACACACACACACACATGCACAAGTACACACTAATTTCATAAATTATGTGAGAGAGCCAAGGAGACAACATACAAGGCTCCTCAGTTTTCTGTCAGAGATCAGGCCTCACTTTCACTTTCCTTAGGCTAAGCAAGCAGTTTCTGCGAGGATCACAAACAAAGGACAATCAATCTTCAAAGCCCCTGACAGCAAGAAGGAAATAGCACATACCAAGCTTAGGCCAGGCCCAACAGTATCTCCAGGCAATGACCAAATAGGGACAAATACTCTAGCCCCCCTGAAACTTGTCCATACATGCCCAAAGATGGAAAAATTGCAGCACCAGACAGCCCCTGCTGTCAATCAGAAATGTGCTAATGCAATTGCCGCTTGCTAAGCCAATCATAGATAGAATGGCCTGTTTCTAGAATTCCTTTAGCTGTGTATATATAAAAAGAGCCTGTGGGCTTCACTCAGGTCGCCGTTTTTGCCTTTGTGTCAAATGGCAGACTTCTGCATGCGGGAACCTTTACTCTCAAAAAAATAAAATTAAATGCAACAAATATTTTCTGAAATGGAAACATGCACAATTTTCTTATTTTGATATGATTTAGGATTTAAGGGTTAAACAGGTATAAATTCATTTACACAGCACTGTCATAAGCGACACATTGGGGTGACACATTTGTCATCTTCTAGCCACTACAGTTTCTATGTTCAAGAGTAGGGTATGTGTATTAGAAATGTTAGGTAGGAGGAACAGAGATATGAAAGAAACACAGTCATAGGATTGCACTGGGAGGGCAACTCAGGGAATACTGAATACTGAATCTGGTCCACATTTGTTTTCCATACACTTATTTATATACCCCAACAGAAAAGGAAGGAAAAAAGCAAAAGACTGCTTTAACATGACACAAAGTATAACCAAAATAGTTATATGCTTCAATACTTGAGACATCAGCCACTATTTTTTGAGTTAAGCAGTATGTTGTTTGGGGCAGGATATGCAGTGAATATACCCTAGACCAAGTATCCTGTAGGCAGTCACTCCCTATGTCAAAACTCCCTGTTTTAAAATGAAGGAGTAGTAATAGGCTTGAATTCTCTGACCTTTGATCAGAGTAGAGTGGATCCACCTCTATTGGACCCCTTAATGTCCAAAACACCAATAACCACACCATAAACCAGGGTTTCTTGTTTGTAGCCACACCTGTTATCAACAACTTTGAAAGAATAACTCAAACTATCTGACCTTTAGTCAAGGTGAAATGCTCCCCATTCAGCATATCTATGGTCATGAAAGAAGTAACTCAAACATCACAGGGCATCTGTGTTGGCTTGGCAGTTATTCTCTGAGTTCCTGGTTGCCTAGGAATGGTACAGAAAGTTCCAGAAGCTCGAAGTCAATTCACAAAGGCTGGAAAGTCCTCTTCTGTCCTTTTTGATGACAGTTTTATAAGAGAACATTTCCAGGAAATTAAGACTATGTCTATAATTTTAATTTTTTTAGAATTTCATATGATGTTTTTATTTATTTATTTTTTATTGAAAAGAAAAAAAATTCCACGTCCTCCCAGCCTCCCATTTTACTCCCCCTCCCCCCAGCCCCTCTCCCCCTCCCACCACTTTTCTCCCCCTCCCTCTCCAGTCCGAAGAGCACTCAGGGTTCCCTGCCCCATGGAAAATCCAAGGTCCTCCCCCCTCCATCCAGGTCTAGTAAGGTGATCATCCAAACTGGTTAGGCTCCCACAAAGCCAGAACATCATATGATGTTTTTTGATCACAGTCATACTCATTTCCCAAAATCTTTCCAGACTCACTCCCATTTTACAACCCATTCAGTTCTTATCCTCATTCTGTTCTTTATAAACCTTTGTCTTGCACAAATATTTTTTCTTGGATGTGCTCAAGTTAACAAAGTCTATATTATTAGACTAACTGATTATTTCTACAAGCAGCTAAATTTTCTGATTACTCTTTTGTCTTGGGGTAGGATCGCATGCCCCAATTCCCTCTCCATGCTGGAATTTTTTCTTGCTTGGTTTTGAAAAGGTCTTGTCCATGCTAAGGTAACTGCTGTGAGTTCACATGTGTTCCTACCCTAGTGTGTCTAAAAGACACTGTTTCTTTGTAGTCTTCTATATTACATTTTCTATCAGCATTTCTGCAATTGTCCCTGAGCCTAGGGAAGAGGGGTGTGCATCTGAGGCTAAACATCTAAGCAGTCTCTTATTTTATTTATCTTGTCCAGTTATGTGTTAGTCACCAACTACAAATAGAAACTTCTCTAATGAGGGCTGAAAGACAAATTAATTTATGTGTATATTAATCAGTCATTAAGACTCGGATTAACACAATGTTCATTTAGCAGAACACTAGTGCTAGTTGTTCCCTTAAGGCCTGTGACCTGTCTAGCTATAGCTTCCTGGCCCAATAATAGTGCTGGCTATGGAATTCCTCTTGTATTTCAAAACTTAAATCCAATCAGAAACTAACTACATAAGGTTTATACTGCTATTATACCAGTGAATATTTCTTTCCAGGCTGGTCATTATAATAGTTCACTGTAAGTAAGACTGATACTTATTGCTATTTTCTTATAATAGTGTGCATAACACCTTCCAGCATATTCAAAGCTATTCAGCAAGAGTGAAGCTTCCAAGCCACTGCCAGTTTAAAAATTTCCATCTTCTATGATTGAAGTATATGATGTCTTCAACATTAGGGTCTTACCATCCAGTACTGAAATGTAAGAATATCATTATCAATATCCTACAACAATTTGGAGTTATGGGTCCTTATTGCCCAGTAATTCCAAAACAAATAGCACATTGCTGGCACTAGACATTTTGTCTAGTAAGGACATTGCCTAGTAAGGGCTAGACAACAGGGCCCATGTTCTCTAGTAAGGATAGTATAGCCCCATTTTACTCTATACTATTTTAAATCTTTTCGTGCATAAGTGTGCATTTTCTATATTATTTACTTTATCTTTTTCCTCAATTATTTGTATATCAATTTGATAACTTCCATTTTTAAGCTTCATTGCCTACTACATTAGTACATAAAAAGGCATTTTCTGTAATGTAAGGTGTCTCTGTTGTAGATGAACCACAGTGCCTGAGTTTACTTGTTAAGGCATAATGTGATACAGTGGTATCCTGGCTGTATTTTGAATCCATTGTAGTTGAAAAACAAAATAACCCACATCGAATGAAAATGAATACATTCTTATAATATCCACTGATGTCTATACTTTAGTGAACTATTGTTTTTGTGAAAATATTCTTTTCTAAGCAATGCACCGAGAAATGATCAGTATCTGTGAGTGCCAAAGTGGGATTGCTTCAGTATTTGGAGGAATGACAAGGGAATTTTGCTAATTTGCACTTATTCTATAATCCTACCAGTTCTACTTTATATCCCCATTCTCCCTAGGATTGACGTCACATTGTCCTAGACTTCACAATCTGGGAAGAAAGCTTGATCTCTTCAAAGTATTGTCATCCCTTCAATAACTTTCCTAATTTCTCCATGGAAATTGACTACCAAATAAATCTAGCCCAACATTAGGTCAGAAAAACTTACTAAAATTTGCTTAAATATTTCTGTTCGACAAAAGTATCATGAATAGTGAGCAAAAAAATACAAATCAGGAAATATGTGTACATCTTATCTTTCACTCTATCCAGTTTAATAATGTACAGTTTGTACAGAGGTGTAAATATTTTCATAGTGGTAGACAATACTAAATTATTAAAGTAAGTGGCATGATCATCCCTTGCACAGCAGTGATTGAGGGATAAGCTTATTTAAGAGATACTTATTCCCTTTCTCTTCTATAATATTTGTAGTCTAGAAGTAATGCTCATGTTTTTACTTTGATTTTTTTCAGGAAATTTCATGTGCCTAAAATTTAGGCCTCAATTTCAAGTTTGGTGCTACTGACACATTTAAGTCTCTCAATTGGGAATGGGAAAACATGGAGTACATTTAAAAACAGCAATAGAAGAGCAGAGAGATGACTTCAAATTGCTTCTCTCTGCAGGGAAATTATAGATGGAAATGTGATGTACAGCTTTAGACTACATACTGAATAGAAATCACACTCCTCTCTCAGTGTTCTTTTCAGTTCTTAAGAAGTCACAATGCCTTTAGACTTTTTAAATGTGTTTATAGAATATACTTACAAAACTCGTGCATCCTTGTTTTATGTTCAATTAAGGATACCCTTAAAATTCTTACTTTATTGTTTTGAAAACTCTTCATGCAAGTTGATTTTTATTTATTTATTTATTTATTTATTATGTATACAATATTCTGTCTGTGTATGTGCCTGAAGGCCAGAAGAGGGCGCCAGACCTCTTTACAGATGGTTGTGAGCCACCATGTGGTTGCTGGGAATTGAACTCAGGACCTTTGGAAGAGCAGGCAATGCTCTTAACCACTGAGCCATCTCTCCAGCCCCATGCAAGTTGATTTTTAATAGCAGTTTTCTTATATATACCATCCTTTTCTGCAAGCAATTCAAAAATCCAAATAACTCAATGCTGTCTAAAACTCATTTCAACATATGCTCCCCCCCCTTTTTTTTTTTACAAATTTTAAGTCTACTTTCATTGGCAAAAATGTCACACTTTTAGTTGCTAGTTAAAATATTCATGTATCATTACCAGATAAAAATCCAAATGCTTCAATCTATGCTTATTGCTGTTAAAGAATGTCAGATAACTGATTAATATGTCCACACAACAATTATCTGAAAGTATCTTAGCAGTTTTGAATCTTAAATCCTTTGAAGATGTTGAGATAATTTACTAATCAATTTTCAAGCCCTCTACAATGCATAATACAAAGTGACATATAGAAATAAATATAATAGAAAATAATACATAGTAGGTAATTGTTGAGCTAATTTTATTCATAATACAAAACATATTTTAGATGATATTTTAAAACTGTCACATTTTCTGAAAACTATGGATTTCTGAAAATCATAGCTAATATATACATATTATATGTATATTCAGATATTGGAATTTTATGTGTTTTTAGTGTCAATTATTGATTTGAAGTTTAAATTTCTTACTATTTTATTTTGAGTGACATTTTGAATGCTCAAGTCAAAACCTAAACTCTCCAAAATATACTTTTTCCTTGAGGCAAAAACATATTTTCTAAGTTATAGAATATTTTCTGTAATAATATTCCATGAAAATTTTAATAATTGTATATTACCTACTCATCTTCCTAAAACATAGTATCTGTATCCTTACAAACAAGAAAAATTAAGCAAAACTAAGAAGAAACTAGTAATTGAGAATTTGATAATGTTTAACTAAACATTTCATATATTCATATTAACATATGTTTATTTCAGTATGGTGTATTAGTTATCAAAGCAATTATACATAACTGTATCTCATATGTAATATACTAAAATACTAATATATTTTAAACATTTATTTATATAAAATGTTTAATATTTTGTACATTCAATCAAGTTTTTATTTCTTAAATTTTATAAAACTGATTTTATATTTATATACCTTTTTTGGACCTAATACTCCTTGGTCTTTCATTGTATATTTTTCCCTACAATGTGAACAAGTAAATACTTATTTTCCTTTAAAAATAGATCATGAATTCTGTTCTTTAGAAAATGTGTTATAGATAATATATCATAAATACTTTTAAAACTTTATTCGTTCAGGAAAGTTGTGTAGTACCAAATTTACCCTGGCACCTTCCATGAATTTTTGATGTACCAAATGTTCTTTTGAACACTCATCTCATATTTTGCATGTAGTGTTTTCCATTTTCCTGAGAGAGTTTGAAGAAGAGGAAGTGAAGTCACTAAACTATTTTCCTGAAGTTAAATTTGTCTGCTTATAAAAATAAGCCTAATTATTGCCTGAATATAAAATATACAGAGCTAACAAGAAAATTCATATAAGCACCATAATTTATGAAGCACAAAATATGTAAAGTTTTATTTTCAAAATCTTAGCATTAGGAACTTCACACTGAATAAGCAGCCTTTATAGAATTAAAGATTTTCACCTATTTCAAATATTTTTATAAAAACAAAATAATTATTTTCATGTTACTAAGGACAATTTTATATAAATTTGGCAATGGTAAAATACAGCAGGTTGTATTCTTAAAGTTGATACAAATTTTTTTATGTCTTTGTTTTCTTAAGATCTTATGGTTTAGCAAAGGAAATTAACATGTATATGCCTGTGTACATGCATACTAAGGGAAGATGGGAAAAAGAACAGGAGGGAAATAGAGAGAGGGGGAAAGGGAAGAAATGAATGAGAAGGAGGGAGATGGAGGGGGGAGAATAATAAAAAGGAACAGCGAAGTGAAATGTAAAAGACTCCTTTGGTATGGCTGGCTACTGTCTAATGTAAGCATGAATTAAGATCATAAGGAGACAGCCACAGATGATGCCCACACCTCCAATAGCCACCATGATGTGGAAAGCACAGAAATTACGGGTCTTTGATTGCTTCCACAGGAATCAGTCAAATGCCAGTCCAGTCCTTGTGATGTAATTTCTTAAAGAACTAGTGATTTATCAGTATCTTGAGCACACTAATCAAGCAACCAAATAAAGAATGATGCTGTGATTTAGAAGAATGCTATAGCGCCAAGTGAGACACAAAGGTTGGAGAATGCCAATATGTATCCCGTGTTCTATGAACCCCGACTTGCATAGGCTGTGGAAAGCACTGTCCATGCCTATATAAGAGATGTCTCCCAGAGGGACCACCTATGAAACAACAAAAAAAGTCATCCCTGTTCCATATCTTCATGCTGTCTGTCTAAGGTTTCATTGTTTCAAGAATGTTAAATCTTTGATATACTTCCATATATTCTTTATTATCCTATCTTCATCTAACACAAAAGAAATCAGTTATTTTATCTACCTGAGAAAGGTATGTGCCGATTTGTTGTTCAATTTCCCACTTACAGTGTTGTTTGTCTCTTTACTCTACTGTGTGTAATGCTACCTTCTCAAATACATATTTGAAAAAAGGAATTTGAAGTATTATGATCTGCTAATTCTAAAGAAATTACAAAGAGAAATTTAAGGTCTCACAGAGGAAATGGTAGTCACCTTTAAAGTAAGTAATACAGAAAATTATTCACGTTGGTTTACAGAAACTTGTATGACAAAGACAATGAATTCTTATTACTCAATTATTTTGCCATGTGCAAAATAAATTCCACTACAAAAAAGAAGAAAAAATAAATTAAAATAAATAATACGATAAAAGTGATGTTCTTTTCTCCCTAATATTAGCAAAATATAAATCAGCTTTGATGTCAATTTAAATTTTTTATAATCATCTCACAAACTCTACATCTGTGACTGTCTTCACTATCTAACAGTGTAGGAAGCAGCAAAGAAAATAGAATTTTCTCTATAAATTGAAAACAAAAGAGATCAAAAATCTGCAATGCTTATCTTAATTTGATTGGAATAATGAAAATATTTGAGTCAAATATGTATATTACACTAATTTCATGTTTCTTTCTTTGAAGTTCTTAGGTAATTTCATGGATAGATATACAATAGGTAGGTGGCAGAAGAATAACTATACATAAATATACTTATTTAAAAATTGAATAAATCATCTAATTTCCATAGCATGGGTTGAGATTCCCACATGATCACTGATATAAACTAAACGCTTATGTCACTACCATATGGAAGAATCCTAATCCCCATGTAATTTTGTACGGAGGTTTGGCTTTAAAAAATATGAATATGGTATGTACTCACTCATTAGTGGATTCTAGTCAAAGGACATTGAGCCTATAGTTTTTGATCCTAGAGAAACTAAGTAATAAGGTGAACCCGCTCCCCCCCAAAAAAACATATATAGATCCTCCTGGAAATTGTAAGCAGACAATTATCACCTGGCAAAAGTTGGTAGCATGGGAATGGGGGTGGGGTTGGGGAAGGTGAGTGGGGATAGAGTGAGGAGAAGGATGAATATGGAAGTAGGGAAGAAGAGATCTTAATTAAGGGAACCATTTTGGGGTTGACAAGAGGCTTGGATCTAGAGAAATTCCAAGGGTTCACGGGGATGTTCCCAGCTAGGACCCTGGGCAGTGGAGGAGAGGGTGCCTGAACTGGCCTTGTCCCGTAGTCAGACTCATGACTATCTTGAATATCACCATATAATCTTTGACGGGTGACAGATGAAGATAGAGACAGAGACCCACATTGGAGCACTGGACTGAGCTCCCAAGGTCCAGTTGAAGAGCAGGAGGAGGGAGCAGATAAGCAAGGAAGTCAGGACCAGGAGGGGTTGGTCCACGCACTGAGACAGTGTGCCTGATTTAATGGGAACTCACCAAGCCAGTTGGACTGGGACTGAACAAGCATGGGATCAAACTGGACCCTCTTAATGTGGTTGACTATTGGGGCAGACTGAGAAGCCAATGATAATGGCACTGGGATTTATCTCTACTGCATGTACTGGCTTTTTGGGACCCTATTCTATTTGGATGCACACCTTCCTAAGCCTGGAGGGAGGGAGGAGGGCCTTGGACTTCCCACAGGGCAGGGTATCCTGACCTTTCTTAGGACAGGAAAGGGAGGGGGAGTGGGAGTAGGAGAGAGGGAGGGAAGTGGGAGGAGGGAAGGAAGTTGACATTTTGATTGGTATTTTTTATAAAGTAATAAAAAGAAGCAAATGAGAAGAAAGAGACATGAGACAGAAGTCTCAGAATACCATGGTACCGTGTATTTTAGCAAAATGCAGAAAAGGAAATCATTCTGTTCTTATTCTTTTTATTAAAATTACACAAGCAATTGATGTACCTATCTCCCTCCACATTAGGCCTAAAAGTCATCTTACAGAACATACAAACTAGGATCAATCTTGTTCATAAGTAAATTCCTATTTCTCAAGGATTGGCTTATGCCAAACCTGCTAACTTTACTACAAATGGTTCTGTACTGATGGTTCCAAGAAATAGCAATTATACCTTTGTTTCTTACACTTATTTTGATCATCTATGATGACTTGCTATGACTACCTGTTGTTATAACTACCATGTTAAGACCATCTTGCAATCATTTCTTTTTTCAGTGACTAATTTGTTGTGTTTATGTTCTGCTCCTGTAACTTCAGCTATTTTGCCTGCAAAATCTCCCATTTGGAAGTCCCCTTCCCTTGAGCTATAAATATCTTGTTTTTCTCAAGTCCACTCCTGATCTCTTGAACCACATCCTTAAAGACATTATATATGAATAAAAATCCTTGCTTTAACTAATTTACCCATCTTCATTGGGTCAGTGGTTGGTCTTATTCTTTGGAATGAACACCAATGACATTTTGCTAGTTATTTAACCTCAATTTTGAAATATCAAACAAATCTGGAGATATTAAAATGCATTTTTATAATATTTACTGCCTCTAAACCCATCAAGAATGTACTTAAATCTCAAAAATATGACGGGGACAAATATTTTTCCATTCATTTTAGGTAATACTGGGACATACCTTGAGAATACCTGTAATTGCAACTCCTGACTTGTAGTATATTTTTCCTGATTCTTTCTGTCAGTGTAGTCAGCGTAAATGAATGGAAAGCTCCATTTAGTGGCACTGACACATTTTCCATTATCTTTTATGTTTCACTTTGGTTTTTGTCTTGAGACAGTCTTACTTCTGCAAGTCTGGGATAGCTAGAATTCACAATGTAGAATAAGCCTGTCGTTAAAGTTCTGCTGCTGCTATTGACACTGTCTTCCTAGTGCTGAGGTTATAGCTAGGAGTTCTCCTATACAGCTAATTTCCAGTTAAAGATACTACCTTTAATGTTCGGAAGAGGCATCTGTGCCTCTTTCAGAAAAACAAACAACATATTTCACAGATCAAAGGTTCAGGAGACATGACTCATTTTTTATTTTTGAAATGAACATATACATTAGACAATTTTCATTGCAATATTATTTTCAGCTTTTGGCAATACTACAACGTTCAGTTCAGATTAGGTACTTCCATAGCAGTTAAGCTTTATTAATAACCATGGTTTTAAATTTTATTTGCTCATTTATTTAATAAATTTATTGGTTTCTCCTTCATGAATGAGAGTAGGAGTTAGTTACTAACATCTTAACTTGTGGCTCCAGAGTGTACATTCCTTGGCATCTCTGCCTAGGCTTGCAAGTTAAGCCCTTAAGTATTAACTGCATTTCTTTTATCTGCCTCTGACCTCCAGAAGGGCACCAGAGGCAAATGGGATCCTGAATAAGCAAAGATAAATAATATCTTTTCCAAATACTTTTCTCTGAAAACACAGGTACCCATCATTTATTTTATCTGAAGGACTTAAAGCTGTCTGGGACTCAGTTCTCTACTTGTGGTTCTGAACATCAGAGGTTCCTCTGCTTGGGAATGAATTCCAGGCAAATTTTTATAAAATAACAGCCTTCAAATTCCACACAGTATATGGTGTTAAAATGAACCCTGTGCCTCATCAATAACAATTGATCATCTCTTAAAAAAATCTTTAGTTCTTGATTTTTGTTTGTTTGTTTTGTCATCTTGTCGCCTCTAGAAGTTGAATCTAACACATACATAATGAAACAGCATTTTTAAAAATTTTATTTTGAAATGCTATTCTCATTTTTTGGTTTTATGACTTTTAAAATATGTATGAACAGAACATCCGAAAAGTAAGGATTTGTTTTTCAGAACTCAGAATTATGGAAAAAAAAAAAAACAAAGTTTCTAGTATAAAATCCTCTTACTTTTCAGTTTCTGGTGTCTGGAAGACATCCACCTGAAAATAAATGTGGGCAACATTTCTGTAAATGAGAAAGGAGCCCTGGGAAGGAAGATTTTCTTCACTGGGTGGCTGTAGAATAAATGCATAACCACCTGCAAAGAAACCTCAGCAGTTACGGCTCCCTGCACAATAATAACTTACAGTGTGATTGTGCAACTCACCAAAGATGTCCAAAACAACAGCACTAATAGCTATTTCAGGCAGTGGGCTTGGGATGTGCATAGTCAGTTATGTTTTGTTTCTGCAGAGCAGGCGCTGTCATTTCCTTATGGCTGCATTCTTTAAGAGCTATTCTGATCACATTCAACCTATCAGACATACTACACAATGTGAAACTGAAGTCAGGCTGTGGTGCTTGATGTACGTGGACTGGATTCCTAGGGCTGTCTATAAAGTCATTCCCCTAGGACTAAGCATTTCATTATAAAACAGAACTATTGCAGTTATTTAACAGGATGCATCAGAATAGAAAATGGTGGGAAAATGAAAGATACTATTTTGAAACAAACCCCACACTCTGAATCATTATTTGTTTATTCATTGTTTGTTAGAAAAATATTATTAAACTATTATACTCAACAATTAATATAGATTTGAGAAGTAAACAAAACAATTAAAAAATAAACTAATAGTGGCTAGCAATTATAGATTAAATAAAGTGAAAAATCTCTTGAAACAATTGTAGAAACTCATTACTGATAAAGAAAATAAAAGATGAAAGTTATAACTTTCAGAAGACCAGTGACCTTCATAATAATATTCTATCTTAAAAGCAAAATTTGGAAGACAGGACTAGAAATACGGTTTCTGGTATACTGAGAACCTGTAAACAGTTTACTGTGTCCTAGTTAGTACTTTTCATTATCAAGTTGTGGCAGTGTTACTATATATGGAGTAACCTACAGCTCACACACAGCAAATTACCAAATATTGCCTTGCCTAAAAAATTATGTGTTTATTCACTCTGCAAAGTAGAAAATAACAAGGAATGGTAACATTTAGAACAAACATTTTATGTTGCAGAAGCAGTGGATTGCCTTGAAAATAACAGTTACAATGAATGCTGGGAATTATTGTCCCTAATCTAAGAAAACCAGAAGTTTACTTAAACAAGAAGATTGGATATTGAAGAATTACAAGTTATTGTAATTGTAATTGAAGAATTACAAGATAAATAGGTTTATCTCTATAGTTATTTAGATCTACAGCTTTTGAACTAGAACCTACAACCTAGAGCAATAGCCAGCATGCTACTTTAGTTTAGTTTCATATTTGTTCCTCTCCTGGAGAACTACTTTTGTTAAGTTAGATTTTAGGCATTAGGTCTGAGAATTTAAAGTCTTTGGGTATTCAATGAAAAACATGTTTCCTCCAAACAAGGTCTTTGCCACCAGGAATCTTATAGTTTGTGTGTGTGTGTGTGTGTGTGTGTGTAGGGGTTTCTAATAATCATATCCCAGTCATTTAAAGTATACGTAAATTCACTTGCAAATATTTTTGGCAAGTGTACATGAAGAGTTATGCTAGGCCTGATTAAAACAAAAATACACTCCAATATGGGCAAAATGATGAGCTAATTTGAAAAAAATATTTCCAGGGTGGTTGATATACAAATTAAATTTTATTTTATTGATTAAAAATTATTGAGAGACATAAATTTACCAATTGAATAACAAAATGAACCAGTATTCCCATTAAATGAATTAATGAGTGTTGAGCATGGTGTGGAAGTAGGTGGAGCTGCAATGATCTATATGCTTGCAGACTGATAAACTTACCTTCCTACTTCGTAGAAACTGAATTATTTAATGCCCTCCACAGCAAAATTACATTTCTAGCAGTAATTTGGAAAAAGGTCTTCTCTCAGCACCAAGGTAAAATATACCCTCTAACAAACATTTGGTAAAAAAAAAAACAGTCCTTGAAACAATAGTTAGGTATCCTGATTGATTTGTTAATCAGGGACAACATGGAATGCTGCATTCTGACAGATAAAGAGGTGTTAAGAGTATTGGGGTACTGCTTATGCGCAAGCCGAACTTGGTAATTTCCATAATTAAAATTACATTAACACATGAATCCAGTCCAGTTTCATAAAACAGGAGTTCATATAGACTATAAGAACTAGTGTGGATGAAAAATAAGAAGGTCATAGCATTTTTAAAGAAATCTCAATTCGTTAAGGGGACTATAGGCTAAATAAAATTGATGAAAAAGAAATATTGTGAAATTTTATGATTATCTGGATGTGGTAGAATTCTCATGATAATAATCAATACTGCCCTAGATAATCTCTGTAGGTAGGGGTGACAAGAGGAGTGATTCCAATAGATTTTTAATGTCCTAAACTAAGAAAATAAGAGGTGCGTAGCGCTGTAAGAGGATAAAACTCAAGACCGTCAAGTGTCCAGCTGCGAAAATGAGGCTCATTTGTGCTAGATTTAGTCACTCTAATCTGAAAACATCCAAGTGGAAAATATCCAGTAGAAAATGGGTGTGTACATGGCACATGTATTGAATAAATCTTTTGACGGATGTGAAACTGTGGTGGCTCACTTGTGAGTCAGGAAACACAATAGTCTCAGAACATTGTCAAACTTGAATCCAAAAATGACAGCCTGGTAAATTTAAGAAATAATATCATTTTTAAGTGAGATGAATTTCATATTTACAAAATACAGAGTATTGCATTATAAATGTTATGTTTTCATATTTTGCAAACCTGACCTCTAGTTTCAATCTGATAATAAATCAAACAAACAAATAAAACTAGATTTTATCAAGTCTGATAAATACAGCTTTCCATTTCCTGTTGCCCAAGAGAGTATGTGTACTGGATTTTTTAATTAGTAAACTAAAATATTACCATCTAAAAACACTCTGAAATTTTCCCATTGCTAGGAAAGCTTTGGGAGGCGTGGTCAGAATTTGAGGATGATTTAGTGTACTGTAAGTTGGTTGAGCTGTACTTTGTCCTCAATTGCCTATTTATTTATTCTTTCATCTACAAATATATTTATACAACAAATTCATCTGATTAAAAATTTCTGTCATACACTCTGATAGGTATTGTTTATTACACTGCATCAAATCACCAATGTTTTATCCTATTTTCTTCTAACTTATGCATTGGGTCTAGTAGTTGAAACAGCTGGATTTTGTCTAATAACCTGTAATTCTAATTCTACATCACTGAAGCAATATTCTCCATTTTAAACAGAAAATCCACCTAGAAGTCCATGTGGTCAGTTCCGCAATCAGTATGAGTGGTTTCTCTGAAGATGCAATGCTCTTCCTGTTTTTATCTTGAGTTTCACAAAGCCATTGTGAAAGGCTGTTTGTAGTAGTAATACATAAACACTATAGCTGTGACTCTAAATCATCAGTTACATAACTTCTGCTTTATACCCACACCACTCCCTTCCTCTTGCTACAATGTTTTCCCTTCTTTTCTGCTGGTGACATTCACAAAATTGACAGGAGTAAAGAACAGTTTACAACTCATTACCAAATCCAGTGATTAGATTTCTTTCTCTTATAATCCTAAATCAGCGGGGCAGTGGTGGCTTATGCCTTTAATTACAGCACTCAGGAGGTAGAGGCAGGTGGATCTTTTTGAGTTCAGGGGCAGCCTGGTCTACAGAGTGAGTTCCAGAACAGTCAGGACTATTTCACAGAGAAACCCTGTCTCAACTCCTCCACCCCCAAAAATCCTGAAGCAAATTTACTTTAATTTGCTATTAACCCTTAATTTTTAGAGTGTCTAGTAAATAATTGAGCCATGAACCATGCGTGGGGAACAACACTGTCTACTGGTAAGAAGTTAGGTGAATATGAGCTCTCATATAATGGAGTCTATGTTTCCAGGGCTTATTTTTTTTTTTTTGAGAGTGTTTCAAAATCACAGAGAATAATCTGCCTAAAATAAAAAAAAAAAAAGCAAGAAGACTTTAGAAAAATTAAGGAAGCTGTGTAAAATCATCAAAATATCATTTAGGAACAAACATAATTTAGCTTACTGGGATGTGGAATTTTCAATGTATTTTCAGTCGAGTATATGCACTTGATTCCTATATTTAAAGTAGTTGGAGTTGTAAACTACACCTTTGAGAGTAGTTTGGCTAGCTTCAACTGACATCTGCAAATCTACAATGACATAGCAGTTTGGTATTATCTTAGCAACGCCTCTTTCTTTTCTTTTTTTTTTAACATAAATACTTTTCCTTAATAACTTAGTTGCTAGGTGACAAGAAAAAATAACATACAAACATAAAGAAGAATTCTCAAAATAATGTTTAATGTGTCAAGGAAACATATTGTGGAAATATTTTTTTCCTTGAGATTTAATCTTTCTGGGAACCATTCTTGGACTGAATGAAAGATAAGACAACAGTATACATAAATGGAAAATGTTTACATTTTAAACATACTGTTTGATATTTCAAGGTGTTCCAAATATGTCCATTAGCTCTCTTTGGATGATCAGAATTTGGTAGTCTGATTGTGTTGTCAACGGAACAAACACCTCCATGGTTCCCTCAGCAAGTGTCATAATTGCTGACATCACATGCGATTTGGTGCCTAACTACCAAAAACAGAAAACATTAGCATACGCCGGTATTAACACTTAGGGGTTCTGTTTTTTACTGTTGTTATTTTTATTTTATAATGCACATCTTTTATAATCATAATGGTTTTTACAAGTGTGGAATAGAATCCAACAAGAACTGGAGCACTTACTCAAAATGCCTCACTCGCCAGCTCATCCTTTCCTCTGATGGGGTACTGTTTGTTTGTTCATTTGTTTTTATCTTTGATGAATATGGATGGGCTGTGTTCAAATATTTTACTGTCATTCTTTACTTTCCCTCCCAAAAATCTTGAGTTTTATTTTCTTGGACTAATGATCATTTCTTTGTAATACAGTGTCATCACCCCAAAAGGGGGTCTTGTAAAGATATAAATACAGCAGAAAAAAATGCAGGCTTTTAGCAGAATTACAATTTTTGTAGAATTGTTTTAATTTCCAATGAATTAGTAAATAAGTGATTCTAACATTAATGCATTAAATAAGCATTGTAAACCAAGTAAAAAGTAGGAAGAAATAGACAGAGACTTTTCAATACATAAGATTTTTACATTGTAAAAATTAGTAAAAGACTAAAGCGGATACAATTCCCCAGAAGTAGTAGAATTAGATAATACATTCAAATGGGAAGGAAGCTAACATGGTGGTAAAAAATGACTTGAAGGAAACTAGAAATAGGTTTCTCAATTTGGCTAGTAATTATAATTGTGTGTGTGAGAGAGAGAGTACACATGTATTTGGCACTGAAATTGAAGTACTTTGATGGTGGGTGTTAGTCATGAAGGCTGGGAAGAGATCCCAAATGACTGCTAATACTCTCTTAATATCTTTTACAAATCTTTGTTGCTTTGCTATTTATAAAGTGAATTTTGTAAAAATCACTGCCAGGTTGTTAAGAATTATGATGCCTTTGAGCTGAGTGCTTGCACAGATGACTGTTGTGTAGTAGGAGTTCTAAGCCTTCCCATAAAGAACAGGTGTGGGAAGAATCACAAGACAGAAAATAAATAGCACAAACTGATACTCATTAGGTGATAAGAGATTCACATGTGTTCCACATTATCTGGTCGTCTCTGCTATGCAGAGAACTAGTTATTGAAAGGTCAATATGACAATTTAATCTACAAATTTTATCAGACAAAAAACGATTAACTAAATTCCATGTCCTTGATAAAAGGAGTAACTTATTTGAGGGTCATGAATCAGTGCTTGTAATTGAATTTCAGTTAAGAAGTGCTACATGATGTTCAACATGAGAAATCCACTTCCAAAATTCATTCAAGTGGTAGTGACTGGTCTTTCTTTCCTAACCATTATTGGCAAGGAGCCTTAGTTCATTATCATTGTTATCTCCTAAAAATGGCTTACCTCTGTCGTTTGTGTATCTTCACAAGACGTTAAACATCTTGAGTCTTAGCTACACCATCACAGGCTGAGTGCCACTGAAGGAAAACTGAGGGGTCAAGAACTGCCTTCAACATGGAGTTCCAATCGTAATGGATTTGAAGCTGCATGACCCATTGTTTGAGTACTTGCTCAAAATAAGGATTATCAGGGCAACATCGGTCACTCTTGAGCACCCTTGCATGGCTTCCAGACCTATTGCCACCTGGAGGGCACATAGCTGACCAGGACAACTTCACCGGAGCTCCAGACTCCACAGAGACGGGATATACTCAGAAGTGCTCAAGCACATCGAAAATGGACTGGAATCACAGAAGTTGAATCTGGCACTCACCCTCCTCATTCAGTAACAAATGCAGGTTCTTGGCCTTGCCCTGGAAGTTGAAAGTGAGGACATATTCACATCTTGTCTCACTGTGACTGTGACATACCAGAAAGATACCATGGGAACCAGTGTCTCCTTTTAGCATTAACAGGGCAGCCTTGAGTAGAGAGAGCATGCTACAAAATAAGAATATCCAGAGAAGGGTTGATCTACCTCAGTGCCCTTTGACTCCCCCTGGAACATAAATGATCCTGTGGCTGCTTTTGGAGTCACGGTTGGAATGCCTTGGGTGGTACAAAGAACTCCAAGTCACTTCCTCCTCCTCCTTCTTCACTTCAGAGCAGTAGGCGACACCTCTGCCACTGAGGCTGCCTTCCTCCCATTGAGATCAGCCTAGCCACCCCTCCTTCGTGACCCTCTCCTACTGGGTCAGGGCCAGTTTCTTCAGTCCCCATAAAACTGATCAGCTCTTCTCTCTGTACCATTCCTGCTCCATCTTTCAAGGCTCCCCCTCCGAGACTCCTTCTCAGCCTCTCAAAACAGTGAGTCCATCTCTCCCCAGGGGATATGCCATCACTAGCCAATCCCCTACCAACTGTCCCAGCATCACCAGAGGACTTGGAGTTGCTGTTTCTACCTAGGACTAGAGGGCCTGATGTGCTCTCCAGAGGCCCAGCTGGAGAGGAAATGCCAATGACCTCCTGCCACTGCAGGATGCCTAATACATAATCTCTGGCTGTGTGACCCACTGAATGGAGGGAAAGAGTTTATTGAGCTTTGCCTTTGAGAACATTGTAGGGGAGAAAGAGAATGAGGAAGGAAGGGAGCCAGCTAGGTCCTCAGAAGATAGAGATGGGCCCAACATATCCAGGGACCCACCCAAGCCCATGCACCTGCAGCTGTCAAGGCACAAGTCATGTGGTGGTGCAATTTCCACACCAGGGCTCAAGAGGGCAAAGACAGGTGGGGGAAAGTGAGCCCAAGGTCTGGGCCACAAAAGGTTCAAAGTTCTGCAGGAATAATACCTCAGCAAAATGGCCAGAAAAGGCAGCTTCTGCTCCAGGCTCTGTATATTGTGGGTGGGAAGCCAGGTAGAGGCAAAAACGGCAGGTAAGATCCAGGACAGTAGCCCTCACATGGGACTCACAGAACTCTTGCCAACTTCAGGAAGGGAGTGGTGGCAGTGCTGTCAGAGAAGGGAAGGCTCATCCTCCACAGCATGACAGTTGGACACAAAATGGGGAGAATATGGGGAGAGTCTACTGTAATTGGAATACATTTGTGGAATGATGTGGAAACCCAATGCAGTGGAAACTTCCTGGAATCTAAAAGAGTGACCCTCGAGAGGACTCCTAGTAATAGTGGATATGAAATCTGCATCAATCATCTTCCTTAACCAGGCAAGTCTTCCAGTGGTGTGACTGGGACACCAGCCCAGCCCCAAAACCTTGACTTAAAAATCTGTCCTGCCCACAAGATGTTCTGGGGCAACAGAGGTTACAAACTAGTGTGAGTGACCAACCAAGCATGGTTTAATTTGAGGCCCACACTACCAGAGGGTGCCTATGCCCAACACTGCTGGGAGGACCAAGAACTGGAGTCTAGATAATCAGAAGTCACAAAGAAGATTCTGAATGTATCAAAGGAGTCATTTAGACATTCCTCCCAACATTATACAGTATTGACAATTGTATTGGTTACCCTCTCCAACCTGATAATAAGGGCTTACTGTTGAAGACACTATATAATTAAGGCAATAAGCATAAAGAAAATGAGTTGGTGCCTAACTAGAATCTATACCCATACTGACTATCATTCATAATGCTGAAGGGTATGATGCATGCTAACAAAGAAGGAAACCACAGCTACAAACCATGAGGCCTAAATAGTGACCTGATTGCAAGGTATAGGAGTGCTATAGTGGCAGGAATATTATTTGGGTATTTGATAGTTTTTCTAAAAACTAGATTCAATGTCAACCTCATGAGATGGAACTCTTACATGATTCTACTAAGGTAGCTATAACCTGAGACTAGATAAGTCATAGGTCCTAGAAAAACCTATTCCTGAAGTCTGCTAAGGCAATGGTATTTAACCTTAATGCTGCAAGGCATATGTTGTGGTAATATTCAGCCATAGAATTATTTTTGTTGTTCTCTCATAACTATAATTTTACTGCTGTTATGAATAATAGTCTAAATATCATATATGTTGGATATCTGATGTGTGACCCTATAAAAGAATCATTAGACTCTCAAGGTGATTGTAATCCACAAGTCAAGAATTGCTTTGCTAAGTAAACATAATAGTAATTCCTAATGAAATTTTGCTATACCCACAAATCAATGCATCACTCAACTCTTACCATAGCAACTTTAACTTGCCATAGATTATAAATGACACAGAGTCCCACAATAAGACGTTGTACAGAAAGTGAGAGAGTTTGGACTCATACCTGAGCAGAGTGTTTTTTATCAAACACCTCCACTGAAGGTTCAAAGATTTATGTGGGTGAGGAGCTGGAAAGATTGGATGAGTCAGAGAGCGCAGTTGACTCCAAGTAGACTGCATCTCCTAGATACAATGGAGCTGATACTCATATAAACTCATAGATGCTGTGTCAATTTGCACAGGATCTGCAGAAATTCAAGCCAGACATACTTTAATAGGGAAAATGGGAAGTTGACCCAAAACTCCCACCCCTAACCAGGAAGCTATTTGTTACTGATACCTTATATAGGAGGTAAAAATTTGTTTTCTTCAATGGAATGATACTAGCTATACCAAGCACAGGGCTTCCCTTATGCACAGTAGTAGTATATCATGTTCTCTGTGCATATTTTGATTTTGGGTTAGTTTATTATTTTTTGTCTTTCTGCTATTTTTTGGTGGTTTGTTTTAACCTTTGTTTGAGAAAAAGAAAACAAAGGTAAATGGATAATGATGGGAGATTATCAGAGAAGAGCTAGGAGAAAGGTAATGGAACAAAAGAGCCAATAAATACTGTGAGTGCCATATTTTGTATTCAAACAGGTTATTATTTAGAGTAAATTTATAACATTCATGATGTATGTTATCTCACTTTGTTACCATTATGTTCTCTTGGTATAGAAAAATTAAGTGTTAATTGCTGGAGATTGCAAATACAGTTGGTAGAAAAATCCAGATTTGAAATTTTACTTTTAGTTAATGAACTTCGTAATTCTTTTTTTTTTTCACTTTTCTTGTTTTATTTTTTTTATTGGAAAAAAAAGAAATTTCTGCCTCCTCCCCACCTCCCATTTCCCTCCCACTCCTCCCTCTCCTCCTCCCCTCCCCCCACTCCTCCCCTTCCCTCTCCAGCCTGAAGAGCAGTCAGGGTTCCCTGCCCTGTGGAAAGTCCAAAGTCCTCCCCCCTCAATCCTGGTCTAGGAAGGTGAACATCCAAACTGGGTAGGCTCCCACAAAGCCAGAACATGAAGTAGGATCAAAACCCGGTGCCATGATCCTTGGCTTCTCAGCAGCCCTCATTGTCCGCCAAATTCAGAGAGTCCGGTTTTATCCCATGCTTTTTCAGTCACAGTCCAGCTGGCCTTGGTGAGCTCCCAAAGGATCAGCCCCACTGTCTCCACGGGTGGGCTCACCCCTTGTGGTCCTGACTTCTTTGCTCATATTCTCCCTCCTTCTGCTCCTCATTGGGACATTGGGAGCTCAGTCCAGTGCTCCAGTGTGGGTCTCTGTCTCTATCTCCATCCATCGCCAGATGAAGTTTCTATGGTGATATGCAAGATATTCATCAGTATGGCTATAGGATAGGGTCATTTCAGGTTCCCTATCCTCAGCTGCCCCAGGAACTAACTGGGGACATCGCCCTGGGCACCTGGGAGCACCTCTAGGTCCAAGTCTTTTGCCAACCCTAAGATGGCTCCCTTAATTAAGATGTGTGCTTCTCTGCTCCCCTAACCAACCTTCCTTTATCCTAATCATCCCGTTTCCCCAAGTTCCCCCCACCCTCCCCTTCTCACATTTCTCTCCCCTTCTCCCCTTACCCCCCTCCCACCACACCCCCAAGATCCCAATTTTTTGCCCGGCAATCTAGTATACTTCCCATAACCAGGAAGATAGCTATATGTTTTTCTTTGGGTTCACCTTCTTATTTAGTTTATTTAGGATATCAAATTATAGACTTACTGACCTTTATTTATCTCTAGAAACCAACTATGAGTGATTCTTAAGATAAATTTTTATATAATTTTACATTTTCTTTTCATTTTACATTCCAACTCCAGTTCCCCTTCCCTCCTCTTCTCCCACCTCCTACCTCCCCCATCCCACTCCCCATCCACTCCTCAAAGGGGAAAAGGTCTCTTTTGGGGAATCACCAAAGTCAACAAAGTTGAGACAAGGCCAAGTACCTCCTCACTGAATCAGGTTGAACAAGGTATCCCAGCATAGTTAGTGGACTCTATAAAGTCAGCTCATACACTGGGATAATTTCTGGCTCTACTGTGAGCTATCCTCCACCCCAAAACTTATCAAGTCTCATAGCCATCACCTACAGAAAACCTAGTTAGGTACCATGAAGGTTCTCCAAGTGTCAGGCAAGAGTCCATGAACTACTACTAGCTGGGGTTGGCTGTCTCTGAGGTTTTCCCTATCATCATCTTAACCCCCCCCCCCTCTTGCTCATATGTTCTCTTCTCCCTCTCTTCAACTGAACTCTAAGAGTTCAGTTCAGTGCCTGGCTATGAATCACTGCATCTCCTTCCGTTAGTTACTGGATGTAGATTCTATGATGAGAGTTAAGGTGTTCACCAATATGATTACAGGGGAAGGTCTGTTCAGGCATCCTCTTCACTAGTGCTAGGAGTCTTAGCTGGAGTCATCCTAGTGGATTCCTGGAGATTTCCCTAGCACCAGATTTCCCCCTAATCCCACAATGGCTCCTGCTCATCTCTTTCTCTGTTCTCCTCCTCTGTCCTTCCTCCAATTTGCTTGTCTTGATCCTTTATATCCCTCCTTTCCATCCCCTCCCTTCTACTTTTCTTAAAATATATATATATATATGTATATATATACATATATGTATATTCATGTTTATATATAAGAGACACTTTGTGAAGTTCTTGAATTACAGACAGTTAAAGATCTGGTGTGCTGGGTTTATATAGAGGAAAACAATATCTTTGACATCACTCTATGATGACATGCGATGTATCATTTATGAGTTAAATTTTGGGTTTTCTGATACAAAATAGTCAAGATGCTCATGTCTTTGATCTTCCGTGTATAAGAATTTTCTATTTTCCTACAGTTAGCTTAGAAAGTTTTCTCTATGGCCAGATAATCCAATGTCTGTGCCTCATAAGATATTCAAACAGGCAAACAGAAAAAAAAATCAAGCAAATAAAAATATTGTCAGATGTAATAAAATTATTGTATGTAAATAAAAGTTTTATTTTCATAATTACATGGGTTCTCTAAAGTACAATTCTAGGAACTCTCCATCAGTGAGGTTCTTTTTTTCCACATCCTTTAATAAAATGGCAAGCAATGGTCATAATCATGCTTGTAATATTTTTTGTAAACATAAAAGTGCTCTTCGCATTATCTGCAGCAATAAAATTGTACACAATATAGTTTTAGCATCTATTTTTATTTAATTGTGAATTTAGAAAACTACTCAATAAAATATCACATGTATAACTTCATTAAAACTGATTTAATTATAAAAATGTCATTTCTCATCTACAAAATGAACCTTACTTCCAGTGCAACAGTCCTGTGTATGTTTTTTTTTTTCTGCAAATGAATAAAGGCAACGGTCAAATAAAAGAACCTACTGAATTTGATGGCTATCTCATAAAGAGTATATATAACACCTATAAAGTCTATGGTGGGAAGTAAATTATTTACTGTGAGAAGCTTGAGTGTGAAATCATTTATATGTCACTAAGGGATATGCACACAGCAGAGCCAGAAATAGCGTGAGAATCACATTTCTTTGTATTTTTATACTCTTTCGATTTTACCATAAAGCATTCAGTCTCTTGGATTTCAAACAATCAAAGCACACAAGCACACAATCAAAATGTCTATCAGAAACTTTCTGGGGCATAATTGCTGGAGGGATTTCCAGGGCATTTAAAAATTTAATTGTGCTTTTCTTTGTTCTTTAAAGAATATATTCAGTTTTCTGCAACTTCTAGTGTATTTAAAAGTGTATTATCAGTCTCCTTTTACTACGTGGAATATGAAATATACATATTAAATATCACTTGGTTCCATGGAGAGTACAATGAGATCAATGTGCAGAAAAACAGAAAGATCATATGACTAAGAATTATCAGAAACTAAGTAAAAATTAAGCCACTTAATAACACTCAAAAAAATTGACCCACACTAAAGTGAATATTCTGAGGAAAAATAATTTTGACAACTAAATTACTTCTCTGAAAGAATGTTGATCAATTATTTATTCTTTTTAAAGCCACCAACTTGAGATTTCTTGAAACAAAGAAACATCTTTATAAGTTGGGAATCTGATTTTTTTTTTTTTTGGTAGAGCTTGGTAGAGGATCCAGAAGATATTAAAATGAATAGACTTTCTTATCACTCCCTTATTTCCCTCCCTACTGTTGTCAAATTCATGGCTTATTTTTATTCATTGTTATTGCTTTCATGTATGTATTTGTATATACAAATGTATTCCTAAATAAAACATGTTGAGTCCGTGTAATACTACTTTTATGTATGTTTTTCTGTCATAACAATGCTTTCTTTCATGTCTTATAACAAACTGCACGTGTCACATGATTGTTGCTGTCTATGATTTTTCTTAGGAGACAACATTATAAAACTGAAACTTAAAATGATAAGCTCACCGTCAATGGATATTTAATTTCTCATTCACTGTGACATTCATATTTTGAGGGGATATGTCTGGATGGGGGAGTGGGGGTGGACATGGGAATAGGTATCAGGTACAGGGAGGATGAATGGCATGAGTCACATAACTTCTGACCTGCAATTTGCCCTGACTACAAGAATGCTGGGACAAAGGTGGTGCAGAAATTATGGGAGTGGCCATCCAATGACTGGTCAAGTTTGAAATGCGTACTCTGAGGGGAGCCCACCGCTGACACTGGATGGAGTTCCAGGACCCAGAGGCTCGACAGTCCCAAAAAGCTATGATAGAACTAAATGTGACTAGCACAAAAGAAAAAAAAAGTAAATAAAATGATTCCTAATGATGCTCTGCCATACTCAGTGATTGTCATCTGTGCCTAGCCCGATGGTTGTCTCTGCCTAGCCCAATTGAAATCTGAGAGGCTCCACCAGCAACTGATGTAACAGAAGTAGAGGCCCATAGTCAATCATCAGATAGACCTTGGGAAATCCTGTTTAATAGGGGAAAGGAAGGATTATAAGAGCCAGAGGGGTCAGGCACACCACATGAAAACACGCAGAATCAACTAACCCGGGCTAATCAACTAATAGGGGCTCACAGACTGAGCCACCATCCAGAGACCTTGCTGTCCTAGGCCCTCTGTGCATATGCTACAATTGTGTAGCTTGGTCTTCTTGTGGGAATCGTAACAGAGTTTCTGACTCTGCTACCTGATTTCGGAACCCTTTTCTCTTACTTGGTTGCCCTGTCCAGCCTTAATAGGAGAGGATATGTCTAGACTTACTGTAACTTCATATGCTGTTACTGGGAGACCTGTATTTTTTGGAAGAGAAAAGAGATGGAGTGGGTTGGGGGTAAGAAGAGGGAAAATCAGGGGGAGGGAGTGGAAGGAAAGGCAAGAAGAAAGGGAAACTTTGATTGGAGTGGGAATCAATTAATTAATCAATTAACTAATAATAAAAATTATAAACTATAAATTTACACCAAAATCATCATACTAATTTCTAAGCATACACATATAAACAGTAAGATAGCAACCTCTTGTGCAATATGTAAATATAACACTAACCATAATTATCAATATCACAGGTACACTCGTAGTTTGTCTTGTGTATCATATGAATTCTTCCCAAGTCTAGGAAATTTGGTGTTTCTCCTTCTACTCTCTTTTAAAACAATTTGAAAGTTGCTAGTTACTAAGTAGTAAAACCCCAATTGTGTATCTGTGTAAGTTTTAGGTCAGAAAGTAATTATTTGACCAACTCTTTTGTCTTTTCACCAGAAATAACAAAGTCTACCTGCCCCTTATACTCTGTTATACAAAGAGGTTGCTATAACTCAGTTTGGCTACTCTTCTGACTGGCTGCTCATTGCTCATAAGGGGAACTTTTGCTGCCCTGTAGAAGCTTCTTTAAAAAATGTTTTATTCGGTTTCATTATTAATAAAAACATTCCACAGGAAAGATACTCAAAATAGTTTCTTAAATAGAGTTCATGTTTCCTGTACCAGCTGGGATACCCTGAGTGAATGGGAAGTTTGTTTGACTTTTAAGTCAGCACTGAGTTTACACAACCATAAGTATAATTAAGCAAGGGTACAACCTTTTAATGACAATTCTTTGAAGCAAATTTAGAGCTAGAAAACATTTTTTTCTTTAAAGACATTTAAGTTCCATTACCTTTATAAAAGAAAATGATTTCATTTAATGCAACCCCACTATCATTTCTGGAGAGACATTTTAAGT